>BTHU01000006.1:67520854-68065854 GCA_036184795.1 Tokudaia tokunoshimensis | reverse complement strand
CCCATAATTACTTAGGGCAATGTAAAATAAGCTGACAATATGCAGAGACACCAAAATACAGTTTGTTTTTATGTGCACTGCACACATGGGAGTAATCACCGGTATGTGACTTAGGGATGGATGACTCTTGTGGGCAGTTAGAATGTAGGCATGTATACCACCTTGAGAAAGAATGATCAATTTGAAAGAACAATAGAAAAGAAAGAGGATTGGAGTTTCTATGGTAGCTATTTGTCCAAAGGTAAACAAGTGGGGGAAGCTAGTGGAAAAACAGGTAGATTCACATGGGCTGCAAATGGTATGCAGTTTCTCCCATCATTAACTTTTCTCCAGTTAGAGAGGAGAGTGGGGGTGACTTTACAAATGTACCTCCCGCTCTTAGGCAAATTGTTGAGGGCAGAGAGATTTTCTCATTCTGTTGCTTCACACTGCCCTGAGCTCAAAGTCTTCAATATGCCGGAGTGGTATGGTCCTCTGAGGCCCATCCTTCTTTGTTACAGTGGACACAAGGATGCAGTGGAGCTTCCTGGCTGACATGATGGCTCCTAAATGCCCACATTTGAGCCCTCTCTCTGCCACTCAGTCATGGCAGAGCCTTCAGGTAGTTATGGAAACACTTTGTGCCTCTGTTTCTGCATCTGTACATCTGTTTATGGAGAGATAAAAATAAAGCGTCAGGTATGTTGTGCACACCTGTAAGGAGACTGAAGTTCATGGTCATCTTAGACTGCATACCAAATAACTTGGGCCAAATGAGAGAATTTCTCAAAATACATAAAGTAAATAAATCCTCATGTTCATGGACCCTTTGTGATGAGGATTCAGAATACCACTAACCAATCTTATCATATAATAATTGTTAAATGTGAACTGTGTAGTCTTTCATTTAGTTACTCTTCTCTCATACATTATATTCTAATTGTAATCTACTCTACCCCCACTTCTCCTAGCTCCTCCTCCCCTCAGATCTTATCCTCCATTTGCCCTCACAAAACAAAAGTAGGCCTTCCAAGGATAACAAACGAACATGGCCCAACAAGATACAAATAAGACTAGGCATAAGCTTTCATGTCAAGGCTGAACAAAGACAACCCAATAGCATGAAAAACCCAAGTGCCTGCAAAAATGTCAGAGACAACCCCCAGCCCACTGTTGGGAATGCCACAAGAACATCAAGCTACAGAACCACAGTGTATATGCAGAGGACCATATAGGATTTGTGTTTGTTGCTTCCATCTCTGTGGGCCCCAATGAGACCTACTTAGTTGATTTTGTGAACCATGTTCTCCTGGTGTCCTTGAGCCCTCTAGCTCCTACAATCCTTCCTCCCCTTCTTCTGTGTGCTTCCCCTGGCTCAGTGTTTGGCTGTAGGTCTCTGCATCTGCTCCAATCAGTTTCTGGACGATGCCTGCCTCTCTGATGACAATTGGGCTAGGCACCAATCTATGAGTATGGCAAAACATCGCTAGTAATCATTTTGCTATTTTTTCCAGTCAAGTTTGGGTCTATCCTGGGTCTCTGGCCAGCCTCTGGTTCCTGCCTTCCAGGTAGTGTCAGGCATGAACTCCCCTTCATGGCTTGGGCCTCAAGTTCAACCAGTCATTGATTAGCCATTCCTACAAGTTCTGCACCAATACTACCCCAGTACATCTTGCAGACAGGACAGATTGTAGGTGGAGGTTCTGTGGCTGGGTTGATGTTCCAGTTGCACTGTTAGAAATCTTACTTGGCTATAGGAGATGCACATTTCATGCTCCATAATCCCCATTACTAGGAGTCTTCTCTAGGATTGCTCTCGTAGATTCCAGGGCGTTTCCCCTGCACTAGATTTTCACATTAACCCCCAAATGCTCTCAGTTCCCCCAGTGGTCTCTTCTAAAACCTAATCTCCATATTCCCTACTGCCTGGTTCCTTCTGTTTCCATCTCTACCTTCCTAAAGTGCACCCACAAAATCTATTCTATTTTTCCTTTCCAGGGAGAACCATGCATTCCCCCCCCCGCCCCGCACTTGAGCCCTCCTTGTTACCCAGACTCACTGGGTCTGTGGATTGTAACATGATTGTCCTCTACTTAACAGCTAATGCCCACTTATAAATGAGTGCATACCATGTTTGCCTTTCTGGGTGTAGGTTACCTCACTAAACCATACAGTATTAGTAATTGATAACAAATATGTTTTGATATAATCCCAGAGATAATTTCAGGGGATTGTGCTGTAATTTCTTTCTTCCCAAATGGGCATTAGAAAGAAAAACAATGTAGGAAAAACTTTTCAGCATCTTGTTTGTGTGTTTGCTTGTCAAACAGATGGCAATTAAAATAGCTTGAGCTTCTAGAACATTCTAACATATTAGGCAATGGAAATAATGATATTAAGAAATGTTGGCTTCCATTTTTCTGCTTGTTGGAGAAGAGGAAAATTTCACTGCCCAGTGACACACTGCTTTCTAAGGGAGCTCAGGGGTGTTCATTATCCATACATTACATCCGCTCAATTCCAAACACATCCAAGAAGTGTACCTGAGAGCAGGAAAAAAAAAAGGATTACAAAGCTGAGCTTGGTGAGGTACATAGTGACAAATTGTTCACTATGCTGTTTTTTTAGAACCTTGAAAATTTAATTCTGTGTTAATATGGGTGATCAGGCATGAGTGAAACACAGAAATAGTTTCTCTTCAGCACTAGCAGGAATGTCCCAGATTATGTGATTCAGAAAAGCCAGGTGAGAGCTTATATCAATGTAGTATACATTGCAATATTTTTATACATTTTTTCAGATTTGTGCCATAGCAGGTATGTGGAGATCAAACAATATACAGGAGTCAGTCCTCTCTCTCCACACTATGCATCCTGGAATCTCAGGTGTCCAGGCTTGGTGTCAAGGGTCTTTACCTACTGAGCCATCTTGATGATGCTAAATAATGTTTTAATTTAAGGCATAAGTTTTTAGTAGCAGTAAATAAAGATGTCTGGCAGTTGGAGGTGGGGGTCAGAACTTCCTACAGACATCAAAAATTGTAACAGTCAAGTCCTTAATCTGAAATGATATAGTAGCTCATACAGTTCGTGCATCTTCTCCCACATATTTCCAATCACCTGTAGATTCCTTACTACACCTTCAAATATGTCCATACTATGCAAACGCTAAAGGCATTTGCAAGAGCTTATTATACTATTGTTTATGGTATGACACAAAAATTGAAAGTTTGGTTTAGACAACCCCATGAAACATTTCCATTCCAGGACTATCAAATTGGTGGATGTAGAACCTACCAACTCTATTAAAAGAAAATGGTAACGTAAGGAAAAAACTAATCTCATCAAAAGCAGGGAGTGTAATTTAAACTAGTGCTACTGGAAATAATCAAATTCCATGCTCAATGATATCAGATGCCCTGGTCTCCTAAGTTGAAAATCATAGATGTCATTTTATAAGCCTGTGTGCTGTTACAGTTTCTGGAGATTTGTTATGATTTTTATTTCAGCCTTATCTGGAAACAGATCCTAAAATAAGCTACATAATTTTGGAAAATTCCCCCATGGCCTGAGTAGCCATGGCTCTTTTAGAAATGAGCCAAGGTTGCAATCTGAAGAATTATCATAAGAATGCTGTGGACCCCAGGCCATATTTTGTGTGCTCTGTAGATGGTGGCCCAACCGAAGCTTGAGTCTCACCTACTCTTGGAAGCACTCATTGTTTCCCAATCCTGAATCCATGCTGGTCCCAGGAAACTTTTTCTGCCTTCAAATATCTAGCAGAAGCATCAACCCAGTTCTTGTTTGCCTAGTAATGTTACAGCAGCAAGGATAATACAGATAAATAATACTTGCTTAATGTCAAAGGAAGGAAGGAAGGAAGGAAGGAAGGAAGAAAGAAAGAAAGAAAGAGGAAAAGGAAAAGAAAACAAAAGACACAGAAATGTTCTTCCTATGGTACACTGTTAGTCATTTTTTTCATTGCTCTGATAAATTGCCCAGAGGATTCATTTTTCTCATGGTATTGATCCATCCCTTCATGATGGGAAGGGAATTATGGTGGGACCAATTCACAATGGAAGCTTGATCACCTCTGTATTCATCATCAAGAGCTCTCCTCAGAGACCCACTTCTTCCAACAAGGCCCCTTCCGCCTGGAGGTTCCACATGCTCTGAAAACGGTGTCACTACCTAGGGACGAAATGTCCAAACACTTGAGCTTTGGGGAACATTTCAAATTCAACCATTTCGGATAGTATGGCTACAGAATTTCCTTCTTAGCAAATAGCAGCTGTTCACTGAGCTCACAGAGTCTTATCCTTTCTCTTCCTATTTTTGGGGCCTACTTCCTTAAAGTTGGTGTCCTCATACCTATATGCTTCATGGGAACATACAACTAGACAATTATAGTGCTCTGGTTAGGGCACAAGGCAAGCCACTGACAGACAAATACAGTGTTTCCTCCGTTCTACCTTTATATCTTTATAGTTTTGTCTGAGAATCTCTTCCTATCTTTACAATTGGCATCAGAAATTTCCTTAAGAGAGGCCATTAACACTGAAGAAAGGAAGGCACACTCATCCCTGAAGACCCTGACTCTTCCACAAGAACAGTCATGACTATTTCATTATATCTTTAAGCTCTCTTATCTTGATAATGTGTCCTCTTTAACCAACATTTTATTTCTTAATGTTACAAAACCGATCGCTTTGGAGGGAATGAGGTTTAGTCATAGAAGCCCTGAAAATGAATGACCAAAGCAAAAAATATAGGCTAAAAAATTAATAGCAAGCATAATGGTTTCCTGCCTACATGACGGTATTGCACAATGTGTGTTGGAGGATGTCGAAGTTCCTCTTTACCTGCTTCATCAGTAGTGATGGAAAGGCCCTGGAAGGCAATAGTGAAAGGTGATTGCACATTTGCTATCCAGATACGAAACCCATGTGATGATCACGTGTGAAGAACGTACTGGAGGGATGTATGTAGCTAACAGTTTTAAAGAAAATTTTATAGCTGGGCAGTGGTAGAGCACACCTTTAATCCCAGCACTTGGGAGGCAGAAGCAGGTGAATTTCTGAGTTTGAGGCCAGCCTGGTCTACAGAGTGAGTTCCAGGACAGCCAGGGCTATGCAGAGAAACCCTGTCTCAAAAAATCAGAAAAACAAAAATAAAAACAAAAAAATCATTACATTAATATATGACTGTTATCACATGTCAACGCATGTCAGTTTTGACAGATTGATATATGTTACCCACCACTAAAAGTATTCGGGGTTAATCCCTTCATGGTTAAGACAACATAACTACACTTAAGGCTAGCTCCTGACACATCACATGTTCTCTTAGGACAGGAAGTTTGCATTCTGGTGTAGGTCATGATGAAATGAAAACACACACAGAAAACATCATTATATGATCATTTATTCCATGGGGAAGATTTGAAAAAAAGTTATGAGGAGAAAGCAAGAGAGAATTAATTCATAAGGCTGCTAGATCTACTTCATAATGAGGTACATTATTAACTAAATTGTAGTTTGCAGTCGCTCCTTATTATGGCTTTTGATTCATTTACTTCTGGTTCATTTGCTCGTCATAAATTCTAGAGCCCCAGAGGTCCTACAAATGCATTGCTGAATTGCTTTTTTGCCACAGTAACCTTTTATTTCACTGCCTAAGGCATATATTTTATGATGCTGGTTTATCTGGGGTAATATCAAGTAATTCAGATATAATGCAAGCTCAATTGCTCTCAGTGAACATTCTAGATTTTGAACAACTTTCTATTGCCTTTATCCCCACTTCCTTCCTAAATCCACCCATTTACTTCACAATTTCTATTTTCTTTGCCACGTTTTCTTCACCTAACCCCTAAACTCTCTTAGAGACAATGAAACTTGAACTGCACAACCAGAGAAGGATTCCATCTTCCTCTTTCCCTCCCTCCTGTCCTTCCATATCCAAACAATATTACTGAGAACCAACCATGTGACAGATACTCAAACACTATGCTACACTGTAACTTGGATGCTGTCTCCATCGTCAAAGACCTTATAATTTGATGAACATAACACACCTTCCAAGACAGGTTGGGGATAGGTTAGACTTCTTCCCAACTGTGAATCATGTAAACCATCAGAAGAGATGTGGCTGAAGAGGCAGACTGGACAAAACCATGGGACTATTGACTGTCCCAAGGAGTTTGTCCAAGGAGTTGTCCTAGAGGTCAACAAACTTGAGTCCTCAACCAAATCTCTGCCTGAACCCTACTTTTGGCCATGAGTCAGTTAGCAAAGCCGTGCCATTTGTTTGGTTTGATATCCTATTGCCTTTAGATTACGATGGCAGGGAATCGAAAGGCAACAATATCTAAATATTTATTATCTAATCCCTTACAGGAGCCCTACTGAAGAACAACCATTTCCATTGCCACTTTCTCTTGTGTTACCATGTACAGTAGAAAGTGAGAGCACATGAGCAGGAAGTGAGTTAAATATAGGTGCTGCTGGTGAGAGAAAATTGGACCGAGAGCCGGAGCTATCTACAGCATGCCCTATCTGAACACTCTTCACAAGGTAAGAGTCAGTATTACTTTCAGGGCCTTAACCCTCTACTCAGCACTCTGCTTAGGAAATTAACCATCTCACTTAATGAGAACTCACTGAGAATATGTTAGCCACCAACTTAACATATACAATGTTTTAATCAGAAGTGGGGTTGGCATTGGAAAATATAAAAGTAATTTTCTTAGAGAAATCAGAGATTCCAAGAGTTATATTAAGATTGTTATAAACCTTTTTCAATCACAGTCTAATAGATTATATGGTATTTTAGATGGAACTTGGGCTTTCGACATTATATAGAACTACTTTCTGTCACTGAATGGAAACCTAAAGTATGTAACTACTTCTAGCTAGGGAGTTCTCAGTGGGACATCCAAATTGTACCTGTCTCCCTAGGCTTAGGGATCTTTATAGAAGAAGAAATAAAAAGGTTGTAAGGGTCAGCGGTGGTAGATAACTTCAAGGATTCCTGACAATTGCCCAGAGGAACTCAGAGCATTTGTGACAGCACAAGAACTGTGCACTCTGGTCGGGCAAAATTCCAATATGCCGGGTCAGATAACTCCCGTTCTTATCTGAGGAGCTATTGGCATTTGATACCTATAGAGAGGGATAAAGTCAGGTTTTTTTTTCAACAACGTGCTCCGCCCCCATTTTCTATTTTTAAAACAGGTCTAAACAGCTTCAGTCAGTGAAAGTTTACAACATTGAAGATGATAAGTCTTTTCACAGTTATGTTCACATTTCAGTCCTAGCTTTGTGTTGGTTTTCCTCCTTTTAGATGAAGGAAAAAATAGCATCTACAGGGCTCTGAACATTAAAAGAGTGAAGGCATGTAAAATTCATTCTGAGATGCCTGACACGAGAGCTTAACAAAGGTAAGGTAATAATCTCATTAGCAACAATGTGAGGCCACCAGCGCCTAGCAACAGCTTTTCCTGTGTTTACTCCTCCCCTGCAGAGTAGTCAGTTGCTTTTTACAAAATTTGGTCCACTAATTGTATGGAAATATGACCTGTTTCTTCCCTTTCTTCCATCTCCTTTTTCTTCTGTTTTCTCCCCCCCTCCCCACTCCCAACTCTAGCCTCCTCTTTTTTAGTCTCTCCCTCCATTCTTTCTGTATTCTTGGTATTTGAAATTGCACACGATTTGGCCCTTTTGAAAAACCAATGTTGGACTTTGTCCAGTTTGGGCAACGTGCCCCTTTGCTGGTAATTTTTCCTGTGCAGCCTCAGGTACAAAAAAAAAAAAAAAAAAAAAGTAAGAGTGTTCTGTGTTGCCGGAGGGTCATCTCCAGGGACTCAGGGAGCTTCTGCCTGTGACAGTGACTGATGGACCACACCTCTGCTCTAGTGTCTCGCAGACAAACACATTGGAGCTGACAAAACACGACTTCACTAAAAATAGAATTACAAGCTCTGAATGTATATTGAATAAGGACGCGGCAGAGATAGCGAGGCCCTGGAGGCAGAGAGGAAGAGAAGAGGCGTTTCCAGCTCAGCTGGCCTTTCTGCCCTTTCCAGCTAGCTCTGAAATCTGCGTGCAGGAGAGTGGCCTGTGGCTCCAAAGCGCAGGTGGATTCTTAGCCTTATCTAAACCCGAATGAACTCTTCACCCCTGGAGCCTGAGGCATGCCAAAAAGGACCCTCTTTTGTGGCGAGGGAGGGCTGAAAGGCTCAGGGGATTTGCAGCATGGCTCTGCAACTTCAGTCCCTGTGGTTTGGGCCCAGACAAGCAGCACTACGGATATTGCAGGAAGATCCATCAGCTGTTCAGCGGCTCATGAGATGAGTGTGCACAACGACTGTGCTGCATGGGGCACATTATTTCAATAGGCCTCCAAAACAATTCCCCTATGATCTTTCTTTAGTATATGTGGTGTATATATGCTTATGTGGGTGTGTATGTGCACACTTACGCATATATGCTTGGAGGCTAGAGATCAATATGAAGGGTTTCATTTATTTTAGACTCTTTCTCCCAGAATTTGGAATTTATAAATGGGCCTGGGTTGTTTGACTGCCCAGAGAGCTCTTGTTTCTCAGCCTCCTCGGTGCTGCAGATTACAGGCAAACGTGGCCATGTTTGCCTTTAAAAAAAATTCATTGATGTCTATGTTTGTGTATGTGTTTGTGCTTGCATGTGTTGGGAGTGTGCATATGTGTGTGCATTTATGCATGTGCCATAGTGTACGCTGAACTCATGACAACTCATAGCAAGGTGCTTCATGTCTTCCATCTTGGTTTGAGGAAGGGTCTCTCTTGTTGCTTGTGACACTTTGGGATTCTCTTCCAGGGTATCTGACCCACATGATTGCAGACACATCTATTGCATCCACCTCCCATTGTGTCCTTAGGAGTCTTGGAATCACAGACATGCATGACTGTATCTGACATTTTTAATGAAGGTTCCAGGAGCTGAGATCAAGTAAGTAACCATGCTTGCACAGCAACTATTTTTACTGAGCTATCTCCCTGCCCCTAGGTTTTATATTTTAAAATTACAAGTGGGGTTATAAAATTCTCACTTACAATTTTGCCATATTCTAGATTTTCCCATATTCTAGAATTAATTCCATGGCTACTTGTTCATTTTGCATTCTCCCCTCTGCATTTAGGGTTTTTTTTTTAGGTGAAATTTGAATTGAATAAAGACTGAATTGAGTGATTAATAACTCTTCCATCTCGAAGACAAATAAAAATAACTGTAAATAAGCTCAGTTCATACTAAAGAGAATTTCTCCCTTTAAATTCATAAACAATTTTAAAACATGTTCTACTTATTGAATTCCCATATACTGTGTGCTTTTGATAAAGGAAAGGAAGAGTGTTTTGCTAAGTGCTTATGAATCCATGTCAGTGTCTCAATAGGAAACTGTTAGCACAATCTCATGAAACATTTAGAGGAATCAGGGGAAGCTGTATTTTAGTACATGTGGGTGGTATTAAAGATACCCATGAGGTAAATGAACTCTCCAAATAAATAACATTAGAAACCATTACTTCCTTTGGGATTGGAGAAAAAGAAAACAGAAAGGTTACCAGAATTCAGAGAATCAGATAAACAATCATTATCAGCCTTGTAGCCACACAGAAAGGGAGTCTGGAGCATCTTACATTCTTCTTCTTCTTCTTCTTCTTCTTCTTCTTCTTCTTCTTCTTCTTCTTCTTCTTCTTCTTCTTCCTCTTCTTCTTCCTCCTCTTCCTCCTCCTTTTCCTCCTCCACCCCCTCATCTTCCTCACCTTTAACCATTCTTCTGTTCCTCTCATTTAGTCAATTCTGAAGCTTGAGTTTAGGAATCCTGTAGATATAGATACAACCTATATTTTCCAGGAATTTCCAGAGACATAGATAATATAACACACAAACACACACACACACACCCACACACACACACACAAACACACACACTTCTATCACCTATGTATCTCTTTTGATATCTATGTATATATCAAGAGTTGTATTTTAAGGAGTTGTCTCATGGTAAGAATGGCTACTGATCCAGGTCATAGCCAAGCTGCTGTCTTGAGTCTGAAGGCACCATCACAGCAGAATTTCTTCCCTCTCACTGTTTTGAGATTTTTTTTTACATGAGGATATAAACAAGTGTCTGTTTATCTCTCATAGGGCACTGACAGGATAGCAAAGAAACAAGTCCATCCAAGTCTAACATAGTGAAGTCCTGAGTTTATCAGGGTTGTTATGTGAATATGGTAAGGGATTAATATAGGAGCATGAGTGACTCAAAGGTTGCCAAAAAGACCACAGCATCATGAGTGAATCACAACTTGGAGACAGAGATCCTTTACTTCCCAGCAATTGCTACTGTGGGCATAACTTTGAGAGGGGTGCGGATTTTGCACCTACTCAGATTCAAGAACTTCCAAGAACTTGTAAGTTAAAGTTATTTTCTGAATCAAAATGAAGTATTTTAACTCAAAATAAATAGCTATGAAACACTGGAGGAACCTTCGTCTTTGCTCTTAAGCATTTATCTGGTTGGATGAAATCAACTCAGGTTATGGAAGATAATCTATATTATTTAAAAGTCTATGCATTAAAATGTGGATCATGTATTTTTTAAAAGCCATACATTATTGATCATGATATCTATACTGGAATTTGGCATGACTGGCAACACTCCACCTATGCTGATATGTAAGACTGACCAATACAATATACACACAGACCCATCTTTGATTCAAAGATGTGATCACAGGGAGTGGTAGAGAAAAGAAATGAGAAAGTATACAATCAGAGAATGTATAGCTACCCAAGAGTAGCAATTCCACCAGATGTCCATTCTTTCCTTTCACACATCCTAACGGTCTATGCACCTGAACCAGAACCTGACATACACTGTAGCAGACTCCCTAAGAGTACTGGCTGAATCAACTTGAGTGTTACACAAGCAAGTTCTGGGAAGTAAGTGTTGACTGAACTTTGGAAGTAGCAAAATCTCAAGAGCAATTTGCGAGGAAAAGGTAAATGCCATGTTATTTTTTGGTCATCTTTTGAGTACAGGGCAAAGTACCATATCCAATGAATCAGAATTGATCGTATCTGCTAAGATTTAAGACCAGATGACATTTACAAACCTCAGTTTATGCCTTATTAAATAGAATAAACTCAGTTGTTGAACAAGATGATCTCCTGTGCTGGCAAAGACTTGAAACTCCTGCCTTTGCAACTGAGCAGTTATATAAAGGATTGGCTATATGGCTAGGGTGTGATGGAAGTCATTTATCTGGTAAATAATGTTGACTACAATCTCTTCTTAATGGACCGCACCTGCTAGAAATAGGACATCAGATTTACTCGTAAAGAAGAAATGGGCTGGGACTCACAATTCATCCTACGTGCCTCGTGACAGTGAAGATAGAAAGCAAATGGACGAAGTTGCAAGACCTTCAATAAAGTCTATCCTAGGCTATGTGGCACATTATTCTTGAAGTCTATGAAAAAAAGCTATCACCTCCTCATCAATCATTGTTTTAGTGGTCAGACCATTTTCACCCCTCCAAAAACAGGGCCAGGGTAGTGCTAAAGGTTTCAAGGCATGATAACAATTGTGAGCATGCAGGATTGTACCTCTGAGGCTGCAGGGTCACCAAGGAGCATGGAAGCTATTGTACCAGTTTAGCTTGTTGCGTCATCTTCTTCTCATAAGAGAGTTTCTCTTGCTGCTGTTGGATTCTAGTAAGTGGGGAGCTAGCAAACGGACATGTGAGAACAAAATTAAAATAAATGTATACACACTTCATGGAGGCACATGAAGTGTAGATAGTACTGATTGTGTTTGTGTGTGTGTGTGTGTGTGTGTGTGTGTGTGTGTGTGTGCGTGCGCACATATGACTTGTTATAAAAAGAAGTTGTGTTACAGCCACAGCTTGAGGAAAGTGTGTGAAGTGGCTGCAAGTTGTCATTAGAAATTGCTTTCTGCACCTGCTTCTATTTCTATTCCAAAGTTTCTGTCACTGTCCCAGCCTGGCCCAACTTTCTCTCTGTCTCTGTCTCTGTCTCTGTCTCTGTCTCTGTCTCTCTGTCTCTCTCTCTCTCTCTCTCTCTCTCTCTCTCTCTCTCTCTCTCTCTCTCTCTCTCTCTCTCTCCTCTCATCTCCTCCCATGTCATACTTACTCCCACAGAGCCTGGTTTAGCTATTTCTCAATCCAGCTGGGACCACTGAATGTGTATCTGGGTCCCCAGGGCTTAGCATGGCACTTGAAGCAGTGAACGTGCTCAATAAATCTTTCATGAGTGAATGAAGCTTCAATGGGATGCTAGATAAAAGTGTTTCTGAGGTGGGATGTCTATAGTTGAATAAGAAATTCATAACACTAGACTCTCCAGTGGCAGGATTTCTGGCTGTGTGGTTTAAATACCACAAAGCTAAGCAGGTAGCTCACACTAGCCACAGCCAAAAGTCTTTCTATGCAAATTGTTTGCAGGAAGAAAGTAGTGACTCTGCATTTCCAGAGTTTTGCATTTATCAAAATCAAGAGCAGCAAGTCACAAAAAGCTGCCATTGTCGATACCCACCTCTTCTAGAATAAAGTGGCAAAAAGGGAGGTTTCCTTTTTCCCAGCCCACTGAGGAAAGAGAGGCTACCTAAGATGGCTCAGTGATAGGCTGTTCCTTTGATGATACCGCTTCATGTCGTCTTTCTCCCAATGAGAATGTGTTCCACTGTGCTGACTCTAGCTCCAAGACTTTGGTGTATACCGGAACATTTTTCAGATAGACGTTGTCATCAAAATGTATGAAAGTAGAGATTCTGAGTGGAAAAGGTTTATAACAATCTGAAGGGGGGCTGGGAGATGTCTCGGTTGATAAAGTGCTTGCTGTGCAAGTATGAGGAAGGGAATTTGATTCCCCAGAAGACATGCAAAAGCGGGGTGAAATATGCACATTATAATCCTGGTGCTGAGAAAGCAGAGACAGAGGGCCCCGTGGGGCTTATTAGCCAGACATTCTCACATCGTCAATGAGTTCCATGTTTGGTTTTAAAAAAATAAGATGTACGTCAACTGATGAAGATACTTTTGGTCTCTACACACACATACATACACAGGCATGTGCACTAGTATATACATGACAGCACACGTATGCACATACACAATCTCAACAGTGGTAGGGTGTAGAGCCTCTGATATCATTATCCTCTGGCAAGCCTCCTCTCCCTGTTTTTATTCATGAACAATAGTTCGGGAGGAATTTGAACATAATACTTACCACCACACCCTCCACACTCCCATCATTCTCAATACCCACAATCTAACTTTCAATCAGTTTTCAGCTGATTTACCAGGAACCAAGGAAGGAACCTTCTAGAAGAAGTTCAACACTAGCCATTACAGCAAAATCCTAGGTATGTAATAGTCATGCCATCTTTTCACAATTCAGTCCACAAACATTTACTGATATTCTATTATGAAGAAGAAGAGGTCTCAAGGCTGCAGAGATATGAAAATTTCTGTGAGTACAATGTCCAGGGAGAAGATGGGCATGCCAACCCAATGTTTATGAGTAAATGGCCCAGGAACTCTGAGTTAAATTGAGATGCTATAAATGTACCAAAATAAAATAACTAAGTTTTCTTTTAGAATCCCAGAGATGCTAGAGGCTGTCCTAGGACTTGAAGAGAAAATCAAGAATTTTTCAGGACCTAAAACAAACAGGAGAAAATGGTAGGGCTTTTTATTCACAAGTTTGGGGTTAAACTGAATTGACCCAAACTGGGTACAATTTGAATAGATGAATGCACTGTTAGCTAGCTATCCTTGTAGGCCTGATGGTAGGTAACTCTATCAGATCAACAGCTTGGTTCCTTTGTCAACTCCATCTCCTCTCAGTTTAGGCCAAAGGAATGGGGCTAATCTGCCTGTGTTTACTGTGATGGTCTGAACTGAGAACCGCATCCATAGGCCCACAGATTTGAATACTTGGTCACCAGAGACTGGAACTATTTGAAAGGATTAGGAGATGTGCCTTTGTCTGAGGCAGCGTGTTACTGAAGGAGGAATTTGGGATTTCAAAAGTCCATTCTAAGCCCAGATTCTCTCCCCCTCCTCCTGCTGCCTGAGGATCCAGACATAGAGCTCTCAGCCACTTCTCTAGCATCACGTCTGCCTGTGTGCCACCATGCTTTCTTGCATGAAATGGTCTAAACTTTTCAAACCAGAGCAAAGTCCCAACTAAATGCTTTCTTTTATAAGAGTTGTCATGTTTCTTATATATGTGTGTGTGTGTATATATGTGTGTATGTATGTGTGTATGTATGTATGTATGTATGTATGTATGTATGTATGTATGTATTTCTTCATAGCAGTAGAACAGTAATTAAGATAGTCACTCATCTTTTCAGGATGACTGAAACATCAGGCCAAACCATCCACTGGCTGAGGACTTCTATTCTTTCCTCTTCCCTCTTCAAAGCAATCTTTGAGTTTGATAGTGAAAAAACAAACAAACAAACAAATGAAATAAATAAATAAACAAACAAACAGAAAGAAAAAAAAAGACCCACAGCATTCTGCTTTACTGAGTAGTTGCTGTAATAATGGCATTTGTAAGCAGTCTCCCTCTCCCCTGACATCTGTCTTAGGGAGCCTCAGGGGACTAATAAACTCAGCAAATGTTACACAAAATGAAAACCAAATCAGACATTCCCAAGCTGGCAAATGAGGTCACTACCCCCCCCACTCCACCCTCCCACCCCACCTCATCCCCCCACACACACACACAAAATAAGACAGTTATCAAAATGCCAAGAGGCGGATCATTTCCACAGTTGCATTTGTGACTTACAAAGCCAAGAGAAATCCAGAACTGGGGATGCCTACAGTCTTAAACTCTAATCCATTTCCATGATTTTGATTACCCTGCAGGTTAGAATGCAAACAATCCCTGACACCTGAGAGGTGGCGGCGGTGCACCTTTCCAAAGTGTTCATTTTACAAACGGCATTGAGTTGAGCTTTCCCAACTTTTATCCAAAGGATGGAGGCTCAGAAAAACTACTTGAGTAACTGCCCAAGATTATATAATCCATTCATGGTAAAGGTCAGAGGGAACATGGGCCTGTTATTTATGGCCCGCTTTCACATGAGAGACTTACAGGACATTTCCCTGGAGGAAGTTCATCTTATTTGACAAGCACACAGACTGTGTGGCAGTCACTGTCCTAAATGTGAGAGTGATTCACAGAGTCTTCACGATGCAATAGACTCACGTGCTCAAGTTATCCCATCTCAGGAGGACCACAAGCTGAGTTTGGACCCATATGATATTCTGATTAAAGAAGTAAGCTTCTTCACCATCGCACTGGATGCTCTTGGGGAGGCATTACTCCTTCCAGTGTGTAGCTTTAAAGTTTAAATACTACAAGCTTACAGTTAAGATCATCTTCCATACCCATCCTTGCCCTATCAATTTCATTATCACTTTTATGTCTTTGGATTAGTTGTTCTTTTATTTTGATATTAATAATTATGCAAATCACTATTATATATCACATTATATACATGCAAAGATATACCTTTGCATATGACTTGCATATATACACCTTTATGACTAATTTGCATATGCATCTTATTTACTTATAACCTGATTTTTTGCCTCCAACTATTTAGTACTTGCTTGACTCATCTACTGCTTTGTAAAAACCTGTCCATAAGCACAGAAGCTTAAAGTAATAATCAATTACATTTGCTCCTCATGGTGCAGAGGCTTTGCTAGGCTCAGCTGGGCACATCTGGGGGGTCTCAGTGGGGTCCTTGTGTAGCTCTGTGAAGACTGGGCTGTATTTGGAACCCTCTTGAAGACTTTGGTGTTTATGAATCAATGTGTCAGCTGCAGTGACTTAGATGGTAATGCTGGGTCCTGATGCTTGTAGGTGATTGCTCTCCATATGATCTCTTCAGTGTTGAGGTCCCTGGATAAGCAGCCTCCTTGCATGGTGGATAAAGAATGAAAAGTAAACACTCTCAGAGAAACGGACATAAATTGCATAATGTTTTCTTTCTTGTATAAACAGATCGATTTTGCTTATGCGTGTGCATGTGTCTACAGAGGCTTGAAGGCATCATATCCCTGGAACGGGGTAATTGTGACCTTGCCAGACACGGGTACTGGGGCCAAATTTGAATCTTCTGAAAGAGCAGAAATTATTCTTAACCACCAAACCATCTCCTAAGATCCCCTCTCTTTCTTTTGAAATACCACACATCAGTTGTACAGGGCAATGAATTTCATTATGACATGTTCATACATTTACCCAATACACTTGGATTGTATTCACCCCTCCTCACCTGCCCTTACCTCTCTCTTTCCTTTAGCTAATACTCAATCCTAGAAAGTAAGGCTCATTATACTTCCATGTACTGTTTAAAGCCTATATTCTGAATATGACTGAAATCATCAACTATTTGTCTTTCTGAATGGTTTATTTTACTTAATAGTTGATTTCTAATTGCATCCATTTTCCTGAAAGTTATATATAATTTTGATCTTTATGACTGCATAATACTCTATTATATACATATGTATATATGTATGCATGTATGTATGTATATATATAATATTAATCTAATCATATATATATATAATATTAATCTAATCATTGTGGATGATTATCTAAGCTGATTCCAAAACTTGGCTATTGAGAATATTGAATTGGCTATCAAGTTTGCCTATTGTATGTGAAATTAGGTTCCTCCATGTTTATAAATGTATACTATGGATTATATGGTATTTCTGTTTATAATTGGTTGGGGACCTTTCTTACCAGTTTCCATAGTGTTTGCACTAATTTACACCCCAACTCACCTATTTTCCTCCCTCTATCTTCAGGAATAGAGTTATTTTCTTAATGACAGCCAATCTGACTAGTGTGAGGTGGAATCTCCATGTAGTTTGATTTATATATATTTTTTATTATGTGCTCCTTTCTCACATAGGCTGGGATGTCACTGTCACTGCATTCTGTCAATAAGAGTTTGGTGATAGATTCAGGTAGATACATCTACATTGCCAGAAGCAAATTCTTTCTCTTGATGTGACACTCCCATGACAAATCACAGTGAAGCATACAGGCAGGAAGCAATGATTGGATCATGTTGGCAAAATACGCCTGCTACAGCCCAGTTATTGTAACTTGCATATCCACCTATCTCATCTCCCTCTTCTGTGCACTCAGATTGCAACGTATTGTCTATATTGAAGTCATGAAATACACAATGAATGTCATATCAACTTTCTATTATGTAATTTGACCTTTCTCGGAGTTACTTATTAATATTTCTTCCTTCCTCCTTCTTCTCTTTTTCATTTAAATCCCATCTTCCTTTCACTAAAACCATCACATTGAGCAGTCAGAAACATCAGAAGAAACAGCTGTCTGTCATTTTCTTGTGTTGGAGCCCTCGTCCTCCTGATGTATGTCCTACTACTTGGGAGTGAATTTCTTCTTCTCTGGTGAAATATATCTTTCAGATTTCTTTCCTCTAGTCATTGGCTTTCCTTTCTCTTCCTCTGATCCATTTGTTTTATGGATGTATGGTGCTAGGTCTCATCCCTAGAGAATGGGCTGAACCTTGAGTTTTTAATGAGTGAGATTATTACATGGCAAGAAAGAGTAAAAGAGTGAATAGCATTCAGCAGAGAGATGGAAATATACCATCAAAGAAGGCACTTAAAACATCCAACAGAGACTACTGGTGTAGCCTGGTTATGAGGCCAAACAAAAGTTGTCCCATGAACTGGTGACTTACAACATCTAGCAGAAATCAACTAGGACACGCCAGAGTTCCTGATTGAAGTTTCCAGGCAGGCCAGACCAGTCTCTTCATGAATGAGTTTCTAGTTTCCAATCACAGCTGCAAGCATTTTATATTATGACATAAATAATAGAAACCTATGTTGAAAATGGTTCACCTTCTCACTGTTCTCAAGGACACCGTGTTTTTAATAACCGTACCTGCTTGCTGTTTGCCTGTCTCCATGTCACAGGGCCAGGGGGCTAGTTGAGCTTATGAACAAGGAACCCTGGAGGACACTTTGAAACAAAGGTGCCTGGGGAATCAGAAATAGAGGACTGGCATCTGCAGAGTCAGTTTCTCAAGGAGCTTAAGTTGCACGTGATGATAAACCAATGCATTTGATGTTACACTGGGCTTCCTTTCAGTTGATCTATTCTTAATCACTCTCTTCATTGGATGGGAAAGAATATGCAAGCAGCGAAGTTTCAGAGCCATTGCCTACATGAAGATAAATCCCTTTCACATTTCCATTAACTTATCTAGACGTTAATTTCCAAGTGAGAAAAAAATTTCCCCTCAGCATTTTGAAGCCACTGTTCTATTATCTTCTGGTTTCCACAGCACTGCTGCAAAGACCACTGCCAAGGTGATGTGTAATTCTTCCTGTTAGGTTGACTATCCCTCCTGCTCAGCTATATTAAGAAACGGTGTGATGATCAGAGTCATTTCATATCCATTGTGGTAGAGATACCACGTGTCCTTGTATGTCTTTAATAATCCCATCTCACCACTGCTATGCTTTTCAAAAACTATATTTTTAGTCACATATTGTACCTACTTGTCTGCCTCTATGTTTTTCTCTGTCTTGCCATTTTATCTCTTTGAATATTAGTCTTATGTTAGGGAAGATAGGACCCACTTACACTGGGTTCATCCATTGATCTCTGAATTCTCTATCCTCATATGCATTTCCCTTGAAGAGCTCTTTCCTTTTTTCTAATAGTCTTTTTATACTACTTCTGCTTTAATTGTTGGAAGCAATGTTTTCTCTGGTTTTTAAATAACTATAGATTTCTGTTTTTTTTTTAACCCTTCATTTTTGTGTGCTTAATTTTATTGTTTTCTTTTCAGTTTCTTTATTGTTTTCTTCAAGTCCTTCACTGATAATTTAACAGTTGTTTCTCTGTGACTTAAAAGGAATCTGGTTATTTGGGGAGAGAAGGAAATGACAATGGTTTCTGGCTTTTTCTCCTTATCCAGCAAAGAAAATTCAAAAGTTGTAAGCTAGTTAGTTAACCAGGATTTGGGAGGAGAGAGAGCAAAGGACTTACTCTAAGTTTTAGGAATCTCCTGGGTTTTAACACTCATCCTTTAGTGGTCATTGTGTTTCAGATTTGCAGGTCCTCTGGTTGGAAAAATATATTTTCCTCCATACAATAAACTACCCACCTCCTATCAAAATGGAAGAGAAATATCTGACTGGCTATATGGCTTATATAAATAGACTCAAAAAAATAGACTTGTTTATAGAACTATAACCTTTCTCTTCTTTATACGTCCACCACTCCCCTCCTCCTTGCAGGCATCAGTAGTCCCAGTTTGATGGAATGTACCTGTATCTTGTTAGTGCCTGCTTGTCCACTTAGGGGGCTAGCTAACTCTGCTTTGCTACATCAAAGCACTCATTTGTCTGTTTCTCTTTCTCCATGTATTTTCTGGCATCTTCCTATTTTTCCTCTTTCTTTGTCCTTTTGAATCCAAGTTCTTATTTATTGCTCTACATACTCAATGGTTTAGAAATGTATTGTCCAATCAGCTTAACTATTTATCTACAAACTCCACATTTCCTTTCTTTTAACTGATAAAGAAATAAAACCCCAGAGAAACCACATTTTCTGGCTGGCCTCAGAAAGAAAGGAAGCGGTGGAGCTACATGACAGATGGTCAGATTTCCTCAGGACTGAAAGCACAGCTTTGGTCCTTGCCCAGATTTCAGATTTCACGTTTCTGAGATGCACAAGAGTGTGTCATTTTTTTTTTATTTTGTTGTTGTTGTTGCAGAATCTTGCCTTGGGTTAATGCATTGGAGGACCCTTGCTTGTCTTCCTCAATAGAAAGCACTTTGTATCTTCTAATAAGATCCCAAAGTTTCTGCTTTATGTCTCATTCTGTATGTTCCTCAGGCAGGACATGAGAATCCCTTAGCATTATTTTCCAGGGTTCACCATAAAGAAAGCACCTCAGGCCAGGCCAATGAAGTAACGCTCTGTGACCAAAGTCCTATTTTGTTAATCAGGACTTGGCACTGCGTATCTTTTGTTTCTTTTATAAAAGGGATTTGTGTTCCTGTTTATTTTTCAGGTAAAAAAAATTATTTATTTTTAATGCAACTGGAAATGGTTTTAAATAGTGCCAGATCAATGCACAGCAGTTCTTTGTGGAGGTGAGAACATGGTTGGATGGAGAAAGGAGTGATGTGGCACCTGAGTGACGTGTTCATTGACTACTGATGGCAGTCAGTCAACCTAATGAGAAAGCATCTCCAAGAGAGGTTTTTATTGTTTCTGACTATAGTAAATGCCAGGTAACACAAAAGACTTGGGTAATACAATGTGAAAGCTCTGAACAATGTTAGTTTTAAGGAAAAGAAGGTACAATGGCAGCAAGAGGATTTTGCACAATGACTAGCTGCAGATAGAGGACCAGTTAGCCTTTGACTCTGTTCAATAATGCCTATAGATACCGTAATTACTTTTTAACTAAGCTGCAAGTTGAAAAGTAGAAAAAATGTTGATGACTTTATGAATTTATGAATGTTGGCTTTATTATGAGCACCCAGACATTGTTTTATTGTGATGTAACATATCCGGAAGGACCCTAGTTATACATCTCAGGGCAACCCTACCCCACCAGCACAGAACAACCCTAGGACCCAGATCATCACAAGTCCCTTTTCACTTGCAGAAAATCACTTTTCTGACTTCTAAATCTACAGCTTAGCTAAAGTATTCCTGTACTTCATGAACAACACCATAATATATATATATATAATGTCACTGTTTCTATTTTCTTTTGCTTTCTAGTTTCTGAAATTCATCTATTTTGTTATATATAATTGTAGCTCTCACTATTGTTTTTCTGAATTAATATTCTAAAATGTGACTATTCTATAACGTATTTGTCCATTTCAACTGATGGAGAATTGAATGGGCCTTCCAGCTGATACCATGACAGTAGCACTGGTGTGAACCTGGTTATTCATGGGCCATTGTGGGTGTCCACTCACCTCTCATGGCCACATAGCTAGGAATAGACAGATTGCTGGGCAATAGTATAGTATCAGCCTGCACTGAATTTTAATAAACACTGACAAATAATTTTACAGATGCGATTGCTATACTCTTCACATCTCTGTGCTCATATATTACAAAACTATTCCATCTATTGACTCTGCATTATCAAATTTAAACTATGGCTATTGACTGGAACTCCCTGGCTTTGATGACTGAGTCTGAAAACCTTGGCTTGGAGTCTGAAATCCATTCTTGTGCAGCTAAAGTTATATGCAGAGCTTCCTACACGGTCTTTTGGGCTTTTCCTTGGTCCTGGCACTTTCAATGCTTTTTAAAGCAATTTTTCAATTTTTCTGTTAATCTTATGAAGTACACTCGAATACTTTCAATCTGTGCTTTTCATTGAACAGTTTTTAAGACTGACTTACACTAACTCTAAATCACTATTTCTCAAAAGCAGCTTTTATTTATTTGGTCACTGTGGCAAAATTATAGGTTGATTCAATTACTGGAGAGATTTCAGGAGAATTGGAATATATTGACCAAATGAAAGGCTCTAACTCAGGTCTGAAGAACCCTGCAATACTCAATAGGACGTTAAAAATGTTAAAAGAGAATCATCCCTGAAAAAAGAGTTTTGCAGAAGGGAGACCCATCTGCTATCCTGGAATGATTACCTATTCCATTTGAGTAGCCCTTTCTATCATGTTCATCATCTATAAACCAGAATTTGTCTCCAAAAGAAGCCCAACTCTTTTATTTTTCGTTTAACTCAAATGGGCTCATGAAGAGAGAACAATCATTTGAAGCAAATTGAAACTTTAAAACATTAGGCAGAAAAAAATTTTAGTAGAAATGAACCACTTTAACTCTTTTTATAAAGCATATTTTCTGTGCTCAGCATGTCATAGAAGGGTCACATAGGTAATTCCTCTTGAAGATGTATTAATAAAATGTTCAAGGGAAAATTACATGGTAATATCAAAGTGTTACCAAGAAACAGACTTAGCTGTGACTTTACAAAGGGTCAACTAAGTAAATAATGCAAAAGGACTGAGTTTCTTATTCTATTTCATAGTTATCAACTTGGTTTAGTCTTGTAGTGAGTATATCCATCTCATAGAATAGGTGCATAGCATCAAAGTCATAAAAGACTTAAATGCAAATTAGAATTCCATTTTATGAATTAAAAATAAGTGACTTTGGCTGGAGAGATGGCACAGCAGTTGGGAGTGATTGTTATTCTTCCAGGGCAGCCAACTTGGGTTCCCAGCACTCATGACAGGATACACTTAGCCTGCTGTAACTCCATCTGCAAAGGATCTGATGCTCTCTTCTGGACTCCAGTGGCATACATGCATATGAACACACAAAACAAAACACACAAATATGAATGAATGAATGAATGAATGAATGAATGAGTGAGATTTGTGGTTGGAGCCATGGCTCAGTGGTTAATAGCACTTCTGCTCTCTCAGAGGACCTGGGTTTGATTACCAGAATCCATATGGCTGCTCTAAAGTGTTTGTCACTTCAATCATAGGGGATCTAATGCAATATCTGACTTCTGGGGGCACCGGGCTTTCACACATATACATAAATGCAAGCAAAATATTTACACACATAAAAATAAAATCTAAGTGTAACTGTTTTGATGTTGATGCTAGGCATCATTTTTAAATATGTATTGTCTATGTTAAAATAGATAATATTGTGTTACCCAGGAAATATTTTTACAAAAACATCTATTAAATATTGAGCACATTTCTCCCCTGCTCCCTTCCCCTCCCCTTCCTTCCAAGTCCCTTCCTGTTGTAGATAGCCCTGGGCTTGTATTTTGATGCTAATTCCACTCCTCAGAGGGGCTGCAGATGAGTTGCCTTGTGAACCTTTTCCCCACCTTAACTTTTCAAATAAAGCCTTGATCCAATAATTGAGTAGGAGGAAGGGGGAGGAGCTGAGAGTTTAGGGGAGGAGCCAGGGGGGAATCAGCAGGAAGAGAGGAGTGATGAGGAGGGGAGCTACTGTC
The DNA here is from genome assembly GCA_036184795.1 of Tokudaia tokunoshimensis. NCBI lineage: Eukaryota > Metazoa > Chordata > Mammalia > Rodentia > Muridae > Tokudaia > Tokudaia tokunoshimensis. The sequence goes on along the minus strand of BTHU01000006.1, from coordinate 68,042,734 downwards.
CTTGATCAACTGAGAGGCTGCCGAGAGAGAGAAGCTCATGGCCTGGAGAAACTGCAAGTTATATGGGATAATATAGATGGAAATAGAGTAGTGTAGTGGGAGATCTTCCCAATCTAGGCTTATAGCTTGTTTTGTTAACTGATTGAGTTGAGTTTTCTTTTACCAGGGAATTGAGTTGGAAACAAAGTAGCAACACCCTCCTGTTAGCCCATTATGTTCTCCAAAAGTTTTGCTTCTAAATTTCAATTTACATGTGCAAACATGATTTTATGTATTTATATAAAATCTGAGAATGAGAAGAGAAACATGTATTTGTCTTTCTGCAACTGATTTGATTCGCTGAATATAATTGTCTCCAGTCACATCCACTTTTCAGAGAGTAACATCCCATTGTGCCAATCATCTACCATACTGTCTTTATCATCCCTCCAACATTGGACAATTATATTGATTTGGTACCATAACAGAGCTATTATGAATAGTGCCACAAAACAAAATACAGATTTGGAAGTTTATGTGTATGGTATTGTCTATCAAAAATTATTTTAACCATATTAATTCTTATGTTAAAATGATCACATTTATAATACATAATTTGGAAAACAAGAAGAATCCAAAACATTAGCCTGCTTATTACTTTATTCTTCCATCAATGCCTGCCTACATTATTTTCTGTGGTTTCTTCTTCCTCACTCCTTTGGCAAAATCTAAGGTAAGTTACATGAAATTTCTGATCATTTTCAAATAGTAGCAAAAGACTTCCAAAGTTCAATCTTGTACCACCAAGAAAGACCAGCTGACATTAAAATACTTCAGGAATATTACTGAGCTGCCTACTATAAAGGTTGGTATAATGCACACACTAACAACTAGAACTCATATGGGCCTTTTCCTCCTATAACTAACTTTATAGTTACCATCCTTTCTGTCCATATAAACTGTATTTACCAAAATAAGTAAGTTCTCTCTCTCTCTCTCTCTCTCTCTCTCTCTCTCTCTCTCTCTCTCTCTCTCTCTCTCTCTCTCCTTTAATTTTTATTTCTTTGACTAAAGCCTAATGGAAATAGTTACTGTTCTTGGGGAATGTACATATGAAAACATTAAGAAAAAAGTCAAAACTATCTAGAATATTTCACTTAAGGTTGACATTTTATTGTCTATTTCATCGAATATTCTAGAGACTGAGACATTTTAGTATTATGCTGTATATTTTGTTGTAAAATATGGGCCTTATCATAAAATATGCATGTCAATAAAGATGAGTTTGATGTTCTAACATTTTGAGGGTTTAATGTTGGTGTACACGTGTGTGTACACATCAAAATTCATTCAATCAGTTTCCTTTTGTCGGGCTATTTATTTATAATTTTATGCAGTTGGCACACATAATTACCTTTTTGGCAACATTAAATAATAATCATCATCATTATTGTTATTATTGATTGAGAAAGGGGCTCATGTACCTTAGGCTGACCTCAAGTTCCCCAAGGAGCTGAGGACCATTGACCTGGAACTTCTGAGCCTCCCACTTCCATCTTTGTCTTCACATATCAGTGGTCCTTTATGCCCGAGGTGTCTTTTCTCACAAACTTGGCTCTTTTTGGAAGTTCCCATCAATCTTTGTGTAGCCTAACTTATCCTACTTTTGATGCATACACTCTTCAGAACATCACAACCCCTTCCATGTGCTTGTTTGCTCCTGGAATGCACTTTTGCCTACCTGACCAAACACAGTACCAAGTCTTTATGCTTTCTAAGGCTTAAATACTGACTAAACTGAAGAATTTTTCTCTCCAGTACTGACCATCTTTCAAAATTTCCTATCAAACATCTCCCTGAAAATGTGTTTGTAATAAAAAAAGATACATTTTAAGCCCCAGGATCTTTTGTCCTGGCAGATTCATTTTAGAAGTCCTACACAACATACATTTACCAATGTGTGTGTGTGTGTTGTAAAATGTATAATATAATATTTTAAGGATAGCTGTACAGAATAACAACGACTATCCACTTTTATTTCCTTCTTGTCCTATTGCCTGTGAAAATAGGAGGAACTGAAGTAAGCAAGGATCATTTTGGGACTTTATTAGAAGGTTGATCTGTATATTGTAATTAGTAGGGTGTGGTCTACAGATTCTAGTTACCTGCAGATGCAATCAAGGCTTGCATCACCCCACTTAGGGATAGCTTCCAAAAGTACACTTTGTATCCTGAGTTCAGGCTTACCCTAAATCATTTGAAGAGAGAGAGTGTCATGGGAAACCACCCAGTACGTCTCTGGGGAGCAGAGAAGGAACAGGGTTTGACATATGTACAGCCACCCCACTCACTCGAACAACTAAAATGTAAAGGTATTGTTCAAGCAGAGTGGCTTGGTACTGAGGAGGATGCTGAACTACAGCCAGATGGAAATAGTTACTCCTCTTGAGGGATGTACATTAAGGAAAAAGTCAAAGCTATCTAGAATATTTCACTTAAGGTTGACATTTTATTGTCTGTTTCATCGAATATTCTAGAGACTGAGACATTTTAGTATTATTTTAGTATTATTTAGTAGTGTCTGATATGTTTCTGGTTGTTAGAAGACACTGTTGCCATTTTGGAGAACTATCTGGAAGTATCCAGGACATTTAAAAACATACAAATGTATAAAAAAAATACATATTGGAACCCATTACTCCACATGCTAGGTGTAAATAAATAAATAAATAAATAAATAAATAAAATCAGGCACTTTATGTTCTACCAACAACAGCACTAATGATTCTAGAAATTGAACAACTTTACCCAGAAAAAAATACCTGCATAAAACATTTCTGAATTCTTTATTTTTAGTAGTCCAAAGATGAAAATAAGCAAATGATTATAAGTTAGAGAATGAACACTTAAATATAGCATATTCAGATCATTATCATCAATAATAAAATAAAGAAAGTGCACACACACACACACACACACATTTCCAAAAGCAAAGGAAGCATGATACAAAATTTTAATATCCCACAGAGGCTCTTGCCTGTTATAGAATAAGAAAAATTAACCTAGCCATGGTGGTGATGATTATCAGGTTGCTTCTAGGGGATTTATTGACTAGAAGTTAGTATAATGCAGTTGGGGGCAATGATTGGAAAAGAAAAATTCTTCCAGTTGCCAAAGGGGTAAAATTTCAAGTAAAATTATTGTTGTCTGGTAACAATAATTCTCTTCCATCAGACAACTCACAGACAACATGAAGGTCAAGAAGAAGGAAGAACAAAGTGTGGATACTTCAATCCTTCTTGGAAGATGGATCAAAATACCCATGGCTCACAGTCAACCAATAGACTGAGCATAGGGTCCCCAATGGAGGAGCTAGAGAAAGGACCCAAGGAGCTGAAGAGGTTTGCAGCCCCACAGGAAGAACAAAAATATGTACTAACCAGTATCCCCAGAGCTCCCAGGAACTATACCACCAACCAGAGAGTACACATGGGTGGACCCATTGCTCCAGCTACATATGTAGCAGAGGATGGCCATTTCAGACACCAATGAGAGGAGAGGCCATTTGTCCTATCAAGGCTTGATACCCCAGTGTAGGGGAATGCCAGGCCAGGAAATTGGGGGTGGGGTTGGTAAGCAGGGGGAGGGAGGATGGGATAGTGGGTTTTCAGAGGGGTAATGAGGAAAGGGGACATCATTTGAAATGTAAATAAAGCAAATATCTAATTAAAAAAAGACTATTTGGGAAAAAAATAAAAATCCTTAAGTATGCAGCATGTATTATTATCAATGTACTGTGCTACCTGAAAAGTATCATCAAAAATTAGGCTATGTGTGATAGTGTATAGTGGTGTATGCCTGTAATCCCTCCACTCAAGAGGCAGAGGCAGGAGGATTTCAGGGCTATTCTGGTTTACGTAGTGAGATCCTACTCCAAGATTCAAAGGCTGTGGATACAAGCCACTGGTAAGGCACATGCCCAGCATGTGTTAGAATCTCTCTGTTTCTAAGGTCGACTCTGGAGTAAAGCTATGAATTGCACATTCATCTGGACTTGTGTATGTGTTAAGCAACTTTTACTTCCAAACTCACATTGCTTTTTAAGGAAAAAAAATAACTTGCTATTTTCATCTTAGAAAATGTCACCACTATAAAACTCTTATGGTATAAAAAGGTGATTGGGGAATATACAGGCAAAAATATGGCTATAACTATTACTCCGTTAAAATTATGTCTTCAAAATCAGTGGCATTTTGTATTTGCCAACTTTAGAATTTGTAATTTGTTAATATTTTCTCACATTACCTATTGACATGTGTTCATTGCTTTTTCATTTGTGATTATTTTGGGGGGTTTGAGTAGGTCCTATGTGTCCTGAACTGGCCTTGAGCTCCCAACTTATCAGAGGTGACCTTGATGGGAGTATGACAGCAAACCAGAAGTTTACTTTCCAGCTTTGTCACTGCCAACTTGACCCCTCCATAAGAAACTTCATAGTCACTTCACACTCAAACCCCACGTCAAGTACTCTTGATCCTGCCATGCCTGTTCAGTTCTTGGGTTCTCCTTTCTGGAGAATGTGGCCACCAAACCCCATTTACTCAATGAATAAATTCAGAAGCATGGTAAGTCCTTTGTCACTGTCACTCTTACAAACCAACCCACCTCAAAACTATTCAGAAACACACCACTTGTATCCACTTCCATGACTCTAACCACAGTCTATATTCTTAAAGATGAATCTCATCCCTCAAACTAACATCTGTATCCCCCCAGGTCAATTCTACTTTTCTTCTCATTTAGATACTTCAAGTTTTGGCTGCAAGTTGTACTATTACAATATCCAAAGCCTCTTGCCCCTCTTTCAGCACCAGCCTATGCAATCTGAGCTCTGTTTTCATTTTCATATGGACCTTCCATTCTTGGCTCTCTTGGTCTTTCTTTCAGGCTATACGTTTCTCTTCTACCATTAAGAACATGCCTGACTAATGGACTTTGCTTTTGTTTTTTTTCTCACTAGAAGATTCTGTCCCTAGAACACTGCAATCATTTCTCAAAGCACAAAGCAGTTAGTCAAATATCATTCTATCTGAGTAGCCTTACTTCTACACTATCTACAGATGTACTTTGACACACTCAGAGCGTGCTTGCTTGTTTGTTTGCTTGCTTGCTTTCAACAGCACTTAACTTTTTTTTTCCTTGTCTCTCTCACTAGTAGATAATCACCTCCAGGAAATTTGTCTTCTAAAATGCTGTTTCTCTATCACTTAGAGTGGCATCTAGTGCATAGTTGGTACTTTGTTAGCATTTTTCAAATGGTACTAGTTTTATTTCAAATGAGTTGGCACTCCCTGGACACATGAAAATGTATATACACAAACCAAACAAGACAGTTTCTAAATTATTTACAATATAAGACAATTTGTACTATAATATAGCATCATAGGCCCTAAGGGAGAACCTACCACTATTACTCTGCTAAATGGGCATAGTATTAAACTGACTTCTAATGACTTATTGATAGATTCAAAAATCAATGCACTCTCCACTCTCATGTGAGAATCTTCTATTGCAGAAGATGGTGATAATAAAGGGAACTGAGATATCACAATTGAACAATGTGCAGAGAATAAGTTCATAGTGCTCAGCTCTAAATGGCACATCTGTATCATATCCCTTTCTGCCAAGGCTCAGGAGCCATTGCAGAAAAGAAGACAGGAAACAATAAGAGCTAAAATCTGTAAGGAAACAGTGTCTTCCCAATGTAGCAGGCCAGCTTCACATATCAATTGGGCTGTGCAAGCTCAAGAAAGACAAAATTCCAGTGTGGAGGGTGAAGAAGGGTACAGAGTTCCACCACAATCTGGGGAGCTATTGGTGTTTGATTGAAGTTGAGAGAAGGAGAATCAGTTTCCTTTAAGAATGTAGACCCTGGTAAACCAACCATGCTCCAATAGAAGTTGACACAGCCAAGAATATATGGGCAGCACAAATGGACTTGATGGGACAGAGAGAGAGACAGAGATAGAGAGACAGAGACAGAGAGATAGAGAGACAGAGACAGAGAGATAGAGAGACAAAGAGAGAATAAGGTGGAGGAGGAAGGAGGAGGAGGAAGAAGAAGGAGGAGGTAGTTAGGTATTTAGGGAAGTCTCTAATAGGGACTGTGAGAGGAAGTTAACACATTGTAGGAACATCTTCCATAACCACTAAGAAAGAAGATTTACAGTATGACAACATGACTCTTCATCTCTCCTCCGTGACCAATTCATAGTTACTCTATATGAGTTGGTTTGTGGGGGAAGGGGCTACATGACTTCATTCTTATTCCTTTGACAAAAGATCTGTTAAAAGCAACATAAGGAATAAAGGGTTGACTTGGACATGGGTTTTGAGGTTACAGTCTACTGTGCTGGGATGAATATATTACTGAGCACTGGAGGCAGCAGATCATATTGCATCTACTGTTGAAAAGTAAAGAGAGATGCATGTTGATGCTTGGTGCATCTTCTCCTTTTCATTGAGCTTGGAACCCCAGCTCATGGAATGGTGCTGCCTACATTTGGTGTAGGTCTTCCCACCTCCACTTGCTCAGTCTAGGAATTTGCTCACTGGCAGACCCATGGGTTTATATCCTATGATTCTAGACCTTGTCCTGTTGAAAACCAATGGTAACTATCACATGGGGGCATTGTGTTAAGAAAGAATTGAATACACAGCAGTTGGTTAGTGGTATATGACACCAATAGCAGTAACATTTGAAGCTGTGTATAGTTCTGAAGTCTGACTTAGCCATTATATCAGATGCCCTAAACACATGTTCTCTAGATGTGATTTGACACCATTATCTCTTCCACCAATCATAAAGACAAAGAAAAAGAAAATGAAGGAGGGTGAGAGAGCAATGGAGGTTTTTCTAATATTTTTAACCTATCAAACATTAAAATGGCCGGGCAGTGGTGGCACATACCTTTAATCCCAGCACTTGGGAGGCAGAGGCAGGCAGATTTCTGAGTTCGAGGCCAGCCTACAGTCTACAGAACAAGTCCCAGGACAGCCAGGGCTACACAGCGAAACCCTGTCTTGAAAAACCAATAAAATAAATAAACAAACAAATAAATAAATAAATAAAATAATAAACATTAAAATGTTGAGGAGTCATAAAGAAAGCACAACTCTTTTCATTCTCTTATCTTAATAATTTCTCAGGAGTCTATAACTCTCCTGTATCAGTATCAACTCTACTCAATAGATCTATCTTTCTTAATATTAGTTAATTAGATGACATGCAATAGAGGAGTCAACCTACCTTAAATATATTTTGCTTTACAATATTGCAAACCATGTACAGAGCAGCTTTGGGACCCCAATACAGTTTGCAGAATCTTGTGAGTACTCTCTGGCTCTCTCTGTCTCTATGTCTGTTTCTCTCTCTCTGTCTCTGTCTCTCTCTCTCTCTCTTCCCTCTGCCATGTGACCTGTTTTCACCCTGACCCACCTGGAAACACTTCACTACTCTGCAGGACCTCCAATTATTTTTCCAGTGAAGCCAAAAACAAAACAAATAAAAACAAAAATAAAAATAAACAACAAAATAGGCAAAAATAATAGCAAATATCATATCCATCCCAGGCCTTGCTCTCCTACATTATCCAAAGAAGAAGGAAAGAAAAGAACCATCTTTCTTTGTCAATGCTGCCTACCAAACATACTTAATTTGCCCACTGGTCAAACATGATATTCCTTATCCAATCACTCTACTAAAGGAAGGAAACACACTAATACATAAAGTGAAAGCAGCCGAGGTTGTGGGGGACAACAGTGAGATATAAACAGCAGGGGCTGAGATAAAGGGCTGGTTTCCAAAAACAGCAGAAAGGGGATGTAGAAAGCAAAAGCAGTTGGAGTATACTCTCTCAGGCTTAGCCTCTCAATCTAGACCCTCCTAATGCTTGCTGTGGTTAGAGCTCCTTTCAAGGACTAAATAAGGGCCCAGGCAGTTTGAGTTAGTCACTGTGCTTTCATATTGAATGCATAATATTAGAGTGTGCTTGTGACTTCCTAGCTCTTGCCTCTTGTCCTCCCAGGAACTAGACAGATGACTTGAGAACTAGGGGGACTTTGGACTCTCTCTGTGCTAAAGCCTCATTGGTGAATGCTGCACAGGTCTAGACTTGGGAGGAAAAGATTCATCGCCTGCTATTGAAACCTCAGCTCACAAATATAATAAACTGGCCACTCTCCTGCTCCCTGCTAGAAAACTCCTCACTGTAAATAGTTAAGTTCTTCTTCGACAAGAAAGTTGGCATGCTTGGTTCCCAGCAAATGCAGGTATTCCTCATGTAGCAGACTCTGCACCCCAATATCTTGTTTTAGAAATCCTTTTCTGGACCATGTGTCTGACTCAGGCTCCTTGGTGTTTTTTACACACCTTTTGCAATTATTTTGACTAGGATTCTATGTACCTAACAAATACTCTAATGACTTCATTCATTTGGAGTATGTTTTATTGTGGTAAGTGTATCCACTAGGAAATTTTCTACCTGTTGAACTGGGACAAAGCAAGATGAGCTCATACTTGGTACTGTCTCCTCCATTAAAATAATCTCTCCCAAGACATCCGGTAGACCCGCAAAGCTGAAGATGGTACCAAACCTTTTATACAAGTATTGTGAGACAGAACTGAAGTCACATAACAACTGATGAGCTACTAAGTGATTGACAGGTAGTTGGCACATGGAGTGTGGATACATCAAATGAAGGGATGGTTCGTGTCCTCTGACTGGGGGATGGGGGGTCAGGGAGGGGGACAATGTGGTTTACAAATCCATCATGCTCCTCTGAGCAGAGCACACTTTAAGACTGTTGAATTATTCACTTCTGGAACTTCCCATTTAAGATTTGAATAGCATGGTTGACCATGGATAACATGAAACTTTGGAAAGCAAAACTTCATAATACACATTCTTAGTCTACAGAGCACATACCATTAAAGTATAATCTTAATATATATGCTGCACCTTTTAATACACTGTTCCTTCCTGTTAACAATGAGAAAGGAAAAAGTATTTAGGGCTGAGCATCCCATGGTCTCTTATATTCTGCATATTGGCCAACTGCCCATCTCCATGATAATTACCATCTACTACAAAAGAAACTTCTTTGATGACAATTGATAAATGTGTCAGCAGCTGGTTTAATATTATGCCGATATAGCAAAATAATAGTAATGGGTTCTCCCATAGGACTAATCACCACAGGTTCTTGGCCCCAATAACAGGGCCATATTAGCTTTCATCTTGTTAGAAAAAGTGTAAGAGTTGGAATATGTAGAAGATGACACTGCAACATTTATATTTTCTGGACACAGCATGGAAGTTGTACAAAGAGCTCACAGCAATTGTGTCAGTGTGTACAGGACCTGCACAAGTTCAAGACAGACAACACCACTGCATGGAAGGAAGATACAGGCTTGAAGCTCCATCCATAACTGGGGAGCTATTGGTAAGTGATCACTGCTGATGAGAGAACCAGTATTCTTTAAGAACACTACCCCTGGAAGATTAACCACACTGTGGGGAACGGGCCCACACCAAAGGATATTTGGGAAATACAAATTGAACCTGATTTTTTTAAGCTGGCATGAAGTTCAGTGGAGAAGGAGGTGAGTTGGGAGGAGTTAGGAGAGGGAGACATGATTATGATCAAAATACATTATATGAAATTCTCAAAGAATTAATAAAAGCATTATTTAAGAAGAAAACAATATTGATTTTATCTAAACTCAGTACAGTGCTATTTACAACTTAGTACACAAATAAAAGTCTTAGTTTATCCACTACATAGCACCATGTGAAGCATGAAGGGGTGTACGTGTCTCAGCTATTGCTGGAACCTAAGAGACAGACATGCTAAAGGGCATCATGCAGATGAGGAGACAAACAAGAGGAGACACCGTGAGATATGACAATCCTGCTTCAAAACATCCTAGAGTTGGGGAGAGGCTCAGTAAGTAAGGTGTTTGCTCTGAGAGTGGGAGGACTTGCCTTTAGTCCCCCACAACCCATGTCAAAAAGAAGCTGGAAGTAGTGGCTGGAGAAGCCAAGATAAAAGAATCCCAGAATCCAGAGAATCTAGCCAACCAGTCAAGCCAACTTGGAAGGTCCCAGCTTCTCTAAGAGATGCTATCTCAAAAAATATGGCGGTGAACAAATGAGAGAGACATCTGCTGTTGACATTTGGCCTCTCCATGTTCACCCATACACATGTACACACACACACACACACACACACACACACACACACACACACACACACAAACACACACACTTTTTTTTAAAAAAGAACACAGATAGAGTTAGCTGCATTTAACCTGTCTTCATCCCCAAAGTTTGATCATCTTCCCTAAAGAATGAACACATCTTTCTGTTCTAGAACTTTCATGGTGGTCTTAAAAGTATGAGACTTCTCCCACTGTTCCTCCAGTTTGAGTGTTTGCCTGAATATGCTCATCTGATTAGTGTCATGATCTTGATATGCCTGACCAAATAAATTCTCATTGTTGAAAGATTATCCACCAACGGGACAGCACCAAGAGGTAGACAGGGTCTTTGAGAAATGCTGTGAGTTGAGTATGAAATCATCCATGGTTCCCTTGGGTCCTCAGTTGGTGATGCTATCTCAGGGTATGATCAGAATTTTACAAGGTGGGCCTTAGTTTGGGAAAACAGGTTACTTGGGGGGTATCACTGAAGAGTGTGCTTCTCAGCCTAGTCCTTATCATACTTCATGTCCACGCTGAAGTGACCAACCTTTCCTTGATATCTTGCTGCCATCATGATGTTCTGCCTCAGGAAAAGCCTAGAAACAGAGAACCAAGGGGCTATGGGCTAAACTCTCTGAAGCCTTAAGACAAAGTAAATCACTCCTCTTTTAAACTGTTTATGTCCGGTGTTCAGTCACAGTGTGGCAGCTGTAATTAACACAGGAAGCTATCTGTTCCTGAAGCCAAGCCACCACAGGAGAGGTAGCTATTATGAAAGACACTGGAGAGCTCACTTGCTTTTGTTCCCACATGAAGACCCACTGGGAAGGCACAGCATGTGAACCAGGAGAAGAATCCACTGATACTGAGGTTCCGCCTTTCCAGATGCGTGAGAAATAAACTTTCTTCCAACAGCCTGACCTGAGTAGGACCTCTCTCAACCCTTTCCATAACCATTGACATGTGACAGCTCTGTCATTCTCCACAGTTCTTCTCTCCACTTTTGGTGGGCTGAACACAAAAAGGTTTTTATTTCAAGGTATTAAAATTTTTATTTCATCATCTCATTTTCTGTTATCCCTAGCAACTCTACTTTCCCCCCTTCCCATTTCTGTGTTCTATCTTAACATAATATTTATGACATGCTATAAACGCTGAACATATTACCACATAGAGTCAGTACCAGCAGCCTCTTTAAGTGTGTGCTGATCACAAAATGAGGTCTGATTGCTTTCCTGTCTCACATGATGCTTCTTCAACCTTGATAGGTCAATAAGGTTTAGATCCAATTTAAGACACAGACTGAGGGATAGGGAGATGGCTCGGCAATTGAGAATACTTGCTGCTCTTTTTGAAGACTGGATTCAATTCCCAGCACCCACATGGTGGCTCACAATCATTTATAATTATATTTTCAGTGAACCTGCTGCCCTCTTTTGACCTCTGCAGACACTAAGTATGTATATGATGCATAAAATTCATATTGGCAAAAATACTCATCCAATTAAATAAAATTTTAAAATCTACAAAAGGAAAAATCCAGATTGAGTGTTTTGAGCTTAACATGTATTGTACTTCTTCCATTTTTAACATAATGGGCAATAGATTCTGACAAGTATTTTCAGTACTTAATTTTCAGGAACAGATTCCTGTAACTATTATTTTATTATACTAAACTAGGCCAAACAACCTATTCAGCATTCACAAAGTTCCCACTACAGTCTGTGAATTAGAAGAAGGCACTGTGGTGAAGCCAAAGCAATCATTATGTGATTTCCTACCTTCAAATGGCCCAATAATAGTAGGCAAGAGAAACATCTATTCCCCAAGCCACTATGCAGATCTCACTGATTTCACTGTGGAAAGCAATAAAATAGACAAAGCTCCATGTCAGCAGGGACAGAATCATTCTGATTGGCTCAAGTGAAAGTAAATTCACAGTGAAGTCTAAACCATGAGACACCAGCAAACTTCATTAACATAGGAATGTGTGTTGATAACCTCAAAGATGCAACAGTGTCAGCAAATACCTCAAGCCCTCCCTTTTTTCAGTAGTAGGGATAAGGCATGATTCCTAAGGTTGATGAAAAGGGAATTAAATTATAGCAACAAGTAGGGTAATCAAGATTATGAGGAAAACATATGGTTCCTAACAGTGCTTGCATTCTTTTGAATTTATATACTGTTGAACAAGAACTTATCACCTGATGGTGTCAATATATCTATAAGAGTAGAACTTCAACTGAAAGATTTCAGAAATTTCAGAAGTTTGAGAATGCCTTAATTATACAACATCCATCTCATTCTGTAAAATTCCCTGTCATGGACACAGTGCCACATGCATTGGAATAAAGAAAACCTAAGATGCACAGCCTCTGACTCAAGAAATGGAAGATCTTCTTGGAGAGGTCCATCAATATTAAGCAGTGTGTGCATAAATGCCAAAAAGAGGGTCCAAGTAATGAAGATCGTGCATATAGAGAGCACATAAGATCCCACACACACTCATGCACAAGAAAAGCTCATGAAGAAGAAAAGTCTCAAGAAGTGGGGATTTGATTAGAGAAGCCATAGAAGATGACTTCTACTACTCTGCAATTAAAAACAATGAATTCACGAAATTCCTAGGCAAATGGTCAGATCTTGAAAATATCATCCTTAGTGAGGTAACCCAATCACAAAAGAACACACATGGTATGCAGTCACTGATAAGGGGATATTGACCCAGAATCTCGGAATACCCTAGACACAATCCGCATATCAATAGATTTCTAAAAAGATGGAAGGAGAGACCCCTGGTCCTGGAAAGACTGGATGTAGGGGAACGCCAGGACAGAGTAACGAGAGGGGGTTGAATGGAGAAAAGAGGGAGGGAAGGGGGCTTATGGGACTTTCGGGGAGGGAGGAAACGGGAAAGGGGAAGTGATTTGGAATATAAATTAAAAAAAATAAAATAAAAAAAATAGTTAAATATTATAAAAAAAAAAAAAAGAAGATGACTTCTATGTCCCTTATAGCTGTCTGCTACCTCTGACCGAAAGCAGCCATTGCTGGAAGCATGGAAATTCTTGTGTCCATAGATCTCCAGGGAACCCAGAAACATTAAGCACCCAGGATGTTTCCTTCAAAGGGAAGAACATATAACCTGGTTTTCTAGAAAGTTGGAAATTGGAAGGGATTGATAGCTGGGTGATCCGCTTTACCTGGTGGCCCAAACCGTATGAAGATCCTACAACCAGAACCAGAAGATGTTAGTAATCTAAACGACCCATATGGCCAGAGACTCCACAAGCTCCCACAACCAGGACCAGAAATGATTTAGAGCCCAAATGACTTCTATGCTATCTGTATGACCAAGATCAGGCCATATCTTTCCCCAAGTGTCTTATTTAGGATTTGCATTGCTTTGAAGAGACACCATGATCATAACAACTCTCATAAAGGCAAACATTTCACTGGGGCTGGCTTACAGTTTCAGAGGTTAGTCTTTTCTCATCATGGTGGGTAGTGTGGCACTATGCAGGCAGACATGATGCTGGAGGAGCTGAGAGTTCTACATCTTGATTCAAAAACTGCAGAAGGAGACTATCTTCTGTAGGCAGCCAGGAGGAGATTATCACCTACACTGGGAGAACCTGAGCATAGGTGTGGCCTTGTTAGAGGAAGTGTGTCACTGTGTAGGTGGGCTTTACTCACCTACACAGTGACACACTTCCTCTAACAAGGCCACACCTCCTCCAGTAAGGCCACACCTCCTAATAGTACCACACCCTGTGGCCAAGCATTCAAACACATGAATCTATGTGGCCAAACCTATTCAAACCACCACACTAGGCCTTTAAACTAGTACAGGTAGTCTATTTTTAGAACCCACCTAGGGAAACAGCATGTACTCTGAGTTGAGTTCTGATGTAAATATACTTCCTTGCGCACTAGGGATTATATTGCACCAGGAAACCTTTCCCAAATTATATTATATTTAAACTTGTCATGAATAAACCACCTGAGATCTGACTCCCTGAAGTCATGAATCAGGTTAATGAAGTCAATCTGAACCGAGTTTTCACTCTCATATCTTTGGTGTTTGCTTCCCTGTCTGGCCTCTGCAGGTGTCAGTGCAGGAGCCCTCTTTGATTTCTAGACCACTGACATCCATACTCATCCCTCACCACACTCAGGACCCCCAAGGATTAGCTTCCTCATCATTTGTCTCACTTGGAACCAAATCTGCAGATGTTTAAATCCCTTATACTAAATGGTATAACATTTGCATGTAACTAGCACATATCCTTCCAAATATCCCAGGTCATCTATGCATTATATATTCTACAACATATACACTTGTAAGTGATTGTTGTCTATTGTTTGGGGAGTTATGTGTTCCTTTCAGGCACAGTTGTATCTTTGGAGCCATTTTGGATCCACTAATGGTTGAAAGTACAGATGCAGAATGCACAGCGAGCTGGTGGCAGTATTGCATCATTGCATCAGTTATCCACTAACCAAAGATGCAGGGCTCACTGTAGAGCAATTAGTAAAGGCTGCTTCTCTAGGCTTTTGCAATACATTAACTCACAAACATTTTATTACTTCTGTCAACTCTCCAAGTTTTATGTGGTCATCAATTGCAAGTCTGTAAGTAAGCCCAAGATGAATGCCATAGCATAATGATGAAAAACACATTACCTTATTCCCAGCGCTTATTATTAGTGACAATACTCTGCTCAGTGACTCATCCTCTTTGTCCCTGAGTGCTCATAGTGACTATTATCTCATCGTTGCAGGCATTGTTGATGGGCATGGTATTCTATAGAGTGTATTAGTCTGCTTATTATATTGTGGCATGTTCATAAACCCTCCATAGTTCGTACAATGTTATTCTTACTCTGAAAATGGCTTCTTAGGAAACCGGAATAAAATTTTAATATCAGAAACGCTTTTGGTTAAACACAATGACTCATTCACAACATGGTAATCATATACAGTCATCATGCGTAGCAAGTTGCGAAAATGTGAAATTTCTTACATTAGTACATAAAGTCAATTTAAAAATCATCAGCCAAAACTGTGAAACAAGTTTTCATGAAGGTTTTGCAAGCTTTACCCACAGTTATAAAGACAGGCAGGGGAATGTGTACCCAACATTACACTCCTTTTTCCTTACTGCCAGGATGGCCTGACTCTGCCATACTCCCAGGTATGTTCTGTGGCTTTATTCCTTCCCATCCATCCACATTCTCCTCTAACTTTCTAAATTAGATGGCTACCAACATCTCTCGAAGTCTGTAAAGTAAGATAGTTTTTTTAAAATCATTTTTTAAAGGTCCTGAAAGTGTTCACCTCTTTGTATATAGTACCATGTGCTATACATGCCCAACAGGATAGAGCAAATCCTACACTTAGGGAGCATGTAACTTGAAGACAGCTCTGATGAACCACTGGATCTCACTAAGTACCATGACAGCTTCCTTTCGAACCCTTAAATTTAATTCGTGACTTTAATTTCCAAACCATAACTCACCGTTAACATATCTAATAGAAATGAAAGACCAAGACTTCAAAGGAAGCCATGAACATGGTCTTACTTTTTCCCCTCCTGGCTGGAATATAAAACACTTCACTATATAAATAAACTTGACAGCAATCCTGGCCATCCTGTCTACAGAATCAGTGTCTCATAACTTCTAATTTGACGGGAAGCCTCAAACCCCTTTCCACACTAAAGGCTAACATGAGAAGAGAAACAGGAACAAGAAGCCACTTATCTGAATTGGAGAAACATTGTTACTTAATCTGTGCTGTGTTCCGAGGTGGAGGGACTGCCTGACTGAAAACTCATCTTTTGCTTTATATTTCACAAGAAATGTAACTAAGAGATGTTTCTTGCCAGAACACAACAGCATAAGTCTGTAAGCCCAGAACTCAGTAGGCCTGGGCAGAGGATTATAAGTTCAAAGCCAGTGTGAGCTATAAAATGAAACACTGTCTCAAAAAAATAGCGAAGCAAAAGCCATTTTTTTTCTTTAACAACAGACGTAAAACAAGAGTCTACAATTTAAGTGAAGCTTGGCAGATTTCAAATCCTGTGGTTGCCATATTATTTGTGTGAAAAGCTTCAGGAGAAACAAACAAACAAAAAGACTCTGGGAGAGATTGAAAAGTTGAAGACGGTGGGACTGAAAAATGACTCTGAGGCGCCAGGTAAATCCACAGAGAAGTCAAGATGCTGGATTAAAGAGCATCAAAGCAATCCAGGGAAGAGCCCAGAGGATGCTAAGAGGCTTTTTTGGGCAAAGAGGAAACACATACCCGAGTCCTTATATTAAAAATACTCAACAAGAGGCACCTTTCCCAATGCTCAGCCTCTGTTTTGGTTCAGGAAATCAGAAAAGGAACTGAGGGGAATGGGGAGAGGGGTACATCTGGACATTAGTGAGTATTTATATCAGGCAAATGGGAACCAAAGCCACTGATTTCTCCAAGGTCATCTGAATGTTACTGGTTAATTCCAAGTGAAAAAGTGCAAGGCAATCAGCATTCTCACTTAACCTGGGATCTCCAGACCCTTCTCCGTGCCTCTTCACCCCAGACTCCTACAACCATCCTTGATCCCCAAACCCTATTAAACAAGAATTATTAGTCATCGATTTGGTGATGTTTAAGCACATCTTCAAACAATGATTTCTTTCCTTTTTGATTAAATTTTTTATTACATGTATTCATTGATTTATCTATTCACTTTAAATCCCAATATCAGTACCCCCCCTCCTCCCAGTACCCACTCACGCAGGTTCTCCTCCCATTCCACCCTCTCTTTTTCCTTTGCGAAGGAAGATGACCCTTCTGAGTGTTAACTCCCCTCTCCCCCACCTCCCCATACCCTCACACCCTTCACACCCTTCCTAATCCCCCCCCTTTACATCAAGTCACTGAAGAACTAGGCAATGCCTCTCCCACTGAGACCAGAGAAGGCAGACCATTTCAGGGAGTGGAATCTACCCAGGCAGACAACAGACTCAGGGACAGTCCCTGCTGTCCAGTTGTTGGAGGACCCACATGAAGACCAAGCTACTAATATGCTATATATGTACAGGGGAATTAGGTCCAGCCTGTGATCGTTCCTTGGTTGGTGATTGAGGCTTTGAGAATCCCCAAGGGTCCAGGTTAAGTGACTGTTTGTCTTCCTGTGAAGTCTGTGCCCTCTTTGGGTTTCTCAGTCCTCTTCCCTACTCTTCCATAAGATTCACTGAGTTCTATCTAAGATTTGGCTGTGAGTCTCTGCATCTCTTTCTATTGGTTGTTGGGTAGAGCTTCTCAGAGGACAGTTATGATAGGTCCCTGTCTGCAAGTATAACAGAGTGTCTTTAATAGTATCAGGGATTGATTCTTGCCCATGGGATGGGTCTCATTTTGGGACAGTCATTGGTTGGCCATTCCTTCAGTCTCTGTTCTATCTTTGTTCCTACACTTCTTGTAGGCAGAGGACACATTTCAGGTCTTAGGTTTTATGAGTGAGTTACTTATCCCTCCACTGGGATTCCTGCCTTGCTAGAGGAAGTGGCCACTTCCAGATCCATTATCTCCCACTGTTAGGAGTCTCAGCTAGAGTTGCTCCCCATACACCCCCTGGAGGCTCCACCCATTCCAGGGCTCTAGCTTAGCCTAGAGATTGCTTCCCCCACCTCTGTTTTCTCTTCTTTCCCTACATCTGATCCCACTTCCCCCTTGCCCCACTCCCTTCACCCTCCCCTCTCCCACCTAGTCTACCTCTGATATCTATTTTGTTTCCCCATCTGAGAAAGGTTCAACCATTCTCCCTTGAATCCTCCTAGTTTTTTGGCTTTTTTGGGTCTGTAGATTATAGCATGATTATCCTGTACTTTATGACTCAGGATATTTTCTAGTTCCAGAAACTGGAAACAACCCAGATATCCCTCATCTGAAGAATGGATAAAGAAAATGTGATTTATTTACACAATGAAATACTACTCAGCCATTAAAAACAAGAACATCATGAATTTCATAGACAATGATGGAACTAGAAAACAATGATTTCTTAAAGTGTTTTAGAATAAATTGATACAACCACGAGGGTTTGAACTGGCTAATGTCTTGAACAAATATCATGTAACTTTATGGATAAATTGAAGAACTTTCTTCATTTTTGTCGAAGTAAAAAGAAGTTGAAGGAAGGGGGAGAAATTTAAAGAGGGAAGAGATTCAGAATACATCAGTCTTAAAAAGGCCCAATGTTCCAAAGCATGGTTGTTCCAACATTACGTTGCTTCTCTTCCCATGTCAAGATAATACATTGACTCATATTTACTGCACCATATTGGAAAAACACAGAGCAGAGAGAGGCTGATAGGAAAGAGAAAGAGATAAAAGAGAGAAGAGGAGGGAGAAAGAGACAGAGAGCAAGAGAGAGGGAGACCCAACAGAAGGCCATATTTCCTATCACATTCAGAACAAATTAATGCTCAGACATGATTTTTATTGACTGTCTTCAGAGAGATAGGAGACTGGAATTATTTCATTTTCAAGATTTTACTTTGAACCCACCTAGGAGATAGTGCAATGAACTTCTTGTCCCCAGGGACACCAAGTGTAGGCTTTTCTTTTCTAATCCTAGGAAGCACTCTGAATTACATTGGGTGATTTGGAAGAGTCATAACTCTTTGATAGTTTGTCTGTCTGTTTGGTTTTTCACCTCTATGTCACCCTTGGTTAAGATCCTGGACAATAATGAGACACATTGAAAAACCAAATTTAGCCATATCCAGACTATCAGATTTTCACAAAATGAAAAGTGTGAAAGTCTGAAATTGCTTATGCTAGTGTATCCCAAACAAATAAAGTTGAAAATATTTGTGCTCCCCAACGTAAATAACCATGCCCTACAAGTGCCTGTGTTGTTCTCAACTGAGTTCCAGATGTCAGGTTTTCATAGATTACATCCCTTCTAATCATCCCGTGTAGCCTTTGTTTAATGTTATGACCCTTGGACTAGGCTGTATTCTTTAGAGGAATAGAACCAGTTAAATGAATCTGTATTTTAAAAGGAAGTTTACAATATTTGCTTCTATAATAGATGCTAGACAACCCAATGATAGCTACATGTATCCTGAGGGGAAAAAGAACATGATAGTTACTTAGCCCAAGAAGCTGGAAGCCTAGTGGATTCCAACCTGGAGCTGATTGTGTGGGAGCTCCACGGAGGAGGGTGATTTTGAGTCCACAGTGGAATGGCAAAGAATCTGCAGAGGATCCTGCAGCAACTGATACACTCAGCGGGAAGCAGGCAGGCACTTGAATTCTGCCTGTGTTTGGGCTTCTTTATAGCAAGGTCCCTAGGATGTTGCTGCTTTCTTTGAAGGCAGGTCATGTCCCCTATTAATGCTTTCTGGGAAAGCCCTCACAGACACACCTGAAAATGTGTTCCTTGATAATTCTAAATCCTGTCAGGAATTCTAAATCCAATCATCACAGATTCTTAACCTTATTTAGATCCAGCAAAATGATTACTGTTTTAATTAGAAAAAATAAAACTGAATACTATACAATGTAATATTTCAAGAAGTTTCTGGGTGCTCTGAAATATGAACAGATTCTTGCTGACCTGAAGATTTAGTTTTAGTCCCTATGCAACTGCACACTTCTGAACATACCATTAAATTTTCTGTGACTAAACCTCAAAAATGAGCAGTTATATATGGCCTATTCATATGCTTTGATGAAAAAGATTGCCTCTGAGGTGTGTGAAGCTTAGTAAGTATATGGAAATAATCCTAAATAACAGGAACTAGATTTTATATGTGTCATATAATGTCACAACGATTGAATGATACAGGACTGTAGAAGGCTGCTTGTGTGTGTCAAATATTTGAGAATGTTTCGATAAAGCCCACTGTTAGCTCACAAGCAGACTTTCAATATACTTACTCTAATTGAAAATTTCAGGAATTCTAAATATTTGCCATGTCTTATACCCTGAAAAATAAGCATTTCAGAGGTTTCCTGAAACCCTTGAAGCCCATGCACTGATTCCCTACTGAACTATAGATATTAGGGAGGTTAATTTTAATGTGAACGTGACACAATCTAGAATTACCTGGAAATACAGTCTTAATGAGAGATTGTCTATATCAGGTCGGCCTGTGAACATGTTATATGAGAGGCATATTGACTGTATTAATTGATATGGGAGGATGCGCCCATTGTGGGCATAACCATCCCCTAGGAAGGGGATTCTGAGCTGCGTAAGAGTAAAGGAAGTGAACTGATCACTAGAACTTCTTCCATTAATTCATCCTTCTCTCTTTCTTGACTACAGTTGTGATATAACCAGTCATTGCAAGTTCCTCCCTCTTTGAGTTCCCTGCAATGATGGTCTATAATCTGGAATTGTGGGCCAAATAAACCCTTTCTTCCTTAAGTTTCTTTCACTGGGTTGTATTATGAATACAGTGGGAAGAAAACTTTCTGAAAATAGTACAGAATTTTTTTGTGAATGTTATGAATGAATCAGTGGCCTAAGGTTTCTTTTGCTTTACCTGGAAAGGAATTATATGTAGACAACAGCTCTTGGTTCTCTGGGTATTTGGCAGCAAGAAGATGCAGTGGTGACTGGAACTTTCTGATTCTTTATTCCCATGAAGCCCTTGGGTATTTGGATCCTTGGCCTTTGGGAGCAGCCATTGTTGAAGCTCTCAGCCCGGAGTCCAAGATCCTTAGCCCTAAAGAATTGGCAGCTCTCTAGAAAATTTTTGATGACTAGAGCTTATAGGTTCTCTTCTCTGGCCCCTTGAAATCTTTTATTCTTTAGTATTGGTTTTATGTTCTCTTTTATTCTCTCTTCCTCTTTCTCCTTCTCCTCTTTTTCTTCTTCCCCCTCTTTCCACGACTAGGAAGAATTCTGAGTTCTTACCTCTGTTGGACCTGTACACAGGAACTACAGCATGAGTCTGGCTACCCATGCCATCTCAGAAGCTGGGATATAGTGGGCTAATGAGGAACGGGGTACTATGCACGGTGTAAACACTCATGTCAAGGCCCTTGTTGTCACTGGCAGAATCAACAGGTAACTCCACTGCTACTTCCTTAGCTGGCAAGCAACAGCTGTCCTGCCATCACTGTTGCCCCTCCCCCCGCGCCCCCAGGTCCTTGCACAGAGGTGGGGACTTAGGCTGAGGATGCAAGTGGGGCTATTTGATGGAGAGATGTTAGCGCTCGGCACAAGCTATGGGAACCACTGCACTGCCCCTGTTTTCTCTGTCAGCTGCTGCCAGAACTGCAACTTGAGCCATTCTGTGTCTGATGCCTTTTCTAATTCCCAGCTCAGTCTGTACTAGTGACAGTAGTCAGGAAAAGACAAATCAAGAAGAGGCTTCATTATCTTGAGGGGTGGGGTACACCTGTCATTGCACACATGAAGATCAGAAGACAGCATTGGATAACAGTTCTCACTCACTGCCTTGTTTGAAATGGGTTCTCTCTTGGTGTTCATTATTGCATATACTAAGCTAGCTTGCCTGCAGACTTCTGGTGAGTCTCCTGACTCCTACTACTGCTAGAGCAACAATGGAATCACAGACACATACACTCTTCAATCCAGCTTTTACCTGGGCTATAGGAGTCTCTCCTCTGGTTATCAGGCTTCAGCAGGATTCAACAGCAGCTCTGCTGCTGGACCATCAGGGGAAATGCTCTTCTTCCCACCAAGACAGAAATGGCTGCAGAGTGAGCTAGAGTTCACTAAGTCTCAAGGCCTCAGAAAGTCTCCTGCAACTGTTTCCAGCAGACTTGACTGGGACTGTTCCTTTTAAAACAGAGCAACCAGCTGCAACTTACAAGTAGTTGTGTCAAGATGCTGGTGTCTGTGGAGTGTTCAAGATGTCTGGCACTAGCAGAGCAGAAGTCCAGATGGCTATCAGGCTTAGAGTTCTCTCACACAAGCCTGTCAGGGAAGCTAGCTGCTAATTACGGAATCAAATCATCTCATCCCCAACCTCTCTGCCTATATAGAGGAAAATGAACATCAGAAAGAGTGCTTTCTATATAAACTTAAAGAACTCACTATTCACAATAAGAACACGTTTAACAAACTTCAACAATGCTGGAACAGTGCTTAACACATGCTCAGTCCCCAGGGAAAGTGGTTACCCTTTATTATATCATGGGGATGGCATATTATACAAGCAATGAAGATAGGGTCTGAATAAAAACTGTACTGTCTAAGCCTAGTAACAGAATTTTTTTTTTTTTTTTTTTTTTTAATTTAATTTTATTTTATTTTTTTAATTTACATTCCAAATCACTTCCCCTTTCCCGTTTCCTCCCTCCCCGAAAGTCCCATAAGCCCCCTTCCCTCCCTCTTTTCTCCGTTCAACCCCCTCTCATTACTCTGTCCTGGCGTTCCCCTACATCCAGTCTTTCCAGGACCAGGGGTCTCTCCTTCCATCTTTTTAGAAATCTATTGATATGCTGATTGTGTCTAGGGTATTCTGAGATTCTGGGTCAATATCCCCTTATCAGTGACTTCATACCATGTGTGATCTTTTGTGATTGGGTTACCTCACTAAGGATGATATTTTCAAGTTCTGACCATTTGCCTAGGAATTTCGTGAATTCATTGTTTTTAATTGCAGAGTAGTATTCCATTGTGTAAATATACCACATCTTCTGAATCCATTCCTCCGTTGAGGGACATCTGGGTTCTTTCCAGCTTCTGGCTATTATAAATAAGGCTGCTATGAATATAGTGGAGCATGTGTCCTTATTGCATGCAGGTAAAGTCTCTGGGTATATGCCCAGGAGTGGTATAGCCGGATCCTCCGGAAGTGTCATGCCCAGTTTTCTGAGGAGCCGCCAGACTGCTTTCCAGAGTGGTTGTACCAGCCTGCAATTCCACCAGCAGTGGAGGAGTGTTCCTCTTTCTCCACATCCTCGCCAACAACTGCTGTCTCCTGTGTTTTTGATCTTAGCCATCCTGACTGGTGTGAGATGGAATCTCAGGGTTGTTTTGATTTGCATTTCCCTAATGACTAAGGATGATGAACATCTCTTTAGGTGCTTCTCAGCCATTAGATATTCTTCAGGTGAGAACTCTTTGTGGAGCTCTGTACCCCATTTTTTAATAGGGTTACTTGCCTCTCTGGAGTTTAACTTCTTGAGTTCTTTGTATATCTTGGATATTAGCCCTCTGTCGGATGTAAGGTTGGTAAAGATCATTTCCCAGTTAGTTGGTTGCCGCTTTGTCTTTTTGACGGTGTCTTTTGCCTTGCAAAAACTTTGTAATTTAATGAGGTCCCATTTGTCTATTCTTGATCTTAGAGTATAAGCTATTGGAGTTCTGTTCAGGAAATTCTCCCCTGTGCCCATATGTTCAAGGTTCTTCCCTAGTTTCCCTTCTATTAGTTTCAGTGTGTCTGGTTTTATGTGGAGATCTTTGATCCACTTAGAATTGAGCTTAGTGCAAGGAGATAAGGATGGGTCAATTTGCATTCTTCTGCATGTTGACCTCCAGCTGAGCCAGCACCATTTGTTGAAAAGGCTATCTTTTTTCCACTGGATGGTTTTAGCTCCTTTGTCAAAGATCAAGTGACCATAGGAGTGTGGATTCATTTCTGGGTCTTCAATTCTGTTCCATTGATCTACATGTCTGTTACTGTACCAATACCATGCAGTTTTTAACACTATTGCTCTGTAGTACAGCTTGAGGTCCGGGATACTGATTCCCCCAGAGGTTCTTTTACTCTTGAGAATAGTTTTAGCTATTCTGGGTTTTCTGTTATTCCAGATGAATTTTTGAATTGCTCTTTCTAACTCTATGAAGAATTGAGTTGGGATTTTGATGGGGATTGCATTGAATCTGTGTATTACTTTTGGTAAGATGCTCATTTTTACTATATTAATCCTGCCAATCCATGAGCATGGCAGATTTTTCCATCTTCCGAGGTCTTCTTCAATTTCTTTCTTCAGAGACTTGAAGTTCTTGTCATACAGATCTTTCACTTGTTTGGTTAGCGTCACGCCAAGATACTTAATATGGTTTGTGGCTATCGTGAAGGGTATTATTTCTCTTACTTCTTTCTCAGCCTGCTTATCCTTTGAGTATAGGAAGGCTTCTGACTTGCTTGAGTTGATTTTATATCCGGCCACTTTGCTGAAGTCGTTTATCAGCTGTAGGAGTTCTCTGGTGGAGTTCTTTGGGTCGCTTATGTATACTATCATATCGTCTGCAAATAGTGATAGTTTGACTTCTTCCTTTCCAATTTGTATCCCTTTGACCTCTTTTTCTTGTCTAATTGCTCTAGCTAGAACTTCAAGTACTATATTGAAAAGATATGGAGAGAGAGGGCAGCCTTGTCTAGTCCCTGATTTTAGTGGGATTGCTTCAAGTTTCTCTCCGTTTAGATTGATGCTGGCTACTGGTTTGCTGTAAATTGCTTTTACTATGTTTAGATATGGGCCTTGAATTCCTGATCTTTCCAAGACCTTTAGCATGAAAGGATGCTGAATTTTGTCAAATGCTTTCTCAGCATCTAATGAGATGACCATGTGGTTTTTTTCTTTGAGATTGTTTATGTAGTGGATTACATTGATGGATTTCCTTATATTGAACCATCCCTGCATCCCTGGGATGAAGCCTACTTGATCGTGGTGAATGATCGTTTTGATGTGTTCTTGGATTCGGTTGGCAAGAATTTTATTGAGTATTTTTGCATCGATATTCATAAGAGAGATTGGCCTGAGATTCTCTTTCTTTGTCGGATCTTTGTGTGCTTTTGGTATTAGTGTAATTGTGGCTTCATAGAACGAGTTGGGTAGTGTTCCTTCTGTTTCTATTTTGTGGAACAGTTTGAAGAGTATTGGTGTTAGGTCTTCTTTGAAGGTCTGATAGAATTCTGCACTAAAACCATCTGGACCTGTGCTTTTTTTGGTTGGAAGACTTCCAATGACAACTTCTATTTCTTCAGGGGTTATAGGACGGTTTAGATGGTCTATTTGATCCTGATTTAATTTTGGTACTTGGTATCTGTCAAGGAAATTGTCCATTTCCTCAAGATTTTCTAGTTGTGTTGAATACAGGTTTTTGTAGTAGGATCTGATGATTTTTTGAATTTCCTCAGTTTCTGTTGTTATCTCTCCCTTTTCGTTTCTGATTTTATTAATTTGGATACTATCTCTGTGCCCTCTGGTTAGTCTGGCTAAGGGCTTATCTATCTTGTTGATTTTCTCAAAGAACCAACTCCTCGTTTTGTTGATTCTTTGTATGGTTTTATTTGTTTCTACTTGATTGATTTCAGCCCTGAGTTTGATGATTTCCTGCCTTCTACTCCTCTTTGGTGTATTTGCTTCTTTTTGTTCCAGGGCTTTCAGGTGTGCCATTAAGCTGTTAGTGTATGCTGTCTCCCGTTTCTTTTTGGCGGCACTCAGGGCTATGAATTTTCCTCTTAGCACTGCTTTCATTGTGTCCCATAAGTTAGGGTATGTTGTGCCTTCATTTTCATTAACTTTCAAAAAGTCTTTGATTTCTTTCTTTATTTCCACCTTGACCAAGTTATCATTGAGTAGAGCATTGTTCAGCCTCCATGTGTACGTGGGTTTTCTTTTGTTTTTGTTGCCATTGAAGACCACCCTTATTCCATAGTGATCTGATAGGAGGCATGGGATTATTTCTATCTTCTTGTATCTGTTGAGGTCTGATTTGTGACCAATTATATGGTCAATTTTGGAGAAGGTACCATGAGGAGCTGAGAAGAAGGTGTATTCTTTAGCTCTAGGATGAAATGTTCTATATATATCAGTTAGTTCCATTTGGTCCAAGGCTTCAATTAGATTCACTGTGTCCCTGTTTAGTTTCTGCTTTCCTGAACGATCCATTTCAGAGAGCGGGGTGTTGAAGTCACCCACTATTATTGTGTGCGGTGCGATGTGTGCTTTGAGTTTTAGTAAAGTTTCTTTTACGAATGAGGGTGCCCTTGCATTTGGAGCATAGATATTCAGGATTGAGAGTTCTTGATGGTGGATTTTTCCCTTGATCAGTATGTAGTGTCCTTCTGTGTCTTTTTTGATGACTTTGGGTTGAAAATCAATTTTATCCGATATTAGGATGGCTACTCCACCTCGTTTCTTGGGGCCATTTGCTTGTAAAATTGTTTTCCAGCCTTTTACTCTGAGGTAGTGTTTGTCTTTGACACTGAGGTGCGTTTCCTGCATGCAGCAAAAAGCTGGGTCCTGTTTACGTATCCAGTCTGCTAGTCTATGTCTTTTAATTGGGGAATTGAGACCATTGATATTAAGAGAGATTAAGGCATAGTGATTATTGCCATCTGCCATTCTTGACGCTATCTTTATGTTTGAGTGGTTATCTACTTTTGGGTTTGATTCAAGAAGGTTATTATCTCATTTTTTCCAGGGTGTTGTTTCTCTCCCTGTATTGGAGGTTTCCACCTATTATCCGTTGCAGGGCTGGATTTGTGGAAAGATATTGTGAAAATTTGGTTTTATCATGGAATATCTTGGTCTCTCCATCTATGGTGATTGAGAGTTTTGCTGGGTATAGTAGTCTAGGCTGGCAGAATTTTAACAATAATTTCTCTTTGTATTAGTTCATATAGTAAAGTCAGTAGCACAGTATCTTAAAGTTTTGAAGCAAGTACACAAAAATAGTAGGAAAGGACCCAAAACCACAAAAAAAAAATAAATAAGCCCTAAAGGACAATATTAGACATAGATTCATAGAAACGTCTTTAAAATAGAAAGGTTGGTATTATAAAGCCAAGAACCCATGAAATGCGTAAGGATCACAATGGTTGAGTCTCACCAAAACGAATTTAATAGCACCACAAAACACTGATGGATTTTATGCAGTGTTACTTTAATTTGTAATTTAAGGTGAAGCATATAATTAAAGAAGAGCTGGCAGCCTGATTTCTGTCTGTATGTTGCTACCAAATTTCATATCTTTCTAATGAAGGCCATTTGCTTTCTTCATTTAGATAGGAAATCTTTGGAGACATGGAAGAATCGACTCTGGTTGCTTTTGCCCACTTCTCTTTCTCTCTTCGCAGCATGCTTTCCCAGCATGCCTTGGGGTGTCATGTCCTCTGGAATATTTCTAAACTGATGGCAACTGAGATTCTTAGGGAAATATTCAAGCTATGATAAAATCTTTGAGAAACATATCTAAGTGGATTACATTAATCCAGCAAATATTTATTTACTCAAGTGACGAGAAACCAGAACTAAAACTTGGTATAGCTGGGTCCTCAGGAAGCACTATGTACAATTTTCTGAGAAACAGCCAGATTTTGAGAGTGGTTGTACCAGCTTGCAATCCCACCAACAATGGAGGAGTGTTGCTCTATCTCCACATCCTCGCCAGCATCTGCTGTCACCTGAGTTTTTGATCTTAGCCATGCTGACTGGTGTGAGGTGGAATCTCAGGGTTGTTTTTGATTTGAATTTCCCTGATAACTAAGAATGTTGAACATTTCGTTGGGTGCTTCTCAGCCATTCAGTATTCCTCTGTTGAAAATTCTTTGTTTATCTCTGTACACCATTTTAAATAGGGTAATTTGATTCTCTGAAGTCTAACTTCTTGAGTTTATTGTATATATTGGATATTAGCTATCAGGTGTAGAATTGGTAAAGATCATTTCCCAATCTGTTGGTTGCTGTTTTGTTCTGTTGACAGTGTCCTTTGCCTTACAGAAGCTTTGCAATTTTATGAGGTCCCATTTGTTGATTCTTGATCTTAGAGAATAAGCCATTGATGTTCTGTTCAGGAAATTTTCCTTTGCACCCATATGTTCAAGGTTCTTCCCCACATTCTCTTCTATTAGTTTCAGTGTATCTGGTTTTATGTGGAGGTCCTTGATCCACTTGGACTTGAGCTTTGTACAAGGAGATAAGAACAGATCAATTTGCATTCTTCTACATGCTGAGCTCCAGTTGAACCAGCACCATTTGTTGAAAGTGCTGTCATTTTTCCTCTGGATTGCTTTACCTCCTTTATCAAAGATCAAGTGTGTAGGTTCATTTCTGGCTCTTCAATTCTATTCCACTGATCTACCTGCTTGTCTCTGTACCAATGTCACACAGTCTTTATCACTATTGCTCTGTAATACAGTTTGAGGTCAGGGATGGTGATTCCCCCCAGAAGTTCTTAAACTGTTGAGAATAGTTTTCATTATTCTGAATTGGTTTGAAAATTGCTCTTTCTAACTCTCTGGAAAATTGAGTTGGAATTTTGATGGAGATTGCATTGAATCTGTCAATTGCTTTTGGCAAGTTGGCCATTTTTACTATATTAATCCTGTCAATCCATGATCATGGGAGGTTTTTCAATCTTCTGAGGTCTTCTTCAAGACCTCATTTTACAAAGACTTGAAGTTCTTGTCACACAGATCTTCACTTGCTTCGTTAGAGGCACACCAAGGTATTTTATATTATTTGTGACTATTGTGAAGGGTATCATTTCCCTAATTACTTTCTCAACCTATTTTTTCTTTGAGTAGAGCAAGGCTACTGATTTGTTTGAGTTAATTTTATCCAGCCACTTTGATGAAGTTATTTACCAGGTATAGAAGTTCTCTGGTGGAATTTTTGGGGTCACATAAGTATACTATCATATCATTTGCAAATAGTGATATTTTGACTTCTTCCTTTCCAATTTGTATCACTTCGACATCCTTTTGTCGTCTAATTGCTCTGGCTAGGATATCGAGTACTATATTGAATAGGTAGGGAAAGAGTGGACAGCCTTGTCTAGTTCCTGATTTTAATGGGATTGCTTCAAGTTTCTCTCCATTTAGTTTAATGTTGGTTACTGGTTCACTGTATATTGCTTTTACTGTGTTTGGGTATGGGCCTTGAATTCCTGATCTTTCCAAGACATTTATCATGAAGGGATGCTGAATGTTGTCAAATGTTTTCTAAGCATCTAACGAAATTATCATGTGATTTTTTTCTTTGAGTTTGTTTATATAGTGGATTACATTGATGGATTTCCATATATTGAACCATCCCTGCATCCCTGGGATGATGCCTACTTGATCATGATGGATGACCATTGTGATGTATCCTTGGATTTAGCTTGCAAGAATTTTAATGAGTATTTTTGCATCGATATTTATAAGGGAAATGGTTCTGAAGTTCTCCTTCTTTTTGGGGTCTTTGTGTGATTTAGGTATCAGAGTAATTGTGGCTTTATAAAGCAAATTTGGTAGTGTTCCTTCTGTTTCTATTTTGTGGAATAGTTTGAAGAGTATTGGTATTAAGTCTCTTCTTTGACGGTCTGATAGAATTCTGCACTAAACCCATCCAGTCCTGGGTCTTTTTTTGTTGGGATATTTTAATGACTGCTTCTATTTCTTTAGGAGTTATGAGATGGTTTAGATGGTTTATCTGATCCTGATTTAACTTTGGTACCTGGTATCTGTCTAGAAAATTGTCCATTTCATCCAGTTTTCCCGTTTTGTTGAGTATAGGCTTTTGTAGTAGGATATGATGATTTTTTGAATTTCCTTGGTTTCTGTTGTATGTCTCCCTTTTCACTTCTGATTTTGTTAATTTGGATACTATATCTTTGTCTTCTGGTTACTCTGGCTAAGGGTTTATCTATTTTATTGATTTTCTCAAAGATCTAGCTCCTGTTTGTTGATTCTTTGTATAGTTCTTTTGTTTCTACATCGTTGATTTCAGCCCTGAGTTTAATTATTTCCTGCCATCCACTCCTCTTTAATGTATTTACTTCTTTTTCTTCTAGGGCTTTCAGATGTGCTGTCAAGCTTCTAGTGTATGCTTTCACCAGGTTCTTGTGGGAGGCACTCAGAGCTATGTGTGTTCCTCTTAGCACTGTTTTCCTTGTGTCCCATAAATTAGGTTATGTTGTCTCTTCATTTTCATTAAATTTTAAAAAGTCTTTGATTTCTTTCTCTATTTCTTCTTTGATCAAGGTATCATTGAGTAGAGTGGTGTTCAGCTTCAATGTGTATGCAGACTTTCTGTTGTTTTTGTTGTTATTGGAAACTAGCCTTAGTCCATTGTGCTATGATAGAATGCATGGGATTATTTCAATCTTCTTTTATCTGTTGAGGGCTCTTTTGTGACCAATTATATGGTCATTTTTGGAGAAGGTACTATTAGGTGCTGAGAAGAACATATATTCTTTTGTTTTAGAATGAAATGTTCTGGCACCCGCACAGGGCAGAAGCGCACCAGCCTCCCCTTGGCGACCTCTGCTCCGGGAAACAACTGCACTGAGCATTCAGGTACCTAGGGAATCCCCAATATAACATTGCTTGGGACACAGCCTGTTGGGCTTCCATCTGCGCCCAAGAGCAGGGGAGCTCTGTGGTCGTCTGGGCGCCAGCTCTGCTGTCGGCCTCTGCCCTGCAGAGCGATCTGCACCTAGAGGATGCATGGTGCACTCCGCCATCTTTGCTCCAGCAACAGGGCAATTGGAACCTCCAGGCGCAGGGACAATCAAGCATAATATCGCTTGGGTCTCAGCCAGCTTGTGTGCTCCCTGCTCCCAAGAGCTGGGCAGTTCTGTGGTCACCTACACACCAGCTCTGCTGTGGGATATCTGCCCTGCAGAGGGACCCACACAGGGAGGGAGCGCACCAGCCACCCCTTGGTGACCTCTGCTCCAAAATGACCATCTTGCCAAAAGCAATATACAGATTCAGTGCAATCCCCATCAAAATCCCAACTCAATTCTTCAGAGAGTTAGAAAGAGCAATTCAAAAATTCATCTGGAATAATAGAAAACCCAGGATAGCTAAAACTATTCTCAAGAGTAAAAGAACCTCTGGGGGAATCAGTATCCTGGACCTCAAGCTGTACTACAGAGCAATAGTGTTAAAAACCACATGGTATTGGTACAGTGACAGACATGTAGATCAATGGAACAGAATTGAAGACCCAGAAATGAATCCACACTCCTATGGTCACTTGATCTTTGACAAAGGAGCTAAAACCATCCAGTGGAAAAAAGATAGCCTTTTCAACAAGTGGTGCTGGTTCAACTGGAGGTCAACAAGCTGAAGAATGCAAATTGATCCATTCTTATCTCCTTGCACTAAGCTCAATTCCAAGTGGATCAAGGACCTCCACATAAAACCAGACACACTGAAACTATTAGATAGGAAACTAGTGAAGAACCTTGAACATATGGGCACAGAGGAGAATTTCCTGAACAGAACTCCAATAGCTTATGCTCTAAGATCAAGAATTGACAAATGGAACCTCATAAAATTACAAAGTTTCTGTAAGGCAAAGGACACTGTCAAAAGGACAAAACAGCAACCAACAAACTGGGAAATGATCTTCACCAACGCTACATCTGACAGAGGGCTAATATCCAATGTATACAAAGAACTCAAGAAGTTAGACTCCAGAGAGCCAAATAACCCTATTAAAAAATGGGGTACAGAGCTAAACAAAGAGTTCTCACCTGAAGAATATCTAATGGCTGAGAAGCACCTAAAGAGATGTTCATCATCCTTAGTCATTAGGGAAATGCAAATCAAAACAACCCTGAGATTCCATCTCACACCAGTCAGAATGGCTAAGATCAAAAACATAAGAGACAGCAGTTGTTGGTGAGGATGTGGAGAAAGAGGACTACTCCTCCACTGCTGGTGGGATTGCAAGCTGGCACAACCACTCTGGAAAGCTGTCTGGCGGTTCCTCAGAAAACTGGGCATGACACTCCCGGAGGATCCGGCTATACCACTCCTGGGCATATACCCAGAGGCTTCCCCTGCATGCAATAAGGACACATGCTCCACTATGTTCATAGCAGCCTTATTTATAATAGCCAGAAGCTGGAAAGAACCCAGATGTCCCTCAACAGAAGAATGGATTCAGAAGATGTGGTATATTTACACAATGGAATACTACTCTGCAATTAAAAACAATGAATTCATGAAATTCCTAGGCAAATGGTCAGAACTTGAAAATATCATCCTTAGTGAGGTAACCCAATCACAAAAGAACACACATGGTATACAGTCATTGATAAGGGGATATTAACCCAGAATCTCAGAATACCCTAGACACAATTCGCATATCAATAGATTTCCAAGAAGATGTAAGGAGAGACCCCTTGTCCTGGAAAGACTGGATATAGGGGAATGCCAGGACAGAGAAGCGAGAGGGGGTTGAATGGGGAAAAGAGGGAGGGAAAGGGGCTTATGGGACTTTCGGGGATGGAGGAAACGGGAAAGGGGAAATGATTTGGAATGTAAATAAAAAAAAACTTAGAAAATTAAAAAAAAAGAAAAAGAAAAAAAAACGAAAAAGAAAAAAAAACACACATGGTATCCAGTCACTGATAAGGTGATATTAACCCAGAATCTTGGAATACCCAAGACACAATCCACATATCAATAGATTTCCAAGAAAGTGAAAGGAGAGACCCCTGGTCCTGGAAAGACTGGATGTAGGGGAATACCAGGACAGAGAAGCGAGAGGGGGTTAAATGGGGAACAAAGGGAGGGAAGGGGGCTTTTGGGACTTTCAGGGTGGGAGGAAATGGGAAATGGGAAATGATTTGGAATGTAAATAAAAAAAACTTAGAAAATAATGAAAAAAAGAATGAAATGTTCTATAGATATCTGATAAATCCATTTGATTCATAACTTCTGTTAGTTTCACTGTGTCTCTATTTAGTTTCTGTTTTCATGATCTATTTATGAGAATGGTGAGTCGAAGTCTATCACTATTATTGTGTGAAGTGTAATGTGTGCTTTGAGCTTTAGTAAAGTTTCTGTTATGAATGTGGGTGCCTTTGCATTTGATGCATAGATGTTCAGAATTGAGAGTTTATCTTGGTAAATTTTTCCTTTGATGAGTATAAAGTGTCCCTCCTTATCTTTTTGATAACTTTTGGTTGAAAGTTTATTTTATTGGATATTAGAATGACTACTTCAGCTTGGGACCATTTGCTTGGAAAATTGTTTTTCAGCCCTTAACTTTGAGATAGTGTCTGTCTTTGTCACTGAGATGCGTTTCCTGTATATAGCAAAATGTTTGGTCCTGTTTACATACCCAGTCTGTTAGTCTATGCCTTTTCATTGGGGAATTGAGTCCATTGATGTTGAGAGATATTAAGGAATAGTGATTGTCGCTTCCTGTTATTTTGATTTTTCGAGGTGGAATTCTGTTAGTGTGGCTATCTTCTTTTTAGTTTGTTGAAAGAAGATTACTTTCTTGCTTTTATTAGGGTATAGTTTCCCGCCATGTGTTGGACCTTTTTATCTATTATCCTTTGTAGGGCTGGATTTGTTGAAAGATATTGTGTAAATTTGGTTTTGTCATGAAATATCTCAGTTTCTCCATCTATGGTAATTGCTGAGTTTTGCTGAGTATAGTAGCCTGGACTGGCGTTTGTGTTCTCTTATGGTCTTATGACATCTGCCTAGGATCTTCTGGCTTTCATGGTCTCTGGTGAGATGTGTGGTGTAATTCTGATAGATCTGCCTTTATATGTTACTTTGCCTTTTTTCCTTACTGCTTTTAATATTCTTTCTTTGTTTTGTGCATTTGCTGTTTTGATTATTATGTTACAGGAGGAATTACTTTTCTGGTCCAGTCTATTTGGAGTTCTGTAGGCTTCTTTTATGTTCTTGGCCATATCTTTCTTTAGGTTATGGAAGTTATCTTCTATAATTTTGTTGATAATAATTACTGTCCCTTTAACTTGGAAATCTTTGCTCTCTTTTATACCCATTATCCTTAGGTTTGGTCTCCTCATTGTGTCCTGGATTTCCTGGATGTTTTGGATCTTTTTGCATTTTGCATTTTCTTTGACTATTGGGTCAATGTTTTCTATGGTATCTTCTGCACCTGAGATTCTCTCTCTTCTATCTCTTGTATCATATTGGTGATACTTACATCTATGACTCCTAAACTCTTTCCTAGGTTTTCTATCTTCAGGGTTGTCTCCTTTTGTGATTTCTTTATTGTTTCTATTTCCATTTTTAGATCCTGGATGGTTTTGTTAAATTCCTTCACCTGTTTTGGTTGTGTTTTCCTATAATTCTTTAAGGGATTTTTGTGTTTCCTCTTTAAGGGCTTCGGCCTATTTACCTGGGTTCTCCTGTATTTCTTTAAGGGAGTTATTTATGTCCTTCTTAAGGTCCTCATCATCATCCTGAGATGTGATTTCATATCATAGTCTTGCTTTTCTGGTGTTTTGGGGGGGGGCAGTGTTTTATCTGGGACTTGCTGCATTGGGAGAACTGGGTTCTGATGATGCCAAGTAGCCTTGTTTTCTGTTGCTTATGTTCTTGTGCTTGCTTCTCACCACCTGGTTATCTCTAGTGCTACCTGCCCTTGATGTCTCTGACTGGAGCCTGTCCCTCCTGTGATTCTGCTTGTGTCAGAACTCCTTGGAGTTCAGCTGTCTCTGTGATTCTATGATCCTGTAATCCTGAGATCCTTGTTGTGTCAACTCCTGGGAGTCAAATTGCCTCTGGGATCCTGAAATCCTGGTGTGATCAAGCTCCTGAGGTCTTTTATGTCAGAGCTCCTGGGAATCTTTCTCTTGGTGTTGCAGGAGTGATTGGAGAGCTCGAACCCTGGGTCTACTCTGAGCACAGTTACAAACTGGAAGGAACCTGTGCCTCTGGCTGGGGGGTGGGGGGGGTTGTGTTTCCTTGGTTCCTGTGGGAATCCCAGTTAGGAAAGATGTTGTGGCCTCTATTGTAATCTTAAGTGTATCAGAGCTCCAGTGCTCCTGGATGTGCCCAATCTCCTGGGAGTTGAGCTTCCTCTATGTTCCTGTGATGCTGTGATCCTGGGCGTTTCAGAGCACCTGTGAATTGGGCTCCTTCTGGATGTTGTGGGACTGGGTGCAGAGCCAGCATCCAATGTCTCATGGTACAGGTTCAGACTGGAAGGAACCTGTGCCCATGTCTGGGCAGGGGTTCCTGCATCCCTGAATCCCAGGGGACCCAGTTACTCCATGTGTTGGGGCAGATGTTTGGCCTATCCTGTGATCCTTAAAGTTTCCTATAACAATGTTATTGTTGGTAAAACTGGGATGCTCACTTAGTTGCCACTGGTCTTTCAATCAAGTCTTTATTATTGTCAACCCTACTTGTGTGGCAGCTTTAAGACATGTAAAAGCCATGCAGAATGCCACTGCTCTTGTTCTTCTAGAAAAGATTCCTGCATGATGGTAATAGTACACTTTAAAGCAAGTCATTATATTGATTCTAATAATAAAGCCATGCCATCTCTCACATACATAAGCAATGGCATTGCTTTTTGAAAACAGAAGGAACAAATACATGAAAATTCTAATTATGCCTTCCTAAAGAAGTGACATTAGTATGAGTTTAGTGGGCCCTTGCCATTCAAAAGTCTCAACCCTTCCCCTTTGTAGAATATAGCAGACTCTCACAGACTTCTTGCTGCAAAGGCACTTGCATGCAAGGAAAAACAATATGAATGGGAATTCTGTCCTAACTCCATTTCACCTGCAAGGCCCAAAACTCATATTCTGTACAATACTGGAATATTCTCTAAGGAGTGCTGTCTCACTAATACAAATTTCAATTTGCATTCATTATACAGAAGTAAAGCATTAGCTCAGACTTTTAATTTTTTATATGAATACAAAAGGCACAGGCAAATTCAGTTTTACACACTAAAGTTATTATACAATCCTTCTAGGTAAGACTCTCAAATATACAATTCAAACTATCTTTCAAATGATGCCTTGCATGTATATGCCTGGATTTCAGTAAAAACAGCTTTATGGTTGAGAAAAGTATGAGAGAAATACAGTTGAGCTTCCATTAGCTATAGCTATAAAATGGTAAAGAGGATGAGCAAAGACTTCCAATCTTTAATCATGGCCTTTCCCCCTCAAATGGTATGTTTTCCCTCTACTTCCCATCTTTAATTCCATCCACTTCAGCTAAATACACCCTTTGTGTTACATTTCATCTTGGCTCTATGCAGGAGCTTGGCTTCTAAATGTCCAAACTTAAAAATTTATAGGAGAAAGGGGTGGGGAGTGCCAACTGTCTTAGTGTCCCTTCCAGAGGTTATTTTCTCTCCATTGGTGACAGAGCTAATCATGAAAGAAAAACATACTAGCTCTGTCTCTCATGCAAAGAGTGGAAGCAAGACCAGTGGAAACAGCATCATGCAGAAGGAGCAGCAGAACCCAGCACAAGCCTACTGGCAGCTTCAATCAGGGGAGAGTTACCATCCAAAATTGTCCTCAGTTGAAGTCAAGTCCAATGTACCAAGTTATTGTTAGTCATCAGCTTTCTGTGGAAAGCTCTGTGCCTATGACTACATCAGCTTTCTTCAGCCAAAGGATTCTCAGAGAGGCGTGCCAGCCAAGCTACATCCTGAATCTCTACTAGCATTTTCTCCCGAAGGCACCACCCACCAAAGGCACCCTTGTGTCAAACACAGCCATTTCCTAAAGGATCTCTGGCAGTGTATGGACCCACCCACCACAGCTGCCCTTGCAATGTGCACAGCAAGTACCTAAAGGATCTCTGGCAATGTATGACACCACACACTACAGCCACCCTTAAATTATGCACAGCCACTTCTTAAAAGGTATCTGACAATGTATGGAACCACCCACCATAACCACTCTTGCATCATGAACAACCATTGTAGGTTCAGAAAGCAGCTTCATTGGGAACCCAGGACATCTCTTTTCCTGGAAGAAACTCAAAATAAAAACTGAACAAGAAGTTCCTTGCTTCCTGGAACTGAAATTAATAACAGTACCACGCCTGACACCACTCCCTTCACCATCCACCCTATAGTCTAATGCCGACACAGGAAGGAATTCTTCCAGTATTGGTAATTTGTCCAATGTTGTGATCTCTGACTCTCAGCACCATGCCCATCTCTGATTTGTTTGCTGCCTTTGGAGTATTAACAATCACTGCAGGGGAAAGGAGTACCAAGAAGTACATAAGTGAATCCCTCTGGTGAAAAATGTGTCTATGGATGGCTTTTCCAATGGAGACTCAGTTATCTCACCAACATGAGAATTCTGCTTTTAAGCCTGCTTGCCTTTGGCATTAATGATCCCAAGTAACCAGGGGCAGCCTTGGTTTATAGCAGTGGTTATCAACGTTCCTCATGCTACGACCCTTTAATATAGTTCCTCAGGTTGTGGTGATCCCCAAACATAAAATTATTTTCTTTGCTACTTCATAACTATAATTTGACCTCTCTTATGAATTATAAAGTAAATATATTTTTTGGAGCTAGAAGTTTGCCAAAGGGGCTGTGACCCACAGATTGAGAAACAGTGGTTTATAAAATTTTTTTTTCTGTGCTATCTGATAGAAGTGTTCCTCCTTTGATAATAAAGATCTGCAAACTCACCATTGTGATAAGCATATACTTTCCCAATGGTCAGTGGGAATGATGACTGACCTCATCTTCCTAATTCTTTGTTCTTAACACCATGTGTCTGTGTACTTAGAGCATGGCACCATCAAAAATTTTGTTTAGGATGCTTTGAGTCTTCATGGATAAATCTCTTTCTTAGGCAAATCATTACTATTGAGCTGACTCTTCCCCTGCACTTTTAATAGGTTGGCTTTCTATTCCATTATTCTGGCTGGAAGTTCTTGCATTCCATAGGAATAGTGACTGCTGTAGTCATGGACCCCTACCTACAACTGGTTTGCTATGAAGTGTTCCCATGTGTCTGATACAGTGAAATCCTTGGCTGCATGTCAAAATATTCTGCAAGTCCCAGAGCAGAGGTGCTGGTCAAAGCCCAGCATGCTAGCAAGGCCAACTACTTGTACTTGGAGTGTGTGTTTGTTCCTATATTAATGAATCACTGCTCTCTTCAAATATACATCTTCCAGAAAGATGGTGCTGTATGGGTGGCTCAGCGCTGGTCTTTGTTTCTGATAATTTGAACAGACATTGTCACTTAATCATCCTTTTCTATATGGTCTGTTCTGTCAATGTCTATCCCCTCAGTGATGGCCAGTTCACAAATCAGTGGAATGGTGTTGCAGTAAATAGAGAAAGGAGCTGCCAGGTTTCAACTCTGATTTATCAGTGTCTCCTCTGAGAGTCCATTTACATGCTTCTCCTTCTAGCTCTCTTTTTGCCTAGTCTTCTAAGCCGCCTCCTCCAGATTCTAGACATATCATCCAAGCCATTCAACACTGAGTATATATTTTCATGTGTTTTACCCTTGTGCCACAGCACAATAAAAAAGATACACGTGGGTTCTGCTTTAAGAGCACAAATCTCCCTGTAAAATATACCGAGAATTCTTTTGCATCTAGAGCTAAGGTTCAGGATGCTGGCTGGAAGAAAAATGTTGGGACAGTAGTGGGGGAGGGAATTTCATGTCTGCCTTTGTTTCTTTCTGCTCCTGTGTGCCTTGGTTCAAAGTATGACAGATCTCATGTGAGCATTTTCTATCTTATGAAAAATTGTCTCAAAAAAACATAGTTTGGAATTTGCCACATGGGAAATGGGAGTTATTGGTCTTCCTACTCTTGACATTGGATCTTGTGTGGCCTTCAGGCTCCTGCATAGAATATAGTCTTAGGATGGAATTTTTGGAACCATATATTACATCCTCTCTAACAAGCTCATTTTCTGAACCTTTTCATTCTTCCTTTATTCCTTTAAAACATCAGTTCTGAAATTCCTATCCCAGCTTCCCGTAGCTTTTAAAGCAATCTTAGCATTTCTCAGGTGTTCCTACTGTGCTTAGTTTCACATCTCAGAGGTGCACTCTCATGATAAATATGGCTTTTGTCTAAATTTACATTCTGTCCCTTGGTGCGCTATCTTTCTCAGAGCACAATCACATTTACTCTCATAACCCTGGATAATATATGTCATCTATGTCTCACATTTCAGTCACATCCTATTCCCTTGCCTCGCCTAGAGGACTCTGAAAATCCTTGGCCCAGTGGCTACTAAGGACAGATTCAATGCGTGATGTTTCTCTGCAAAAGAGAGGGCCTTTGCACAGGGAGGAGCACCAGCCTGGCACATCTGCAAGCTCAATGGAATTGAAAGTTTCAGTGAGTACAGGGCTCTTTTTATTCTACTTAGGGCTTTTGAATTGGCATAGCAGATCAGCTTTCCTTTAGAAGCTCATCTTTGAAGCTCAGTCTTTCCATTAGAAGCCCATAGTTGGATTTCTGCTCTCTCTGTCCATTCACACTGAATGAGATAAAAGCCTAATTACATGATACTGGTGAAGTCCTCTGGCCTTTCCAATTGACTTTATTGTCTTACATGTTCTTTTGTTCCTAGAGTACAATCTTACTCATTCATGCCCATCTCCATTGTACTTATACTTCTACTGACACATGGCACTGATGGTACTATTCAAATTCATCAATATACCACCCTAGCACACACTGCCAGTGAGTATTTAATTAACTGCATTTGTTAGTGCCAAGAACTATTTGTCCCACAATTCAACAGTTCCAACTAATCATGAGTTAATTCAGCCCGATGGTCCGACATCACCATCTGCTTTCTTAGACGTTATACCCAATACTGAAGTCTGGATCCTTTGCAATGAAGACTTTGAAATAGAGATGAATGTACAGGTCGTGAATTTGGAAGATGTCTTGGGATCAAGACTGTACAAAGGAACAGAGGAGAAACAGACTCACTAAGAAGACTAAGCCCACCCCAAAGAAGGATTTAGCTAACTCTATGGAGCTCTAGAGTAAGGTCAAGCTAAGGGGGCAATCACCAATGTAGACAGTCCCTGGGAAACTAACTTTGGGAACTTCAAGACTTTCTGACATTGAGAATAACATTTCTAAGGAAGGAATCTTTGAAGTAGCACATAGCATATATAGTATATAAAACAATGCATATTCTGGGGGTTATTAAAATATTGTGGTTAAATTATATTACATTTTTGACAAATATTGAATTCCTCTTTATAGCCCTTTGAAGACTTCTAACTGGTCAAATTTCAAAGATTACATGACTGTGGAATGCTAAGCCATAAACAGAATGTGTATGTAGAGCCCTCTACAGCTCAGGAAACATGGAAGAGAGAAGGTAAGTGACCAAGAATGGGGAGGAGTTGGCAAGTCAGCGATTTCTGGACATGACTAGCCCCCAAGAATTCACTGAAGCCACGGCTACATTCACGAGGTCTGCACAAAACTGGGCCCATTAACATTTCCTCATGAATGGCCAGTCCCAACTGTGGGACTATCAGTGATCAATGGCTGCCTAGGGAGAAGGTGTCATTTCGGTAAATATCTCCCTACTTATACTCATGCAATCAACGATGGTAACTATGATTGAAAATCCCTGGATAGGGTTGGAGAGATGGCTCATCGGGTAAGAGCACCAGCACCAACTGCTCTTCTGAAGGTCCTGAGTTCGAATCCCAGCACCCACATAGTGGCTCAAAACCATCTGTAAAGAGAGATGGTGCCCTCTTCTGGTGTCTGAATACAGCTAAAGTGTACTTACATATAATAAATAAATAAATCTTAAAAAAAAAAGAAAATCCCTGGATATACACAGGCATACACAATGGAGATGGCAGGGGATTTGAAAGGATGAGGGTAGCTTCCTAGGGAGAAAGTCTTTACTGGGAAAAGAAAGGCGATGTTGGTGAGTAACAGAACATGAAAGATGACCCGAAATTCAATATTTACATGTATGAAGTGCTCAAAGAATTTAAACAGTAACCTTCTGTGGTTGTAGTATTATTATACTAATTTACAATTTTAGAACCCTGAGCCCCAAGGACTTTAATTCTTCCTATTAATTTCATTCCCTTGATGTTTGATATTTACACATTTGATATCTGTATAAATAACAAATGGTGAAAGACATTATGTGCTTTCAGGACTGTTTTTCACTGAAGTCTTGTGGGTTTTTATGTGCTAAGTATCTCAAGAGCTTCGTGAATAAAACCTAACATCAAGTTGCTCCTCTGAACTATATGAGAAAAATTTCATGCTCTTCATTACAGTTCTTAGCATTTCACCAAGGAAGAATTATGAAGGTTGACACTCAAGAAACGGGTCAATCACTGAATAAAGAAAAAGATTATTTCTTAAGTAGGAGTTCTTGACAGTTCTTATGAGCTGGAGAGAGGCGTCTCTTCATACTCTGAAATAAATTTCTTTTCTGAGAGTTAGATTTAAAAGTTGATGCATAAAGACTAGAAAAGCATTGAACAAATTCATCTCAGTTAGAAAGACTTCAATGTAGGCCCAGAGATTTCTAACTACATAGAAATAAAAATGTTCAATCCTAGTAAAAGAGCTATGGTGTGATCTGGGAATGGGGCTTTCCTGGAGAGATGGGATTAGTAATCTTAGTAGGAACAGTGGTATTTGTCTGCCAACCTGGTCCCTATCAAAGCATCCAAGCCTGGGAAAGACTTGATCATGCCTAGTAGGAAGAATAGTTTAAAAAGTATAATTGGTTGCTTAAGTCATCCTGGATGGAAACCATCAATTTTTTTTAAAGAAACCCCAAAAGTTGAAGAAATGCCTCCATGGTTAAAAGGCTTAACTACCCTTCCAGAGGATCCATATGGCATCCATATGGTAGTCCACGATCATCCATAAAGCCAGGTCCAAGAGATCCAATGCCCTCCTCTGGAACCATGTAGAGACATACATGCAAGCAAAACATTCACACATAAAATAAAATAAAATCTAAACATGAGTGCATAAAATAAAAAATAAATCTTATACACCCATAAGGTTGTTAAAATTCTACCAGAAAAGGTTTCTTGTGTCCCTACCCCATCCTATTCCACACAAAAGTTTGTCATATCATCATGCCTTCTGGGCATGACAGGTCAAACAGTTGTTAGAAAAGCTCCAACCACTGAATTTTTTATAGTTTCAGTTTTCACTCTCAGCTTGTGCTTGGCACCTACATAAGAGGCATAATTACTATCATGAGGCCCATATGGTGGGAGGAGACCCTTCCCTGTACACAGACTAATGTATGGACTGCTGCCAAAAAGTTTCTGTTTCCAGGAGAAATGACAAGTCAAAACCTGTACCACCCTCTCCTGAGGAGTCCCTGGATTCCATTAACAACACCTAACCTTTGCAGACTCCATCGAAAGGATGAACTGAGCTCACCATTGCATGGTCTGAAACACAGTGAGTCCATAGAAGAGCTTCTCCCTTAGAAACGCACCCTTTCCCTACACTCTGACTAGGAGTTTCTTAATTTTTTTTTTAAATTAGAAATTCCAATCATGGTGAATAGTCAACAGAGGGGGAGGGGGACTTGTTTAAAGGACTAAGTGATATGTGTACATATTTTTTAAATTGATAGCTACTACAAATCATTTAAATAAACTCTTCATAATATGAGGTATTTGTCCAGAATAGTAAGTAATTCTCATGGAGATGGAGAGGAGAATATTTCTTTAAAATGAGAAGAAGAAGAAAAGTGAGAAGACAAAGATCATGAAGGAAATGGAGAAGAGGGGGAGAAAATCATCAAGGAGGGCAGGGGCAGAAGGTAAGAGAGGACAGGAAGGTGAATTTTTCTATTAGAAGGAAAAGTTAAACAAAGACATCCTAAGTGGGTCAAGAAATGTACCGAGAAGGGCACATTGCACATTTTCGTCCCATATGGCCATAACCCTAACCCTATTCCTAACCCTAACACTAACCCTAACCCTAACCCTAACCCTAACAAATAGTTACAGCATCCTCCCTTGCTCTGCAAATGCAGGCTGAGTACACCAGAGACTGTGCCATGGAGGTAGCAACCCCATACAATGAAGGCAGAAGAATGTACCAACAGTCCTTCAAATACTCGTCCATGGATTAACAGTTCTTCTAAAGAACTAAACATCACCCTACTTTCTGCTTCAGAATTATTCTCAAAGGATAGACCAAGCCAATCAATAAAAAAAGAAATACTGCATCCTGGGTTAGCTTCCTGTGTATGGTTGGATTGCTTTGCTAGTCACAGTATGTGATGATTGTATGTTAATAGCCTCATTTTTTAATTGCAGGACTTAAGCTCTTGCCCTCTGTGTTCATATGTAACAAAGCCAGACATAAACAATAAAATGAAACCGTAGAACTTCCAAGTAACGTCGTCTAACCAGGGACTTCCCACTATAGTTAATCAAACATGTTATGTCATACTTCTACAATCTTGTTACCAGTTTTCCTAATTACTTACCCCCAAATTTAAGCAGTGAAATCTAGTGTCTTCTGACTCAGAAATTGTTTCTTTTTTATTAGGTATTTTCTTCATTCACATTTCAAATGCCACCCCCATTCCTCAACAACCCTCCAAAAATCCCCATCCCATCCTCCCTCCCCCTGCTCATCAACCACTCTCCCCACCTTTCTGACCTGGCATTCCCCTACACTGGAGAATGGAGCCTCCACAGGACCAACAGCCCCTCCTCTCATCGATGTCCAAAAGGGCCATCCTTTGTCACACATGCAGCTGGAGCCATGGATCCCTCCGGGAGCACTCCCCATTGGTGGTCTAGACTCTTGGAGCTTTGGGATCACTGGCCAGTACACACTTTTTCCTCCCATGGGACTGCAAACTCAGCCCCTTGAGTCCCCCATCTAGCTCCTCCATTGGGGACCCTATGCTCAGTCCATTGGCTAGCCGTGAGCCATGGGTATTTTGATCCCCCCACCTCTAAGAAGGGCCAGAATATCCACACTTTGATCCCCCCCTCCTCTCGAGCTTCATATGGTCTGTGAATTGCATCTTGGGTATTCCGAGCTTTTGTTAAATGCTCAATCACACCCTCTAAAATTTTAATGTGTGAGTCTGTCTTCTAAACGTTTCTTGAACTTCTACGGAAATAAACAGAGCCCACTGAAAGTAGATGCGACCCTGGTATTTACTTAGAGCTTACAGAGGCTACCATCACAGTACTTGGCAGAGATTCCAAGAGAAGGGAAGGAGGGCCGAAACCAGCTGTGGGAAGCTTCAGATACCTGCTGGTTGGATTTCTTGGCTTGGGAAACTCTGAAGCAGACTGAGTAGATACAACTGATACATCCGTTATGATTGGCTTGGGGAACATATTTGCCTTTCTGCTTGGTCTTCATTAGAAAGCAGATGCAAAATAAAACTAAAAAGAAAAAGAAAACTACCAGTGAACAGTAATATTCTGACCATTCTAGAATAAGCACTCAGGGGCAGTGCCTTGGTTTCTAACCCCCTTGGTCAGTTCAAGGACTTCAATTTAGAAGTCTATTCTCACTAGGTGATTGGCCATTGGCTATCTGCATATTCATCCTCTTGGAGAAAATTCTATCTTATAGTTATTTTCACTGAGTGCTGGCCTCAGATCCTACCAAGGCTAGAAAGTAAACATCTGAGAAAAGAAGGGAAGCAGGAATACTACAGCAGCGAGCACAGCTGGGAATGGTGACGTGGCAAAGAAAGCGTCCAAAGGACTTCCTGTGCCTAACACAGTATAGCGGTGAGGTCCAGTGGGCCCTTTACAGAGGTGGGGTATTGTGAAAGAAATCTAAGTCTTCCTCAGCGAAATATGACATAGATTCTTCCTTGCCATTCTGCTAGAAGTGGAAGCTTTCTGGAATCAGCCTATCCATCAATCTCTGTAAAAAGAAAAGCCTCCTCCATTCATATGGCAAAG
This sequence comes from Tokudaia tokunoshimensis, assembly GCA_036184795.1. NCBI lineage: Eukaryota > Metazoa > Chordata > Mammalia > Rodentia > Muridae > Tokudaia > Tokudaia tokunoshimensis. The sequence continues at coordinate 67,997,846 of BTHU01000006.1, read as the reverse complement.
GAAGGATGCAAAGACCTTCTAAGACATCTTCAGACATATTTTTTTTCATGATGGCATAACTTCGCTGAGACTCAGAAAGAGATAGTGGGCACAGACTTTCCTGCCATGCCATGCAGCAGTCCAGACAGACTTCATAACATCAGAGCAATATTTTCTGGCAACCACATGCAAGTGGGAAAATAATCACAATGATAAGCAGAAAATATTACCATACTGGGTAGAAGCCATGTTTTTCAGAGGTACCAACTGTTCTAATGTCTCATGAATTGCAGCTACCCCTGAAAAAAGGAGGACCCCACCACCACCCCAGAATCTAGTGTAGTTCAATGATAAGCAGAGAAAAGCAACTGCATTCAGGTGACAAGTACACCCTGCTTCCATGAACACTTGAGACAGACAGGACACTAGTGACCTCTGTCTCCAGGTTTGTGGCTCTTGACCTATGCTGAAATGCATGCACACCACAGATGACAGGAGGATTCCAGTAAGTCCCCCAGATGATCTGAAGGAAAGAGTTCTCCTTGTCCAAGTACTTGCAAAAGGCCTTGCTAAAGAAATAGAAATGAACGAGAGGAGGTTAGTAAAGAAGTAAATTGTATGTTAATTTCAAATTAGCATTTATACCAATTCCAGACTTCAAAGGGCACAGATGTGAGGACAAGGTAGAGGTCTGTGAAGGGAAATTATTCATCCTAATTGGAAAAGGACTGTCTGGAGGGATTCGAATTAGGGAGACAGGCACTTGGGAGAGTCGTAATTTGCTCCCTGTTTTAGCTGAGCTCTGGGAAACAAAAAGCTATTTCCTTTGGTATAAAATTGAGACGTTGGATAGGACCACCTGATAGTTGGTTGTCACAGTCATCAGGAGGCTTTGGGGTATAACCCATAACTTAAAGGAAGCCAAGAAAGTTTTAATAGCTGGTGTTAAGAGCTGGATTGAAGTATAGAGAGAAGCAGAGAAGATCAAAAAGTTTCTTTAGACATTATACTGCATTAAGTCATGGTTTTCAATATTCATTTCACCCAAGACTTTGTGAATGTGGTATTGGGAAAATATCTGTCCAAAGCTGATGTGAAGTATCAATTTTCAGTGACTCTGGTCAAATGACTAGATATCTTTATAAGAAAGGGATTTGGACACAGCTGCAAAAAAAAAAAAGTAGCCATGTAAAAGGAAAGACAGTGAGCAGAGGGATATATCCATGAGCAGGGAAGAATGCCTCCCTTTCATACTCTTTAGAAAGGGAAAAGATCAATCTGTTGTTTTAATCCAGTCTATTTGTAGGGAGAAGTCTTCCTGATGTTTCTTGTCCAAAAACACTAGAAATAAATAGTACTATTAACAAAGCTTGGAGGTCATTGTCAGGACCATGCAACTGCATGAAAGAAACAGCTTAGGAAGTTACTACATGCGGACACATACTCCCATGAACCTACCACCATGTGCTCTGTCTTCTCCTGGTTCTGAAATACCCACTGACTTTAACAGCATAACTCAGGGACATAACAATACACTGCACCACTCGGTAGAGGAAAGTGAGCTATCTCATCTGCTGCCCTCCACATACATGTCCATTCCTTTCTCTTCAATAATTAAGGCCAATTCGGCCAGCATGAAGCAGCTGGGAAGAAGAGTGGAGGAGAGTCAGCTACTACTGGGATCACTGGTGCTAATGCTTGTTGCAAATAAACATCTGCCATTCTTACCTACAAGGAATCTGACATCGGAGAAAGCCTCAAGTCTTCTGAGCATCTAGAAAACCACCACCGTAGCGTAAAGTGCTTAGGAAACATGTGGTGAGCAAAATAGAAATAATTGCCCCTTTGTGCAGTTTCTTCTCAAATTACCAGTTTATCCCCTATGGATGGAAAGTGACTTTTTTTTTCTCACACAAAATAATTAAATTAGAGCAACCCCATCTGGTCTTAATCACTGAAATCAAAATTTTAATTCATAAACTCTGTTGTTGTCTGTTCATCAAGTTAGTGCCGCACATGGCCCTCTGCTTCCTGCTAAGTAGATCTCTTTTCAACATGGAGAAGGGTTGGGATATAGCAAGGAAAACTTGACCAGCACAGAGTGGTTTCGTCCAAGCCTGTAGCAGCAAGAGTCAGATTGGGGTTTAAATACCAAAAATGCAGGGGTGTATGCTGCTTGTGGAGTGGTATGTAAACAGTCAGGACTTGGTTATGTTGAGCATGAGGGATTCCTGCCAAACGTTTTAATAGGATTCTTCTTGCTCTTGAATGACAAGGGTGGGAAAAAAAGAGCTCCCAGGGACCTGAGCTAAGTAAAGACAAAGACCAAATCCTTGTCAAAGGACACAGTAAGAGTCTGAGAAACAGACTGAGTTTACTCATGTTGGCATTTGTTGGATATCCTCTTTGGTTTATTTGGTGAGTGTTTAAAATATTGTAAGAATGAGTTCCAAATTTCCCATGCTATTTGTTTAATAATTGATATCCACAGATTTTTAGTTTATTTCTCCAAATAACTGAAGTTATATCAGTTAAGAATAAATAATGAGAAAGTAATTTCAAAAGTCAAGATGTTGCTTTGTAACTGAGAAAGAGAATAAAAAAGGAGACAAACATGGGGATGAATCCAAAACCCTATCACTTGCCTCTATGCCCAGTGCTAAATCCACTGACCCTCCCTCAGGACAGCTCCATCCCAGGCTCTGAGTCACTCAAAATCAAGTGCAGAAGCCATGTTTGAAGTCAGATTTGCCTGACTCCAAAGATAAGGTCTTTTCCATTTCCCCGGTACTTCCCAAGTACAAAGTCTTGGACATTGGCCAGTTCAAAATTAAGTTAAAAGCTGTCAGAGGCAAAATGAAAAATGTAAGGACAATATAGGAAGCTTCTATAAAGCCAAATGAATTCAGTGAGGCATTGTCCTTATGGAATACTTCTAGAGTTTAAAATGTTCTTCCTATTGTGGACTGACAATGATGACATTAATAACTGTTTTGGTTTGGTTGCCTGCAGTATGCCCTGCTTTGTACAATATAAAACTTCATGGCCTTATAAAGGATCATGATTGTTTGGGTATTTTTTTTGAATATTCATGGGTGTCAAGACTCCAGAAAGTAAAATTCTCATGAAATAGAGAACCACAGTGCAAGAAAAGAGTAAACAAACACCTCTTTCTTATCATTATTTTAGGTGTTTTGTTTGGCTTGATTTGGTTTGGCTCAGATTGGCTTGGTTTGGAGGTGAGCTGTTGTGTGGTCTAAGTGTGTAGTATTCATCTGAAGGCCAGAGCGGGACATTAATGTCTTCTGTCTTTCTCTGTCACTCACTATTGTATTGCCTTGATACAGGGTCTCTCACTGTATCAACCAGAAGCTTGCCATTGAAGCTAGACTGGCCGATTGCTGAGCTCTTGAGATACACGTCTCTGCTCCCCAGTTCTGCACTTAAGGATGTGCACAGCCATGTTTGCCCCTTTCACATGGGTGCTGGGGAATTCCTATTCATATTCAATTCTCTTCATGCTTGCAGAGAAGGTACTGGCATCACCTAAGCTGTCTTCAAGGTCTCAAGATTTCTTTCTTTTAAAGACTAAATGTTTCTTTTAACATACGTACAACATATTGCATTTTTCCTTAACCAAATTGAGGCTATTTCTGCATCTTGACTATTGTCATGAATGCTACAACAAACCCAGGAGCTCAGAAATATCTTTAAGGAACTGATTTCCCTCCCTTTGTACATATCATGGACTGTCGCAGTCAGATCAAATACTAATTCTGATACCAATCTTTTAAGAACCCCCCTCCCATATTGTTTCCATAGTGACCAAACCGATTCACATTCCCACCAGCAGTACACGTGAATTTTTTCTCCACTTCCTTGTTAACACTTTACTTTTCTCTTTAATGTTATTTTCTAGCAATAACATTAATAATGTTATTAATAATGGACATCCTAAAATAATGCGATTTCTCAGAGTAGACTCCATTTGCCCATCGCTCATTATGGTGACATTGAAGAGAATTTTGTGTTTTCATCTTCCTTGGAGAAATGTCATGCTCTCTACTCTTTGCATGGGGACAGGGAGTACTATTGAGTTGTAGGTGGTCCTCAGGCACTCTTAATATTAATTGATAGCAATATTCCTTGGATGAATCAGAAACCAAGCACTAAGCATTTACTATTCATGTAGACTAATAAAAGCAAGCTATTCCTAATTAGTCTCTCTTTGCTGAAGAAGTAACAGTGGGAACAGATGTAAGACTAGGAAAGCTACTTCTGGCTTCAGAGGAGACACTTTTTAAAAAAAAATTATTTGGAAGTAAATAAGATTCACTTCATTTAAGGAATCTGAGAACATAATGTTCTGTCACAAATAAATCCTCCTAATACCGCTGTGATTTCCCTCAGACTCTTCCCACAGCAGCCTGCAAATTCCCTGAGCCTCAGAGTGGGAGGGTGGTGTGCCTTCAGCATTCTGAATGGGGTTAGCTTTCCCTGGCTTGCCTTAATTTAACCATCAGTACATTTACCACCCAACTGAAATTGTCCTTTCTATATCCCTTGCAAAAAGCAATTTGGAAACACATTTTAAAAGACTCAGAATGTTCGCAGCCTTTGACCCAATTATTCCACTGCTGAGAATTTATTTTAAGGAATAATTCAGGAGAAAGGAAGAAGCCATTAACTAAGGAATATTTATGCTGGGAACAAAACACCCTTTACATCCAAAAGTAAGAGAATAACTAAATGAGTTATGATACAGCAACTAGAAAAGCTGTTACAGAGTCATTAAAATAATTATAGAGACTACAGGAAATTTTTAAAAAATATATGACATGATGTTAAAGGAGAAAAGTGGCATGTAAAATTTATGATTTCAATATGACAAACAGCATCTACAGATCAACTAAAACTCAAAGGAACACAAAAGGGATTTGATGAGTCAATACATGATTTGGAGTGGCTTGTTGGAGGTGCTAAGCCTGTTTTTAATGAGTGTTCATTTTCATGTTGTTGTTTATAAGCTTAAAATGCCAGTAATGTGATTTTCCTCTTTCTACTACAGCCTCAAATAGCCAGAGAACTGTATCAGTCATGGTCCAGTTGCAGAAAAGACACATTTGAGCTCAGTGCATCAGAACAGCCTTTGGTGCAGGATGAAGGCAGCGGATGAACGAGCAGAATCTGGCACAGTTTTCTCAATGGCTCCCAAGACCATCCTATAGAATTGGGCCACTAAAAGACTTATGTCTCCCATAGCCATCAGGAAGCAGCTGACAAAACTGGAAAGTTCCGCTTTCACCAATTAGTTCCAGGAGAACACTGTAGGAGCTGCATTCATCAACGGGAGCTTCATGCCCTCTTTCTCCTGACATGTAACTCATTTTAACTCTTGAGCAAATATATTCAACTGACATTACATAAATCACACACCAAATGGTTGACAGATTCCCAAGTCATAGAAGTATCCCAAATGAAAGATGAGATACAGGGTGAACCAACCAGGGCTCTTCAACCTACCAAACAGTGTTGTCACATAAAATACAACTAACAAAAACAACTCTTAGAATAAGTGATTTCCCAAATGATGAAATAGTCACCTTAAAGGAATACCCATTGTTGCTGTGAACTTGATCTATAACCGTGCATCCTAATTTTTATTTGTTAAATATGTCAAATGCACTGCTCTGGAAACCAACAGACACTGAAGTAATTCCAACTCACACAACGTGTTAAAGATATTCATTCTCAGGTTTTGATTCTCAGAATAAGGTGGCCTCAAATATTCTATGGAATTATTTTCTTTACTTCTTAGAAGATTTTATACAATGCATTTTGATCACATTCACCTCTACCTCCCCCAACTCATCCCAGATATATGCCCTTCCCTCCTCCCAAACCATGTGTCTTCATTTGGGAGGGGGGCATCTATCAAGTTTGATTTGCACTGCCCATAAATTCTTGGGCATGTGGATTTCCACTGGGACTACACTTTAAGAAAACTGACTTTCCCTAACTAACCATCGAACAATTGCCAATGGCTCCTTGGCTAAGAATGGGACTCTGTTTCACTTCCCCTCTCTTTGCTGAAAGCTGGTCTATCTTGAGCTTGCACACTTCTTGTCTATGCAGACTTAACCACCATTGGTTTATCTGTGAAACTGCCCTGTGTGTCCAGAAGACACTGTTTGTGTATCATTATCCACCATCTCTACCTGTTAGGCTCTTGCTAACTTCTCTCCAGCAGTGATGCCTTAGTCCTGGAAGAAGGGTTGTGACATAGATGGTCTATTTAAGGATAAACAACCACAACTCTCTTAGTCCCTGTAATTTGGCCAGTTGTGTGTCTTTATACCAATCACCATCTGCTGCAAATTGAAACTTCTGTGGTAATGACTGAGAGATTAATTAATATATGGGTATAATGATAAATATAATACTATGTTTATTTTGCAAATAATAGTGGTAGGTTCTCTCCTGATGATCTATCTCATCTCAACCCTTGGATAAGCAATGGTGGTGGGTATGGGTTTCATCTTGAGGAGCAGGGTTTAAATCCAATCAAAAAGTGGCTAGTTACTCCCATGATCTTCATGCCATTATTACATCCAGTTATTATTGTTGCAGTCAGGGATCGTAGCTTTGTAAACCTGTTGATCACTTTTCTCTTCTCGTTTCTCTTCTACTAGCATCCGTTGTACCTACCAGAACTATGAAAGCTAGCCAGAAGGGATGAAGCTTCTAGGTCAGTGCCAGCTTGATTTACCCATGTTTTATAACTCAAGTTTGTGCTTTATTCAGCAATGGGATCTTACCATCATGTATAGAGGGTAAACGACCATTTGGCAATAATAGGTGATGTTCAGGAATCTGTGTGACCTCATATAATTCCTTATGACTTTTTTTCGTGCTATTAATCCCCCCCATATTCTTCCCTCAACCCTGTCCTACATTCCATACACCTACTTAACCCTTCCTTCTCCACTATTTCCTTCCAGAGCCTTTATACCACGTTGTTTTATATCTCCTCCCTTGAAAGCACTCTCCCATGGACACTTACTAAGTTCCTGACCTATACGGATATTCCAAATGAAACACACATATCTGCGGATTCAAAGCTAACATATCTTTCTGAGTTTGAATCACCTTGCTGAGAATTTATTCTGTTCCACTCATCTACTTGAGAATTTTATAGTTACATTGTTCTTAATGGATGAATAATAATCCATTGTGTGAAAACCCCACACATTTTGTTATCTTTTCACCAATTGATGGATATCTAAGCTGTTCCCATTTCCTGGCTATTGTCAGTAGAGCAGCAGTGAACATTAATGAGCAGGGATCTTTATAGTAGGATATAGAATACTTCTATATGTCTGATTGGTATAGCTAGATGGAATTTTTTTTCTAGATTTTATATGACGTCCCTCAAAATAGGAAGCAGATTCTAATGACCCAGAAGAAGATATCCATGCTGGATGTGAGAAAATTCCACAGACATATTTTTTTCTTTACCTTTTCATTCATTGGTTAAGAAGTTGAGTTTGAACAGATTCAGGATTAGACCCCCAACTCCTAGATTCAACCTTCTTTTCTTAGTTGCCTCCAAAAATATTTAAAGTCCTTCTGAATTTGTAGTTTACATTTAAATTTGAGTTGCTGCAACAGAAATGTGGGAGTTCCTTTTATCCCCCTCATAGTCACTAATTACCTTAGAAAGGACACTCTGTCATGCAAGAATTATCCTGGGGAAACCTCTGCACCAGGGGTTGCCTATATTGTGGCTGTGGAGGTAATTAATCCGAGCCATGTTTCAGGCATGTGATAACTCTTCTGACTCACAGTTCTCTTGTCTCTAAAATCAGGTCATAAATGCTTTTCCTGTTTTCTTTACAAGCTTCACCAGAAAGATCAAGTAAGTTCACATCTAGAAAACTCTCTACAATCTCAGGTGTTATATAAGAAACTTCGCTCAGCCTCATAATTTAAAAATTCTAGAGCTTAAAATATTCAGCTTCCCAACCATCACTTCTCTCAGAGGGGCTCGAATTCTTCTTTATTTAATTTATGAGCAGAAGACATTTATGTAGCAATGAGAAACCCAAAATAGAAATGTTTTAAACTTGGAAAAAAAATGTATACCATGCACAAGTAAATAAACTCCAAAGGTGTGTGATGCAAGGAAGTCAGTAGTCTCTAAGGACCTGGTCTCCATTGTTTTGTTTTTCTGTCATCCTCCACAGAGTCTGAGGTTGTCCGAGATACTTCATTTAATCCTAATCATTTTACCTGTATTCCAGTCACCAGAAGGGGAGAGTTTGGAAGAAGATACACGATTTCTTTGAGCTGTACATGGTCTCTGAAATGTTAGAACCATTGCCAGCTACATTACTTTGCCATAATTGCATCCAAGGGTAACACTTACAGAAAATAGGGAAATTGGGTGTCATCATGGGTAGCCATGCAGTTATCTGAAAATCAAATTATACATTACCAAATCAATGTTTTGTCTCTTCCATGGTAAGGAAACTCAGGTATACCCCCATATGAACTGGAAACTGATGAAATCAAAAATAATATTTAATTTAAATGAAGACACAATTAGAAAAGCTACATTATACTTACTTTTATCATGTAATTAAACCATTGCCTAGATAGATGATCAAGTCTATGTACCAATAGCACATTGCCAGCTACATATCTACTAATTTCCAAATATTAAATTAATAAACAACTAAGGTAAGAGAAAAGAATCACAAATGTTGTCTCTGCTGAAATACAAAGTCTAACAAAGAAACTTCTCCAGCCTTGGAAATGTAAACAGCTTTCAAAAATTGTCCTCTGACTCACAGAGCCACCAAACTGTACAAAACAATAATACACAAGATTGTGCCAAGCACAAATCTTACATGTCCTTCAGAACTATCCCTTAAAGGCTAAAGCCAGAGAAAGATTGACAGCAGTAACTTTTCCTTGTCAGTCTGAAAAACTCTCTGGGTCACAAATTCTGGTCTGTCCCCCTGACGACTTGTCTGGGACGGATTCCTTCCCAAGGACACTTCACTGTGCTTCTTCCTTTTTGGAAATCCTAGAATTCCTTTTTATCATGACATTAATACTATGATACAGATGTGATTCCAGGGTTCTGTAGTCTGTAGATATATGGTATCCATTTCCTTAATAAAAGCCAATTTGTGGGGCTTTGGAGTACGGCTGTCGGTAAAATCCAAGTCATACAAGCATAAAAACCTGAGTGCATTTCCCCAGAAGCCACATTTAAAAGGCAGATTCAGTAGGGTGGGCCTGTAACCCCAGCACTGAGGAGTCTGCGACAGGAGGGTGTCTGGAGACCACTGCCCAACCAGCCTTGTACAATTGGTAACCTCCAGATTCGGTGACTTCTGTCCTTAAAATTCAGGTAGAGAAAGATAAAGAATGACACCTGACACCAACCTCTGGCCTGAGCACACACCCATGCACACGCTTTCATGCACAGACCTCCACAGGAACCTGCACATATGGATGCACACGCAAACTCCAAACATAAAAATAAGGGGTGAATTGCACAATTTCTGGATGATGTCTCCTAAAATCTCATGCTCGATATTAATGTTGGTTTTCAGACATATCTTCGGGCTGTTCATTGCATAGCCAGATTCACTCACAAACAAGGTCAAAATATAATGATGGCAGGTCCCGGAGCTTGACATGGTTCCATACCTTTAATCCTAGCACTTGGGAAACAGAGGCAAGGCTAACCTGGTTCACATTGTGAGTGCCAGGCCAGTCAGTGCTACACAGTGAGACCCTTTACTTTATCTTAAAACAAAGTCAAAACAAAACCCTAATTTATGTGGACGCTGGAGAGATGGCCTAGTCATTGAGAGTGGTTTCTGATCTTAGGAGGACCAGATTTAGACTCCCAAGTACCTCTATTGATCAGTTCCCGTTTGTCTATAACTCCAGCTACAGGATATCCAAGGCTTTTGGCCTCTATGTATCCACATGCACATGATCCTGCACACACACACACACACACACACATACTTACACATAAATAAAATAAAATAAATCATTTAAATTATTTTAAATAAAAGAACATAATCAGCATGAGGCTAAGGTGTTTTTCTAGCACAGTGCGCTGTCCGTCATGTAAATCTCCTCTGTGGTGCAGTGTATGTTGCCTGTTACTTAAATTGTCTCTGAGGGTGAAGCTTAGCAGCACAACACTCATCTAAATTCTTTCTTTTGAAAAACAAGAAAGAATCCCCAACATTAACGTCTACTCCAGAGGAAAAGCTTGTAGGAAGCCAGTAGCGCCCTGAGTATTGTGTATTGCTCAAAAAGGGAGGGCCTTGCTATCTCCATGGGCGGGACTGTCCACAGATGTTGATAGTGTATGCAGAAAACATCTGCTGGAGCTTTTCCCACCTCAGATGCTTATGGGCTGAAGATTGCTTCCTACAGAGACTGTGCCTACCAAGACTGGTTAAGCCTGCCTCCTCATTTAGCTGTATATAATCATCCTGCCTCCTTGTTTATCTATATTCGATAACTCTGCCTCTATGTCCAGCTATATATAATAAACACACTCGGCTTCTGGGTGCTGTGGCTTCTTCAACAGAGAACCTCAACTGCCAGATCCCAGCTTGTCTGTCTGTCTGTCTGTCTGTCTGTCATGACGAGGAGGAAGTATCAATATTCCTCCTCGAAAAGAAATATTTTGTAGCCACTAACCTAGTCAGTAAATATTTGTTTTTATAAATACATTTTATGGCGCATAATTTAATGCACTCTTGTGCATTCAATCTTTTCTATAAGCAATTGATATCAGGCTTAGAGTCAGTATATTAGTATGCATTGTAATTTTGTATCTTAATATATGACTTGAGGCACCCATCTGAGTTTTAATTATCTCTTTCGTAAAGAAGAGATATTATATTACACTCATATTTGGATATTCAACCATATGGTTCTCTTTTACATAATTAGAAAACACTGCAAAATCCCCATTTTCATCTGTGCATTTTATTATAGATGCTCATCGGCAAATAATGATGAACTTGTGACATGCAAACTTCTCTTTATGAATATATACACATAATCATGTTTATTATCCTTTACGAGAAATTTAAACAAAATTTCCCAGGTGGTTTCGACTATCCGGTGTGAACCAGATATGTTAATTCTAGAAATGAATTGTCCAAGTAATTTCTCATTTGGTTGCAATATCTACAGAGATGTGTTTTTTTATGAGCATTAAAAGAAAAGAAATGAAAGACGATTATTTTGACCAATTATGAAATTTTAGTCCCTCAGTCTAAAACAACCATACTCAGGTGATATAAATAACTAAACAGTCTGGCGTATAGCAGCGAACATGGCTGCATCAGTGATAATCACCCAAGTGCAGAGACCCAACAAAAATTGGCTGTCTTGTTTCTTTTAAGGAATAAGACGATGTACATGAGTGAGAGAGATACAAGAATGGCAGAGAGTTAACACACATGGTATGCAGTCACTGATAAGGGGATATTAACCCAGAATCTAGGAATACCCTAGACACAATTCGCATATCAATAGATTTCTAAGAAGATGGAAGGAGAGACCCCTGGTCCTGGAAAGGCAGGATGTAGGGGAACGCCAGGACAGAGAAAGGAGAGGGTGTTGAATGGAGAAAAGAGGGAGGGAAGGGGGCTTATGGGACTTTCGGGGAGGGAGTTAACGGGAAAGGGGAAATGATTTGGAATGTAAATAAAAAAAACCTTAGAAAATAAAAAAAAATTGTTAAAAAAAAAAAAGAATGGCAGAGAGTGTATTAGCTCAGGTGGCTCCTAGCTACTGCCTGTCAGCATAATTCTTTCCCCGGATAAGGCTAATGAACTTGCTTTGCAGGTAGGGCCAGAAATGAAAACTCTGACACGCAGTACTGTGGGTTTTTTTAAGTCAATTTTCTTTTTTTGTTGTTCATTCAAAATAGATTCTTCTCTCATACAACACATCCTGACCAGTTTCTCCTCCCTCCACTCCTCCCAGCTCCTCCACCAACACCTCTCTCCGCCAGATCAGTTCCTCTTCAGAAAAGAGCAGGCCTCCAAGACAACACAGCCAAACAGGACACAAAAAGATATAAGACGAGGCAAAAGCCCTCATACTGAGGCTGGACAAGCAAGCCAAGAGGAGGAAAGGAGTCCCAAGAGCAAGCAAAAAAGTCTGCTGCCACTGTTAGGATAACAAAACCATCAAGTTAACAGCAGAACACATACACAGAGTACTTGATGCAGAGCCCTGCAGGCTGCATGCGTGTTGCTTCAGTGTCCGTGAGCCCACAGGAGCCCTGCTTAGTTGAATCGGTGGACCGTGTTCTCCTAGTGTCCTCCATCCTCTCTGATTCCTTCAGTTTTTATTCTTCCTCTTCCAGGGAGTTCCCTAGTCTGAAGGGGATGGACCTGACAAAAAACTCCAATTTAGAATCTCTCTGGATAATGTCAGGTTGCGGGTCTCTGCACCTGCGTCCACCTGCTGTTGGATGAAATTTCTAGGATGATGGATGGGCAAGGCACAGATCTATCGTTGGGGATCATTTCGTTGATTTTACTTCATTTTATTTACTCACGTATTTTGCCAGTTGTGTGTGGTTCTACCTTTGGTCTAACGCAGTCCTGAAGATTTTGAAACAAACAAACCAAACAAGTAAGTATCACAGAAGGGTAAGAGTCGGAACTCATGCTAGACAATAGGTACTGCTGGTTTTGCAGAAACACCAAGTTACCTTTCCAGCACTTTTGTCAACCAGCTCCAATCACCAGTAACTCCAGGTTCCTCTTCTGCCCTCCGTAGGTACCTGTGTTCATACACACAGACACTCACACACACAAATAAAAAATTTAAAAATCTATTTTAAAGAGGGATAAGAGCGAGTTCCCCATCCGTCGCTGCCTCTCCCATTCTTCTGAGAATGCAACTTGCGTTGGAATACATGAATGTTAAAATTAAAGACCATCCTCTTGAATGGTATTTTTTTTTGCCTGTGTGTTGAGAATTCACTTATTTAAACAGAGAACAAAATTGGTGACCCAAAAACCAATTGTCAAGCCATATCCTGGAACCATATCTTAAACTCAGATTCACTTACGTCCAGTAACACATATTCCTGACCCCCTCCCAGCTTCCCAAGCACAGACCTTGAAGAATTGGAATTAACAGACAGGGCCATCCAGCTGTGCACCTTTAAAACTCTCTGATATTGATTTCTGTGATTTTTCAGATGCGCCGCCATAAGCAATAGGTTGAGCACAACGAATTCAAAAATTCTAAATTGAAGTTCTGTAATAGCTACCCCGCTCCTTTATTTCCTGTCTTTTTGATAAGCTGCTTCTCTCCAATCTATGCATATAGAACAGAAAACAATTTGGTTTGCCCTTGAAGAATCACTCCCCCATCGAGGGAAAAAGAACACTGACATTATTCACATTTTCCCAGTGTGGATTCATGTCATGCCAGTTTTCTCTGCTTGGCTTTGAAAGCGTGGCGAGTGGTGAAAGCTTGCATTAATAAGCATGGCCGTTTAATTTCCAAAAATTAATAAGTGGAGCTCAGGATACTGAATACATCCTACCAGAATATCTGACTCCTTTGAAATTCTCCTGAAACTCAGAGAAAAGACAATGACCAAGTGGTGCTAAACGAGGGGTGTTTTTCACATGAGTTTAGCAACGAAAGAAACAGATACAATAGCACGCAGACACAATATTGTTTAAATTTGTCAAATACAGCATGCATTTCATCTCAATTAGCAAACAGACTTTTCTATGATGTATTAGACAGATTGCTAATAATTAAAAACTCAGTATGTCTTCGGTCATGACAACAGGGCCATGATGAGAGGCCATGAGAGTACTTCATTCTGTTTGCCAGAATTTTAAACGGAAAGAAAAAACTTCACGTGGTTGTGCCAAGAATGAGGGTATTTATGTCAGGCCGTCTGGAGAAGTTGTAATTCCATCACATTTTCCATCATGGTGAGCCTTCACAAAAGTGGTCCCCAGAGGTTCTCAAGCCAGTTCCCGCCCCTCCCCCTGTAAATACCTCCCTAGCACTTGCCCCGCATTCTTGTCTCCACAATATTTGGGGGGGGGGGGGAATATTAAGCTTTTAAAACAAAGGAACTAAAGCCTAAGTCATATTGTGGGTATGCTCTGCCTGTTACAACCCTTCTGGGTATGTGGCTTGCATCACTAGTTTCACTCTTGTTTTGACTACGACATATTTGTTGTAGGGGATAGAGACCCATCTCCTTCTCCTCTCGTCTGTGCTGTCTATACTGTGGCATGGCTGCCTGAATTTGATTTATGACCAGCATTCTCTTAGAAAGTCTAAAATCAGTTTAAGGTCCAAATAAGTTCCAATAATATTTTTTTTTATGCTTAAGCCAATTGTGATGTCCCTCAGTGTGTATTGAGGACCTTTGTCACTCGAAGGTTTTTAAATGATGAGTTCCAGCCCTGAAGCAATGTCTGCTACTATACTGCAGGCTGGGAGCTGTGGTCTTTCTCACCTCACTCCCATCAGGGCAACAGAAAAGATGGATGCGCTGGTACATGGTACCCACAATGCCATGCGCTCTGCTCTTACCAGGAAGTTAAAAGATCAGCTCTTTAGCCTCTCGGGCTTTCTTTTAAAAAACTTAACTGGATTTCAAGTCAGATTACAATATAATCACTCCTGACTGAAAAATACAGACTGATTTCTCTGGCACAAATACAATTCAAACATACTTTGTTTTATGGAGATCCAGAGGTCATTCCATTACCAAAAAGAAAAACAAAATGAGATCAGCAGATGTTAAAGGTATTTTTTTATTAAATTAGAAACAATTACATTTTATTTTTCTCCATTATACATACCACCTTAACCATTTAATTCCTAGAACTGATCAGCCAGTGAGTGATCCTATTTAGCAAGTATGGTCAAACATTTACTTTTCTATTTTCATATTGACATTTAATAGTAATAGACAAAGAACTAATTCTGAGTATTAAATTTAGAGTTATGATAATCATCATTATTTAATCATTAGACTGATATTGTGCTATTAATAACTATTTGTGTAAATGGATACAAGACGTATAACTATGTTCAAATTAATTGTCTTTGCTCTCCTGCAATGCAGTAAGGAAAGATTCCACTGACCTTGGTTTGATTTTTTTTTTTTTGGCTGGGCAGTTTGGTTAAAGCTCACTTGCCATGGTCATTCATTCACTGCATGATGGTCCATCAATATTTACTGAGCACTTCTTTCATCCCAGGAACTGTACTGCATGCTAGGGAATAAATAAAAATAAATGAACAAAACAGACAGAGCGCTGCTCCTGAACACTAAGAATGTTTTTTACAGTCGCTTTGAAATAGGCAGTAGGAATTCAACAGCTTAACATCCCATTTGTTTCCTTTTCCCAAGATGTAACTTCCTAATGTTCATCGCATTAATTTTTTAATTTTTCTAAAGATTTATTCTTCTCTAACATATTGCATCCCTACTACAGTTTCCTCTTCCTCTAATTCTCCCAGCTCCCGAACCCCACAAGACGTCCCCTCTCCCAGAAATGTACTTCTCCACCATTTCCCTTTAGTAAAGGTCAGGCCTCCCAGGGATATCAACAAAACATGGCATGTCAAGTAGCAGTAAGACTTCGCACCTCCCCTCATATTAAGGCTGTACTGGGTAAGCCAATAGAAAGAAAAGAGTCCCAAAAGTAGGGAAAAGAGTCAGAGAGAGCCTCTTCTTCCACTGTTAGGATTCCCATAAGAACACCAAGCTAGAACATATTGTGCGTGGCCCAGGTAATTGGGATTGCCAGGCTCGGAGACAGACAGGCATAATATCGCTTGGGTCTCAGGCTTGTGTGTACACTGCTCCCAAGAGCTGGGCAGATCTGCAGAAACCAGCGCGCCAGCTCTGCTGTGGGACTTCTGCCTGGCAGAGGGACCCCCCCCCCCCCCCGCACTGGGCGGGAGCCTACTAGCTTCCCTTCCACGACCTCTGTTCTGGTAGACTGTACTGAAGAGACAGGTACCCAGGTTCTCCCCAATATAACATCGCTTGGGACACGGCCTGTTGGGGCTTCCATCTGCTCCCAAGAATGGGACAGCGCTGTGGTCGTCTAGGCGCCAGATCTGCTGTAGGCCATCCCCTCTGCAGGGTGACCAGCGCCACCGAGAGAGTGCAGAGTGCACTTCGCCATCTTTGCTACAGTGGCCGGGAAATTGGGACTGCCAGGCTCGGAGACAGACAGGCATAATATCTCTTGGGTCTCGGGCGGCTTGTGTGTACGCTGCTCCCAAGAGATGGGCAGATCTGCAGTAACCAGCTCGCCAGCTCTGCTGTGGGACTTCTGCCTTGCAGAGAGACGCCCCCTCCCCCGCACTCTGGGAGAGATCACACACCCCTGCACAGGGCAGGAGCCTACCAGCCTCCCTTTGGCGACCTCTGCTCCGGGAATCCATTACGCTGAGCCTTTGGATGTGCAGGGACTCCCCAATATCACTTGGGGCAAGGCACATCAGGGCTCCAAAATCACTCAGGAGCAGGGCAGGCCCCAGAAATCGGTGCCAGGGGAATCCTGGTAAACCGGGGGGGGGGGGGCAGAAATAGCTTTGCAGGCTCACAGGAGGTCCAACCAACAGCCAGTGACAGCAGGACCAACTAACATCAGAGATAACCAGATGGCAAAAGGCAAACGTAGGAATGTTACTAACAGAAATCAAAGTAATATGGCACCGTCCGAACCCAATTCTCCAACAGCAGCAAGTCCTGGATACCCCACCACACCCGAAAGACAAGATCTGGATTTAAAATCACTTCTCACGATGCTACTAGAGGATCACAAGAAGGACACAAATAAATCTAATAAAGAATTACAGGAGACCATGAATCAACGGTTAGAAGCCCTTACAAAGGAAACACAAAAATCGCTTAGAGAAATGCAGGAGAACATGGATCAAAAGATGGAGGCCCACAAGGAGACAACACAAAAATCGCTTAAAGAAATGACTCAACGGGTAGATGCACTTTCAAAGGAATCACAAAAATTGCATAAAGAAATGCAGAAGAGTATGGGTCAACAGACGGATGCCCATAGGGAGGCAACACAAAAAGTGCTTAAAGAAATGAATCAATGGATAGATGCCCTTACAAAGGAAACATGAGAGCTGCTTAAAGAAATGCAGGAGACGATGGATCAACAGATGGAATCCCATGAGAAGGAAACACAAAAATCACTCAGAGAAATGCAGGAGAACGTGGGTCAACAGGCAGAAATCGTGAAAGAGGTAATGCAAAAATACCTTAAAGAAATACAGGAAAATACAAACAAACAAGTGAAGGATCTCAGCAAATCCATCCAGGATCTAAAAATGGAAGTAGAAACAACTAAGAAATCACAAAGGGAAACAACTTTGGAGATAGAAAACCTTGGGAAGAAATCAGGAGTCATAGATGCAAACATCAACAATAGAATACAAGAGATGGAAGAAAGAATCTCAGGTGCTGAAGATTCCATAGAAAGCATCGACTCAACAGTAAAAGAAAATGCAAAATGCAAAAAACGTAACCCAAAACATCCAGGAAATCCAGGACACAATGAGAAGACCAAACCTAAGGATTATAGGTATAGATGAGAGTGAAGATTTGCAACTTAAAGGGCCAGTAAACATCTTCAACAAAATTATGGAGGAAAACTTCCCTAACCTAAAGAGAGAGATGCCGATGAACGTACAAGAAGCCTACAGAACTCCAAACAGACTGGACCAGAACAGAAATACCTCCCGTCACATAATAATCAAAACGCCAAATGTACTAAACAAAGAAAGAATATTAAAAGCAGTAAGAGAAAAGGGTCAAGTAACATACAAAGGAAGACCTATCCGAATCACATCAGACTTCTCACCAGAGACTATGAAAGCCAGAAGATCCTGGGCAGATCTCATGCAGACACTAAGAGAGCACAAATGCCAGCCTAGACTACTATACCCAGCAAAACTCTCAATCACCATAGAAGGAGAGACCAAGATATTCCATGATAAAACCAAATTTTCACAATATCTTTCCACAAATCCAGCCCTGCAAAGGATAATAGGTGGAAACCGCCAATACAGGGAGAGAAACAACACCCTGGAAAAAATGAGATAGTAACCTTCTTACTTCAAACCCAAAAGTAAATAACCACTCAAACATGAAGATAGCATCAAGAATGGCAGGTGGCAATAATCACTATGCCTTAATCTCTCTTAATATCAATGGTCACAATTCCCCAATAAAAAGACATAGACTAGCAGACTGGGTATGTAAATAGGACCCAGCATTTCACTGCATGCAGGAAACGCACCTCAGTGTCAAAGACAAACACTACCTCAGAGTAAAAGGCTGGAAAACAATTTTACAAGCAAATGGCCTCAAGAAACGAGGCGGAGTAGCCATCCTAATATCAGATAAAATTGACTTTCAACCTAAAGTCATGAAAAAAGACACAGAAGGACACTACATACTGATCAAGGGAAAAATACACCAACAAGAACTCTCAATTCTGAATATCTATGCTCCAAATGCAAGGGCACCCTCATTCATAAAAGAAACTTTACTAAAGCTCAAAGCACACATCGCACCTCACACAATAATAGCGGGTGACTTCAACACCCCACACTCTGAAATGGATCGTTCAGGAAAGCAGAAACTAAACAAGGACACAGTGAATCTAATTGAAGCCTTGGACCAAATGGAACTAACAGATATATATAGAACATTTCATCCTAGAGCTAAAGAATACACCTTCTTCTCAGCACCTCATGGTACCTTCTCCAAAATTGACCATATAATTGGTCACAAATCAGACCTCAACAGATATAAGAAGATAGAACAAATCTCATGCCTCCTATCAAATCACTATGGAATAAGGGTGGTCTTCAATGGCAACAAAAACAAAAGAAAACCCACATACACATGGAGGCTGAACAATGCTCTACTCAATGATAACTTGGTCAAGGTGGAAATAAAGAAAGAAATCAAAGACTTTTTGAAAGTTAATGAAAATGAAGGCACAACATACCCTAATTTATGGGACACAATGAAAGCAGTGCTAAGAGAAAAATTCATAGCCCTGAGTGCCTCCAAAAAGAAATGGGAGACAGCATACACTAACAGCTTAATGGCACACCTGAAGGCCCTGGAACAAAAAGAAGCAAATACACCAAAGAGGAGAAGAAGGCAGGAAATCATCAAACTCAGGGCTGAAATCAATCAAGTAGAAACAAATAAAACCATACAAAGAATCAACAAAACGAGGAGTTGGTTCTTTGAGAAAATCAACAAGATAGATAAGCCCTTAGCCAGACTAACCAAAGGGCACAGAGACAGTATCCAAATTAATAAAATCAGAAACGAAAAGGGAGAGATAACAACAGAAACTGAGGAAATTCAAAAAATCATCAGATCCTACTACAAAAACCTGTATTCAGCACAACTAGAAAATCTCGAGGAAATGGACAATTTCTTTGACAGATATCAAATACCAAAATTAAATCAGGATCAAATAGACCATCTAAACCGTCCTATAACCCCTGAAGAAATAGAAGTTGTCATTGGAAGTCTTCCAACCAAAAAAAGCACAGGTCCAGATGGTTTTAGTGCAGAATTCTATCAGACCTTCAAAGACCTAACACCAATACTCTTCAAACTGTTCCACAAAATAGAAACAGAAGGAACACTACCCAACTCGTTCTATGAAGCCACAATTACACTAATACCAAAAGCACACAAAGATCTGACAAAGAAAGAGAATCTCAGGCCAATCTCTCTTATGAATATCGATGCAAAAATACTCAATAAAATTCTTGCCAACCGAATCCAAGAACACATCAAAACCATCATTCACTATGATCAAGTAGGCTTCATCCCAGGGATGCAAGGATGGTTCAATATAAGGAAATCCATCAATGTAATCCACTATATAAACAATCTCAAAGAAAAAAACCACATGGTCATCTCATTAGATGCTGAGAAAGCATTTGACAAAATTCAGCATCCTTTCATGCTAAAGAAGGTCTTGGAAAGATCAGGAATTCGAGGCCCATATCTAAACATAGTAAAAGCAATTTACAGCAAACCAGTAGCCAGCATCAATCTAAATGGAGAGAAACTTGAAGCAATCCCACTAAAATCAGGGACTAGACAAGGCTGCCCTCTCTCTCCATATCTTTTCAATATAGTACTTGAAGTTCTAGCTAGAGCAATTAGACAACAAAAAGAGGTCAAGGGGATACAAATTGGAAAGGAAGAAGTCAAACTATCACTATTTGCAGACGATATGATAGTATACATAAGCGACCCAAAGAACTCCACCAGAGAACTCCTACAGCTGATAAACGACTTCAGCAAAGTGGCCGGATATAAAATCAACTCAAACAAGTCATAAGCCTTCCTATACTCAAAGGATAAGCAGGCTGAGAAAGAAGTAAGAGAAATGATACCCTTCATGATAGCCACAAACCATATAAAGTATCTTGGCATGACTCTAACCAAACAAGTGAAAGATCTGTATGACAAGAACTTCAAGTCTCTGAAGAAAGAAATTGAAGAAGACCTCAGAAGATGGAAAAATCTGCCATGCTCATGGATTGGCAGGATTAATATAGTAAAAATGAGCATCTTACCAAAAGTAATACACAGATTCAATGCAATCCCCATCAAAATCCCAACTCAATTCTTCATAGAGTTAGAAAGAGCAATTCAAAAATTCATCTGGAATAACAGAAAACCCAGAATAGCTAAAACTATTCTCAAGAGTAAAAGAACCTCTGGGGGAATCAGTATCCCGGATCTCAAGCTGTACTACAGAGCAATAGTGTTAAAAACCGCATGGTATTTGTACAGTGACAGGCATGTAGACCAATGGAACAGAATTGAAGACCCAGAAATGAATCCACACTCCTACGGTCACTTGATCTTTGACAAAGGAGGTAAAATCATCCAGTGGAGAAAAGATAGCCTTTTCAACAAATGGTGCTGGCTCAACTGGAGGTCAACATGCAGAAGAATGCAAATTGACCCATTCTTATCTCCTTGCACTAAGCTCAATTCCAAGTGGATCAAGGACCTCCACATAAAATCAGACACACTGAAACTAATAGAAAGGAAACTAGGGAAGAACCTTGAACATATGGGCACAGGGGAGAATTTCCTGAACAGAACTCCAATAGCTTATGCTTTAAGATCAAGAATTGACAAATGGAACCTCATAAAATTACAAAGTTTCTGTAAGGCAAAGGACACTGTCAAAAGGACAAAGCTGCAACCAACAAACTGGGAAATGATCTTCACCAACGCTACATCTGACAGAGGGCTAATATCTAATATATACAAAGAACTCAAGAAGTTAGACTCCAGAGAGCCTAATTACCCTATTAAAAAAAATGGGGTACAGAGCTAAACAAAGAGTTCTCACCTGAAGACTATCTAATGGCTGAGAAGCACCTAAAGAGATGTTCATCATCCTTAGTCATTAGGGAAATGCAAATCAAAACAACCCTGAGATTCCATCTCACACCAGTCAGAATGGCTAAGATCAAAAACACAGGAGACAGCAGTTGTTGGTGAGGATGTGGAGAAAAAAATAAAATAAAATAAATAATAAAAAAAAACACAGGAGACAGCAGTTGTTGGCGAGGATGTGGAGAAAGAGGAACACTCCTCCACTGCTGGTGGAATTGCAAGCTGGTACAACCACTCTGGAAAGCAGTCTGGCAGTTCCTCAGAAAACTGGGCATGACACTTCCGGAGGATCCGGCTATACCACTCCTGGGCATATACCCAGAGGCTTTACCTGCATGCAATAAGGACACATGCTTCACTATGTTCATAGCAGCCTTATTTATAATAGCCAGAAGCTGGAAAGAACCCAGATGTCCCTCAACGGAGGAATGGATTCAGAAGATGTGGTATATCTACACAATGGAATACTACTCTGCAATTAAAAACAATTAACTCACAAAATTCCTAGGCAAATGGTCAGAACTTGAAAATATCATCCTTAGTGAGGTAACCCAATCACAAAAGAACACACATGGTATGCAGTCACCGATAAGGGGATATTAACCCAGAATCTCGAAATACCCTAGACACATTTCGCATATCAATAGATTTCCAAGAAGATGGAAGGAGAGACCCCTGGTCCTGGAAAGACTGGATGTAGGGGAACGCCAGGACAGAGAAGTGAGAGGGGGTTGAATGGGGAAAAGAGTGAGGGAAGGGGGCTTATGGGACTTTCAGGGAGGGAGAAAACGGGAAAGGGGAAATGATTTGGAATGTAAATAAAAAAAAAAGACTTAGAAAATAAAATTTAAAAAAAAAAGAACACCAAGCGACACAACTATAACATATATTCAGAGGACCAAGGTCCATTCCATACAGGCTCCCTGATTTTCGGTTCAGTCTCTGTGAGCCCTTTTGAGCCCTGCTTACTGTGGGTTTCCCTGTGGTGTCCTCAACCCCTTTAGCTCCTACAATTCTTCCCTTGCCTCTTCAGTAGGATTCCCAGAGCTCTGCCTGATGTTTGGCTGTGGGTCTCTGCATCTGCTCCCATCAGTTCATTGCATTAAATTTAACTTCTGGATAGTTCCTCATGTTTTAGTAGATTGCTAAAAAAAAAAAAAATCTCAAGTATCATTAGTTCACTTAAAAATGTGATGAAAATTGAGAAAGTATAGTTCTAATCTCGGTTAGAAATTTAATCATCTTTATAAAATCATAAACATAATTATAAACTATTTAAAGAAAGTAGCCTTGGCTCAATGTCTTTGTATTTCTTTTGAATGCACAGGTGTCTTTTAAAAATATCTTCCATATGACGCCGTGGGGTAGGTGGCATTTTGAATGAATGCAAACTCCATGACAACCAAACCTTGCTTTTGTTTTCATTTCTATTTTTCTGGCACACAAAACAACTGCTGGATTAGAGTAAGCATTTAAAAACTTCCTTGACTTCTGCTTAAGATGGCAGACCACAATATCCCTTTGGGTGAGCCAGCAAAGGTGAGGTTAAGAATAAAGAAGACTAGAACAAGCCCAAAGAAAGAAATAAAAAAAAAATTCTTTTGGAAATCCATGAAGGATGTGAAAAGATGCTGAAGAAGAGGAGGAAGATGCAGCACACAAAGGTGTCAGCTGCCACAGTTTGGGTGCAAACTTCCTCAGTACAGTGTCCACTCAGAGGCTGTTTACTAAGGTTAAACCAAGTGCAGGCCACATGCCATCCCTTCAGAAAAGCCCATAGTCCTCACAAGTCAAATCCAGTTGCAGGTTTTGTGTGCTGGTGCTTCCTCTGCCACATGGGTCTGTCAGTGGCTGAAAGGAATCCCATTTTGTGACTCAGAAGGCAGCAGCTGTGCACTGACTTGAGAGAACCTGTTATTTGAAGGCATACGACCGTTAAGATGTCAAAAATACAAAGCAAGGAAGCAATATTGAAAGCTGTAGGGGGGATAATACCAATTACCTACAAAGACAAACACCAGAAAACAGTAGAACTCTTATTAGAAAGCCTCAAAGCTAGGAAAGAAAGAAAGAATTTACTTAAGATGGTAATTGTAACCAAGATTACTTTAGCCAACAACGCTATCACTTTTCAAAAAAGGTGCAAATTAAAGAGGTTGTTTATAAACAAGCACCTTCCCTCCTCCCACAGATGATACTTAAAGCAATTCTATATACCAAGGAGAAAGACTGTTTCCATCATTAGAGTTCACAAAAGAATAAATTTCATGAAAGAATGGACAAACAATAGCAAATTGGGACAGAATCTATCATATTCAACGCAGTGAGCCACAAAAGTGATGATACTAATATAGAATATAAATAAACAACCAACAAAACAGCATGCTAGAAAAACAAACTATAAAATTACAAGGATCAGGAAATGTTTTTCAATAATCACCTTACCTGCAAATGGCCTCAACTCACCAATAAAGAAACACAGACTGGCTAACTGTACTTTAAAACTATATACAACTTATCATCAAGAAATATACATTGTGGCTCAAGAGATGGATCAGCATTTAATAGCACTAACTGCTCCCACAGAACACCCAAGTATAGTTTCCAGCACCCACATGGTAACAACTAGCCCAGACAATCTTATACCACCCTCTTCTGACATCTCCGGGCACCAGACATGCACATGATCCACATACGTACATTCAGGCAAAATATATATATATATCTGTAAAAAATGTAAAGTAATACATCTCACTGGTAAAGGCATCACAAGCTAAAAGTCAAAGGATGGAAAACACTGTATCAAGTGAATAGAAAAGAAAAATAACCTGCCAGTTAGTCTGATATCTAGTCAAAGATTTCAAACTGAAATTATTTGGAAAAAAAAAAACTTCTACATATTTTAAAAGGGAAACAATTCATTAAGAAGGTATAGCAACTGTAAATAATATGGTCACCAAACATGAAGGCTCTCACATTCATTACACAAACATTAATTGGCATAATAATTCAGGGAGGTCTAGATTATAGCAGTTCATTTGAGTACCCTATATTATCTCTAGATAGGCCATCCAAACTCAATATCAACAAAGAAATCAATTATATTACTTTGTAGATCAAATGGATCTATATATCTTAAATATAGCTACAAACGTAAAATGAGAAATAAATAATAAGAAAAACTAGAGAAATCATACCTGTAGATAGTGATGGCCCCCATGTTTGAATACTTGTTCCCCAGCAGGTGGAACTATTTGGACAGGATTAGAAGGTGTTTCAGCTTCTTAGCAAGTGCATCACCAGGGCTAGGCTTCCAGGTTTTAAAAGTCTTGCATCATTCCCTGTGTATTCTCTCTGCTTCCTGAGTGTCAATTAAGATGTGAGCTCTCAGCTGCTGCTCCAGCACTATGCCTTCCTGTCTGTTTTCAGGTTCTCTGCATTGATAGTGATGGACTCTTATCCCTCTGGAACTGTGAGCTCCCAAAGTAAATGCTTCTTTCATAAAAGTTAGCTTGATTTCTTCACAGCATTAAAAAGTAACTATGACAGAGACTAACTAATACAATCTTGAATGGTCAATAACGGGTCATTGAGTCTTACCAAAAGCAATCTATAGATTCAAACCAATTCCCATTAAAATTCCAATACAATTCTTTATAGACCTTGAAAGAACAATACTCAACTTCACATGGCAAAACAAAAAATGCAGGATAGCTAAACAATCCTATACAATAAAAGAACTTCCAAAGGTACCATCATTCATGATTTCAAGTTGTACTACAGAGCAATAGTAATAAAAACCACATGGTATTTACATAAAACAGATAGGTTGATCAAAGAAATAGAATCAAAGGCCCAGACATAAAGAAGCAGGAAATACACACACACACACACACAAAAAGGCAGCATCTTCAACAAACAGTGCTGGTAAAACTGGATGTCTGCATGTAGAAGAATGCAAATAGATCCATATTCATCAACCTGCACAAAAATCAAGTGCAAGTGGATCAAAGACCTCAACATAAAACCAGATACATGAACCTTGTAGAAGAGAAAGTGAGAAATAACCTTGAACACATTGACAAAGGAGACAACTTCCTGAACAGAACACCAATAGCACAGGAACTAAAATGAAAAATTAATAAATGGGACCTCATGAAACTGAAAAGCTTCTGTAAGGCAACATCATCAACAGACAAAAGGGTAGCCTACAATCTGGCAAAGGAAACACATAAGAACTCAAGAAGTTAGATACCAACAAACCAAATAATTCAATTTAAAAATGGGGCATAGAATTAAACAGAGAATTCTCAACAGAGGAGTCTCTAATGGCCGAGAAACACTTAAAGAAATGTTCAACATTTTTTAGACATCAGGGAAATGCAAATCAAAATGACTCTGAGATTCCATCTTACTCCTGTCATAATGGTGAAGATAAAAAACAGAAATGACAGCTCATGCTGGTGAGAATGTGGAGCAAAGGGAGCATTTCTTCATTGCTAGTTGGAGTGCAAACTTGGGCAACCACTTTAGAAATCTATATGACAGTTTCTCAGAAAATTGGGTATCAATCTATGTTCCACTGTACCACAAGGACACTTGTTCAACTATGTTCATAGCAACTTTATTCATGATATTCAGAAACTGGAAGCAATCTAGATAACCCTCAACTGAAGAAGAGATAAAGAAAATGTGGTACATTTACACAATGGTGAATTGGTAAGCTATTTGAAACAATAACATGATGAAATTTATAGGCAAATGGATAAAACCAGATTAAGATCATCCTAAGTGAGGTAACTTAGAAGCAAAAAGACAAGCATGATGTGTGCTCACTCATAATTAGATATTAGCCTTAAAGAAAAGGAGAACCATGCTATAATCCACAGAACTGGAGAAGCTAAGTAATAAGAAATCTCCCTGTGCAGTGATAATAGAATAGATAGCTCAAATGAACAGAGGAGTGTATCTGGGTTGGGGTGGGTACTGGAATAGGAGGAATCACTTTGGGGAAGGATGGAGAGAGAGAGAACTGGGAGAAACAACTGGAGTTGGGGGCATCACTGGGAAGAGCTAGAAATCTAGTGCAATGAAAACTCCCACAAATCTACAAAGGTGACCCCTTGCTAATACTCCTAGCAATGGGGGATAAGAAGCATGAACCAGCTGTCTCCTGTAACCAGGTAGACTTCCAATGGGAAAGTTTGGACAATAACCCAGCCACAAAAGCTTTGGCCTACAATTTGTCCTGTCTACAAGATGTTCTGGGATAAAGGTAGCACAGAAATTGTGGGGGTGACCAACCAATGACTGGTCCAGGTTGAGACCCATGCCATGAGGGGGAGCCCACCCCTGATCCTGCCTAGAGGCTCAGGAACAAGAGGCTGGATAGCCCAGAGACCTAGGACAGAAATGATTTCTAATGGTATTCTGCTCTACTCATAGATTGATGCCTAATATAATTGTGCTCATAGAGGCTTTGCCCTGTAACTGATGGAAACAGATGCAGAGACCCACAGATTTGGCTGAGCTCCAGGAATCCTGCTGAAGAAGGAAGGAAGGAAGGAAGGAAGGAAGGAAGGAAGGAAGGAAGGAAGGAAGGAAGGAAGGAAGGATTGATTAAAGGAAGCAAAGGGATCAAGAACATCATAAGAAAACCCACAGAATCAACCAACCTGGGTTCATAGTGGCTCACATAGTCTGAACAAACATCTATGGAGCCTGCATAGGACTGACCTGGGCCCTCTTAATATATGTCATAGTTGTGTAGCTTGATTTTCTTTTGGGACTTCTCACAGTGGGAGAAGGAACTGTCTCTGACTCTGCTGCCTGCTTTCGGGACCCTTTCCTCATACTGGGTTGTCACATTCAACCTCAATACAATGGATTTATCCTAAGTTGATATACTATGCTTGATTAATATCCATTAGAGGCCTGCCCTTTTCTGAAGAAAAATGGAAGAGGAATGATGTGGGGAAGAGGGGAGGTGGGGGTGAGAGATGCGGAAAAGAGAGAAGGGAAACTCTGTCCCTGATATAATAAAAGAAAGAGAATAAATGTATTTATATTTTAAAATAATAGGATTTTTTAAGTTTGAAAGAATAAGAACAAATCCCGTCTAACTTGTGTCTTCAAAACAATGTTTAAAAAAATTATGTTGAAAACACATACACACATACACATACACATACACACACAATAGTGACTCATTAAAGAAATCAAGGAATATATTCAAAAATCCCTATAAATAAATGAAAATTAAAACAACTTACTACAGCTTCTGTGACATAGCTAAGGAAATTCTAATACAAAAGTTCATGACTATGAGTGTTTACATTTAAAAAATCAGTATGGGGCTAGAAAGATGTCTCAGTGGTTATAAGCATGGGCTGCTCTTCCATAAGATCCAGGTTCAATTCCCAGCACCCACATGGCAACTTAAAACTGTGAGTCCAGCTCCAGGGTATCTGACGCCTTCACACAGACACATCTACAGGCAGAACACCAACGGACAGAAAATAAAAATTAAAACTAAATTAAAAAGCAGGATTATCTCAAATACATACATCATATGTACACATACAATTATGTTTATATGCAATCATATGTATACATACAAATAATATGAATACATATTATATAATACATATGATCATATGTATACATACAACTAATTCATATAATACATGTTACAGAAAACAAGAACAACCCAAATCCAAGCACAATGAATAGAAAGAAATAAAAGGTTGGGGAAGAAAATAATTAAATGAAAAGACTCAAAAAAAATTACATAGAGCTGATTTTTGCTTTCTTTTTGTTTTTTTTTTTTTTTTTTTGTTTTATTTTGTTGTTGTTGAAAAAATGAGCAAGATTTAGGCAAACCAATGACAAAATTTCAGGAAAAAAAAACAATGAAACCAAGAGTAAAACCAAATTAAAAAGATCCAAGGCAAAATTGGAAGCGATGTATATGAATGAGTGTGGTATAATTATAGACTTCTGGGTATAGTGTATAGGTCATGGCATTAGAAGAAGGATAATGGCGGGTACGGTAGAAATGTTAAGGAAGGTGGGAAATACAATGGAAGACAAGACACATGTAAGAAGTGCAGACTTGTTGAGGAAAGACAGTGAACCAGAGGGAAGAGGAGCAGCAGTAAGGAGTAGGACAGTGGGAAGGGGGACCACTGACAAAGTATGAAGATAAATGTGAAGATGCTCTGATAAAATCCATGCTTTATGTGCTGTGGTGGTTTGAATAGAAATGGCCCCATAAACTCATGTGTTTGAATGCTTGCTCCATTGGGAGTAGCACTATTATAAGGTGTGGCCTTGTAGAAGTAGGTGTGGCCTTGGTGAAGAAGTGTGTCACTGTGGAGGAAGGCTTTGAGGTCATATACATGCACACACTCCTCCTAGTGTTGACCCACTGTCACACAGTCCCCTTCTGCTGGCTGTAAATCAAGATGGGGAACACTCAGCACATTGAAGCTGCTTGGCTGTGCCCATGTTCCCACCATGATGATAATGGACTAAACCTCTGAAACTGTAAGCCAGTTCCAATTAAAGGTTTTTGTTTATAAGAATTGCCTCAGGCACGATGTCTCTTCACAGCAATTAGATCCTACTAAGACATATGCTAACTTTTAAAACTTGGAATCTGTAAATCAACTTTCTCAAAGCAAAAAGTTTTCTAGGGTTTCCATGTACATGTCAATTTTTATATACTGAATTGTTATATAAAAGCAAATACAGAATGCATGAAAGGAGAATTGTTTTGAATGGAATGGAAACCCAATGTTTCTTATAAATCTAAATAAAAACGGAATTAATAGTAAAATCATTCAGTTTCTTGAATGAATAGATGAAGCTTTATTTATATTAAAAGACAAATAATTAAGAATTTTACTGAAAACCCCAGAAAATACTTCCAAAAAATTCCTCAATAAAGAAAAAAATCATAATAATTTTAGTGTATCAAGATTGTATGTGTATTCTTTTCCATGTCCTGCATTCTTCTCTGTCATCTGTTATAATTTTCTTTCCTCTTTTTACTTCACCACTATTTAGGTAATACCTCTAAAGGAAAGGGCCTGAATCTCAGAAACCAATATTGAAGTCCTTGAGAAAAACATTATTCTCAGGGATATTATTGACCTGTAGAGAATGTAGGATCCCACTGAAAGAATTTCCATCTGTTTGACCCAGCAACCTGAGGGGATACACTAGTATCTTATCACTTCAAGCTTCTCAATAGGTATACATTATATTTTCAAAAGTCTAACTTAAATGAAAGCACTCATAGGCCTACAAAATGACTATTTTTTTACAACATGACATTTTTTCTTCTTCATCTCACCAACATCACAATAGAGAAATTTTTCCACAGTCTATCTCTGCTAATAAATAACATATACACTATATCTGATATATATCTAGATATCTAGAGATATACATATACATACATATGACTATGATATATATATATATATATATATATATATATATATATATATATATATATAAAATAGTATTTTTAAAGTGGTAGTATTTCTCTATATCTTCAACTAGCTCCCAAATAAATGAGACTGAGACTACTAGATTTATTCAATCAAGTTTTACAACACAATACCTGGATAGTCATTGTTCTATTCTAATCCTCTTAACTGATCTGGCTACCTCTGAGCCAAAATCTCTGTGCTATTGCATCTTAGCATTGGTCTTGCTCTCTGAGCTTCAGGTGTGTTCTCCCATGATGTCTCTAGGACCACTTCCTCAGGGTGAATCCTGTCTTACTCCTCTCTCTCTCCTCCTCCCCTGGCTGGCAGAAGTCCTGCCCTATTCTCTCTTCTGCCCAGCCACTGGCTAAACAGCTTTTTATCAATAAGTCAGTGAATAAATGGGGAGCAATGTTTACACAAACTTGAAACAGGAGATTCTTAACATAAGCGTTACAATGTCGTGTCCAGATTGAAACCAGAGAGTGGGATAGAGAATCAGCATTTGAATAATTCAAGGATAATCTTTACACGGTGCACAAAAGCATTATGTGTGTGTAGATGTGTGTGTGTGTGTGTGTGTGTGTGTGTATTCTCATTTTCTTTGCCCATATCGTCTTAAATATATGATTCTCATTTTATAGTAAGTTACTTGACTTCCAATTTATAGAGCTCAAGTTTTGTCTTCCATCCCAAGGTGTAACTGAAGCTTGGCCCTTGATGGTGTTCCGCTTCTTACGTCCAGCTCCCTCCTAGTTGCAAGTTTCTCTTTGTCTTTAAAGCTCAGATATGCAATCAAATATTCTTGTTACATTTTATCTAGTAACACTTTTCGAAGGGCGATATTCTCCTGCATAGATCCCATTGGAGGACATGAAAGTTTTACAAGTTTTTCTAGGCTTTTCCTCTGTTGCTTTACTCCCAGTCATGGCACATACCAGTGGAAAGCCATCATTTCCATCTAAATTAAAGGTAAAGAAGAGGTGAGTGACAGACTTTTCTCTTCCCCAGATCTTTGGGCATCTATGCTCCAATCAGGGAGTATGTTATATTCTGGAAGATTCTTTTGTTACAACATTGGTACATGTACAGCAGGTTGTGGCTGAATGTAGTCACTACCTATAGATCTATGATGCTCGCCAGTCTGTGTGATTGTTTCAGAATCTTTATTCCATAACTCTCTGCACATTACATCTGCCATCTGGTGTCTCCTTGACATGTATTCCTCCTTGAGTCAAGGACTTTTACATCTCGATAAAGTAGATGGTGTCTCCTGTAACCGGGGTAGTATAGCCACACTTGTCAATAGACCATATGGTGCCCACAGATGGAGAGGGTGGCCTCACTAGTCCTTTGGAAGTAAACAATGCACTTCTGCTTTCAACCATCTACTTTTCTCAAACCAATTTCTAGCTTGATTATTTTTTTTTAAAAAAAAACTGTTTCTTATTGTTTAAGTGCAAACTATGTACTTTAAAGATAGGAATAGAAATAAAAACTAGGAAAGGTCCTTTTAGAACTTCTTCCTGAGAAGAAGCCTCATGCAGCATTCAAAAGTTGTTCCATGATGATGACAAGCTAAAGTCATCATAATTATTTTTCACTGAGAGAAAAGGTGACTTGCAAAGATTATGACAAATGCTTAGAGAGCGGTGAATATTTATCTCATTCTTAAGCCTACTCTTTTTTAACTCCCACTCCCATTGTATTTATGGACAACAGAGAGAGGGTGATGAGAGAATTTAAAAGGCCACATGATGTGTGGGCTGATTAAAAGTGAAAGCCAGACCACTGACAATTGACAAAAGATCATGTCTATTTAATTGCACTATGAGTGACAAGAAAGGGGAGAGGAACATCAAAGCAATGTCTTTTGTTCCAGCCTCACTGTTGAAGTCATTTCAAATGGACAGGGAGCCTTTTCAATTTCTCTGGGATGTCAATCTGAAGAGGATTTTTCAGGATTAATCCAGGTAATCGGGATCAAATGTTATTTGCTTCCCAGACAGAAAGAAAAGTTTAATGGCCACTGATAGGGAAGTGCAGGGATACTGAAGGAATGAACACCACAAAATGCCAGTGGTTTCCACTGAGAGAGATAGCCTGTGTTGTTTCCATTTCTATAGACAAGATCACAGTACAAATGAGAAACTCCCCTTCAGCAGCAGCGCCTTTAAAATAAATTATTGTAGCATACAGCATCTAGAATTCTGACCCAAGACCTTCTAAGTTCTGGCACAGATATACTGCATACTGTATGAAAACTTCCTTCCTTCCTTCCTTCCTTCCTTCCTTCTTTCCTTCTTTCCTTCCTTACTTCTTTCCTTCCTTACTTCCATCCTTTATTTATTTTTGAGAGAGACTTAAATTTTACTGAGTAACAAATACATAGGACACAATGTGTAAAGTAACCTATTTCATTACATTTTTTAAAAAAATTATTTATATCCCAAACGCTCCCCCCTCCCAGTTCTCCCTTCCAGTCCCCCCTCCTAAAGTCTCTCCCTCATCCCCTCTGCTTCTCCTCTGAGACTGTGAGGCCTCCCATGAGTATCCCCCCACCTTGGTGCATCCAATCTCTACCTGATTAGGTCCAACCTGTCCCATTGAGGTCAGATAAGGTAGCCTGTTGGGGAATGGGTTCCACTGTCTGGCTACAGCTTTAGGGAGAGCTTCCACTTCAGTTGTTGAGGGACACGCATGGAGACTGATCTACACGTCTGTTATAAATGTGCCTGAGGCCTCTTTCTAACCCTTGTATGTACTTTTGTTGGTGGTTCACCATATCGATTTTATTACATTCTTAAAGTAATGGCATTATTTTTTAAAAACTTAACTTTTAAAAAGTTTAAAACAAAACACATTGAAAACACTATATTTTGTCTCTGATAGTTTTGTGTTTGTTTTACAGATGAAAATGAAACAAAGGGTCAAGCATGTGTGAGAATGTTACTTATGGTCTCTGTCTAAAGTTTACCTGCTATTGGCCACCATAAGCAAAAAAAAATGATTTTCTATAAAATAATGTCAAAAGTTCTCAAGGCAGACTACATACATTAGTAAGGAGCTATCACAAGGAAGAAATAGATAGAACCAGATGTAGGGGTCAAGTGGAACAATGGAGGGAAGTATGGGAGGGAAACTAATAAAAACAAAATGGCGTATTGGTAGGCAAATGACAAAGTGAAGCACATTCCTTTGTATATTAATAAAAATTAAAATATTATTGTATCTAAAAATGTTCTCCCTTAGGAGTTTTCCAAGTGCCTCAGACAGATTATTTTCATAGCAAATCTTAGCAACAGTCCAGGCTATAACCACTTCTTGTGGCACATGTCTCTTCTAACCACACTAAGGACACTCATTTCCATAAGTTAAGGATGAGCTGGTTATGGATGGACAGGTGAGAATCAAGATGGGAACAAGTTAGGATTTTGGTGGTTACTGCGAGTGGGAGATAAAACTACAGCTACGCAGTGATGCATGATGCAGGCTGTTGTGGTGAAATGGGCGAGAGTGTTATCATTTGGGGAGGAAAGATTGTAACTGCCAGAGGTTCTGGAAGATCATAGCACAACAGGGTCTTCTCAACATAACAGGACCATTGCAATTCTGAATTCTGAGAAGTCATGCTTGCCTACACAAGATCATGCCAGTGGACATTCCAGAATGGAGAGGAGAGGGGATCTCAAGCCTCACAAACACCAAACCTTAGCTATGACTGAGTGTTCATGGCTTCTCTAGAAAAAAGTCAGTATTGTTTAAGGGCGTGGCACCTGAGAACACCATGGGTTCATTTCTACCTTTAATAAAAATAAAATTAGGATGATTAATGTGAATGAATAATATTTATTATGTTACTATGCCTACATTTATGCTATGAGTTGGGTTTTCTGTGAGTGTAATGTATTAAAAGAACAGCTTTATAGAGGGTGCAAAATTATCATTTGCACAAACTGCTATTCTGCAAATTAGACAGGGTTGACAATTTTTTTCCACTTAACAACTGCTTTTTACACAAGAATCTTCAACAAGGTACATAGGTATATGACATAGATGGACAAATAAAATACTTTGTGTTAGTAAATTATTAAGAAAGTAATGTTGTTATTAAAGATTAGAGAAAATTTGTGTATTTTGGCTAATCTCATCCCCATTTGGTCCTAGCAACCTCTCTCTTCTCTGGAACCTGGGATTTTCTAGTGGCTAACCGCCCCCCCCCAGTTTCCCATCCCCTCCCCCACTGCCACATATTTCTATTCATTTTCCTGATCATCTGTACTTATCTCCTGTCTCTTCCCATACTTGATCTGCCCCCGCCCCCTTTGTCCCTCTCTCAGGTCCTTCCTTCCTTCCTCCTCCCTTGGTGATTATTTTCCCCCTTCTAAGTAGGATTTAAGCATCCACACTTTGGTCTTCCTTCTTCTTGTGCTTCAAGTGGTCTGTGAGTTATATTGTGGGTATTCTGAGCTTTAGGGCTAATATCCACTAGTCAGTGAGTACATATCATTTTGTTCTTTTGTGTCTGGGTTACCTCACTCAGGGTGATGCTTTCTAGTTCCATCTATTTGCCTGAAAATGTCATAAAGTCATTGTTTTTAATAGCTGAGTAGTACCCAATAAAAGGGACATAGACACTATTGAAACTGTCTCTAGTAGATAAGTATGGCCCCCATTTGAGGGATGAGGCCACTCACCCATCTCAAAATTTTTAACCTAGAATTGGTCCTGTCTAAAGGAAACACAGAGACAAAAAATGGACCAGAGACTGAAGGAAAGGCCATCCAGAGACCACCCCACCAAGGGATTCATTCCATCTGCAGACACCAAACCCAGACACTACTGCTGATGCCAAGAAGCGATTGCTGACAGGAGCCTGGTATAGCTGTCCCCTGAGAGTCTCTGCCAGCACCTGACCAATATGGATACAGATACAGATACTCATCAGCCAACCATTGAACTGAGCCTGGGGACTCCAAAGGAAGAGTTAAGGGAAGGAATGAAGGAACTGACAGGAACTATAATCCCATAGGAAGAAGAAGAATATCAACTAACAAGACTCTCCAGAGCTCCAGGGACTAAACCACCAACTAAAGAGTACACATGGAGGGACCATGGCTCCAGCTGCATATGTAGCAGAGGATTGCCTTATCTGGCATCAATGGGAGGGGAGGCCCTTGGTCCTATGGAGGTTCAATGCCCCAGCATAAGGGATTGCTAGGGCAGTGAGGTGGTGGTGGGGGGTGAAGGAGCACCCTCATAGAAGCAAAGTGAAGAGAGGATGGGATGGGTGTTGCAGAAGGGAGACTGGGAAGGGGACAAGATTTAAAATGTAAATAAATAAAATAACCAATAATAGTAATAAAAAGAAAGCAAATCTGTGTACTAATAGGAAGAATGGTTTGTTTATTTTTACATAAAAAATTATTGGCTGAACATTTTATGCTTTAGGACCTACAATGTTTACAGAAATTTTAAGAGTTGACTAATATTTTAATTTTATGATTATCAAGGAGGCCAGTTTGCATAAATACATATTATAAGAGGCATATGTTTAGGGATGTTTCGAGATTGTTGGAAATCCTGTCCTAATCTCAAGCCAAAATTCAGTTAACATTTTTTTTTAGGGAGTTCAAGTCATCAATACAAACAACATATTTTAAAATCAAACATTCTAACATACATTCCAAGGATAGATTCATTTGCTATATGTCGAGGGAATGATATTACAAAAAGAGTAGAAGTCTTTGTTTTCATAATTAAATCTTGATCTTTCAGCATGAACACAAGACTTTGGATGTCCAGTAAAAACACTACAATGCATAGCAGACAACAACCTCGAATCTAAGCTAAGCTGTTTCCAGAGGCAGTTGTGTTGATGCTGTGCAGTATGGCAGCGTGCAGAATGCAAAGGTTTGTGTGTTCAGTAGCCACACTGCAGTGAAACCACCCCATACAACAAGGACAGCCACTGGCAGAATCACCTGGTTCATTATGCATTTGATTCTGAATTCAATTTTGACCATTTCTGATTCAGAAACTTTTTCCTCTTATCAAGTTGGGCTTTTCTCTCAACAGCCCCCATTTTCAGACAAACATCCTCAAAAGCAGACTGTAACCCAAGGTTTAAGAAGCTATAAACAGCGTGAAGAAAATACAAATTTTGCCCACTAAGTTTTAAATATACACAGGGACTTTTATCAGAAAACTCAAGGCTCAAAGCTGAAGTTAGGATCAAAAGCTTAAAAAAAGATTAGACAAGGGGTGGTAAATTGTGAGAGCACGATAAGCCAAGGCTTAGCTAGGCAGTGAATCTGTAAGAGAGCTACTTTTGTCTCCTCCTCCCTCTCCCTCTCCATGGTGTGAACAGCTGCACTCTCCTGGCACCAGAAGGTGGTTGTACATAGCAGTTTTGCCCCCTACTTTCAAGGAACAGGAAGAAAAGTCAGAATGCCCTGCTTGCATCTGCTGTTTGTTTTTTTTTTTCCCTAAGTGCCTTTAACTCAAAACAATTTTTATGCCAATATGACATGCTCTGCTATGGTACATTCTGCTACAGTATAGGATGAACAGCAAGGTGAAAGTCAGCTAGGTTTTATGGTGAAAGGATAGTCATAAAACAACAGTAAATTAAGCAGCTAATTTAAAAATTGCTATTTCGGGCTGGAGAGATGGCTCAACGGTTAAGAGCACTGACTGCTCTTCCAGAGGTCCTGAGTTCAATTCCCAGCAAACACATGGTGGCTCACAACCATCTGTAGTGGGATCTGATGCCCTCTTCTGGAGTGTCCCAAGATAGCTACGGTTTATTCATATACATAAAATAAAAATTTAAAAATTGCTATTTCAAAGGAAACTAAGGCAAAGGCGTCAAAAATACTAGAAGAGAATACTTTTTAAATTTATTCTACTCTCATAGTTTACCTTCCTCTTCTCCTCCCAGTCCTTCCTCAAACCTCCCCTCTTGTCCAGATCCACTCTTCCTCCATTTCCTTTCAGAAAAGTTCAAGCCTTCCAGGGATCTCAACAAAACATGCTATATCAAATTGCAATAGATCTCCTCATATTAATGCTAGACAATGCAAACTAGCAGAAGGAAAAGGATCCCAAAGGCAGTCAAAAAATTAAGAGGCAGCCCAACTCCTACTGTAAGAAGTCACAAGAAGACCTGCCATAACATCTATGCAGTGGACCTACTGCAGACCCGTTCAGGCTCCCTGATTGAGGGTTCAATCTCTGTGAGAGTCCATGAGCTTAGGTTAATTGATTCTGTGGATTTTTGTGTGGGGTCCTTAACCCTCAGGCTCCTACAGTCCTTCTCCTGTTCCTCAGGATTCCCAAAGCTCTACCCAATTTTGGTTGTTGGTCTCTGCATCTGTATTGTATAGATAAAAGGTTTTGTGGTTGGATTGGTGTCCCAACCCCTCCACTAGGAATCTTGCCTGGTTCCAGAAGATAGCAAGTTCAGGTTTTGTGTCCTCCACTGCTAGGAGTTTTAGCTAGAGTCACCCTCATAGATTCCTGGGAATTTTTATTACACTAGATTTCTACTTCATCCCCAAAATGACCGCAATTCCAGTTGCCTCTCCGCGTATTCTCTCCCTGTCAGTATGGCTGAGATAAAAAATACAAGTGACAGATCATGCTGTCAGGAATGTGGAGCAAGGAGAACACTCCTCCATTGCTGGTGGGAGTGCACACTTCTACAGGAACTTTGGAAATAAATATGGTGGCTTCTCGTAAATTCAGAAATTGATATACCTCAAGACCCAACTATACTGCTGCTGGACATGTACCCAAAGGATGCATAATCCTATCACAAGAACACTTGCTCAACTGTGTTTATAGATGCTTTATTCATAATAGCCAGAGACTGGAAATAACCTAGAAGTTCTTCAACTGAAGAATGGATAAAGAAAATGTGATATATATGCACAATAAGGTACTACTCAGATGTTGAAAAACAATGGCATCATGAAATTTGCAGGCAAATGGATGGAACTAGAAAGTGTCATCCTGAGTGAGGTAACAGACTCAGAAAAACAAACATGATATGTACTCATTTATAAGTGAATATTAGCTGTAAAGCAAAGGATAACCATGCAAGAATTGACACACCAAGGGAGGCTATGTAGTAAGGAGGACTCAAGGAGGGGACTCATGGATCTCCCTGGGAAGGGATCAGTATTGTAGGTGGAATGGTGGTGTAAAGGGATGGGAAAAGGAGGTAATGGGTAGGAGGAAGATATCAGAAAAGGATGCTTAATGATAATCTCACATTACTTGGGGATTATCAAAGTCCAAATAGGCCACTGGGCCCTTTTGTCTTCATGCAGACAGACTTGTGAGCACTAGCCAAACAGTGGCAACATTGCTGATAAAGACCTATCTTAGACTCACTGCTTTGGCCCTCACTTGGTAAGCAGTTACTCTCTTTGTTCTTCTGGATTAAAGTATTCCAGGAAACTCTATATTCTTGTGAAAACTGTGGCACCTTCCTAAAAATTTTTCTTCTTCTTCTTCTTCTTCTTCTTCTTCTTCTTCTTCTTCTTCTTCTTCTTCTTCTTCTTCTTCTTCTTCTTCTTCTTCTTCTTCTTCTCCTTCACCTTCTCCTCCTTCTCCCCCTCCTCCTTCTCCTTCTTCTTTCTTCTTCTTCTACTCCTCTTCCTCCTTTCCCTACTCTTCCTTTTCTGCCTCCTTTTTGATCATCATCATCATCAACCATCAATCTTTTAAAGTTATCTTACAAAACAACAGTCCCATCATGACATCTTCACACATGTGTCATTAAAATTTGTTCTTATTCAATCCCCTCTCCCACAGCATCCTGGTATCCCCCTCCCCATTCTGTCCCCATTCCTTTTATTCTACCAATTGACCTGTACTCATTTTTTTTTACCACATGCAACCCACTGCTCTTTTTTCTACCTCCTGTTAGACCTACTCATCATCTGTCATGACACCCTCTCTAGTTTTGTGAATTGTACGTGTACACATATATAGACGGGCACATATCTACAAAATTTTATATCTAGGTTTCTCGTGTAAGTGAAAACATGGTGTTTGCTCTGATTGCCCAGCTTATCCCACTTAGCATCCTGATTTCCAATTGCATCTGTTTTCCCTTTAAATTCATCATTTCATTTATCATATGGCTGTATAGATTTTCATTGTATGCATGGACCACATTTTTGTTGATGGATCTATAGGCTGGTTCCATTTTTTACCACCACTGTCACTGACAAATCTTCTGCAGCCTCCTGAATGAGAAGGATCTGGGGAAAAATGAAGCTAAAATATGACACATTCATGGATGGTTCTGAGTAAGACTGGAAAGGGAAGAGAGGTTACGATTTGTGGGTTTGTGCTAGCTTTCTCTCTTTCTTGGATTTCCACAAAATTTACTGTGCCTCCTAGGAAGCACATGAGGAGTGGAGGCCATGAATAAAGTACACATAAACTGCTAAACCCAGACACAAGCAGATGGCTGGATAAGGCAGAGCTGCGGACAAAGCAAAGGAGACATTGACAGTGTTCCTGTCACTTTAAAAAAAACCTAAACTGAGAGATTCACAGTCAGTTATCATGACATTTCTCCTCAGCCAAGTGACTGAGTGAATAATGAGAGAATGAGCAAACATTTTGGGAAAAGATACTAATAATTAACAAACCACTCTCATACATTGAAATTGAACTGTGCCAAATGATTCAAAATGCTGTCATTTTGTAAACTCCAATAAAAATAAACCAAACCTATTTTGGAACTTAAAAATTACTGTAAAATGAGTAGATGTAATTTTGACCCAAGTCCTAGATACACGAAGCTTTCTTTTGTTGGTTATATAAATCTGTATGAGCATTAGGTTAATATAAATAATTGTGCATATATATGTGTGTATACATATATAAATACATACATATAAATGTATGTATATATACAAGCATATTTATGTATATGTGTGTGTGTGTGTGTGTGTGTGTATTTGTGTGTGCTGTGAATTCAGTGATCCTTCAGTCTTTACTGTGGCATTCCACATCGAGAGTATTACATGGGACCTATACATGGCTGCATTGTCTCTTGTTTGTGATATATGCTATTATTTAGAATTTAGTTGTGACATTTCAAATGCACTTCACTGGTGTCCATGTCCTAGAAACTCAGAAATGGCCGTGTACTTAGTAACCACCTGTGTTCCCACATTCGTCTTTAAGGAGATGTATGCTGTA
Organism: Tokudaia tokunoshimensis; assembly: GCA_036184795.1. Classification (NCBI taxonomy): domain Eukaryota; kingdom Metazoa; phylum Chordata; class Mammalia; order Rodentia; family Muridae; genus Tokudaia; species Tokudaia tokunoshimensis. The sequence goes on along the minus strand of BTHU01000006.1, from coordinate 67,957,595 downwards.
AGAAATGAGCTCTGTCTCAGAGAGTGATTCAGGAGTTGACTCAGTGATTACCAGTAGTTGAATAGCATCCCTCGGAGTGAGGTTGCCATCAAACTGTGACAAGGACACTGCTCAGAACTCAAGGCTAAGCATGTTTTTGTTTTGTTTTGTTTTGTTTTTTGCTTATTTGTGTGTGTTGCTTTTTTTAAAATACTTTCCTTCAAGCCCATTGCTTAGAGCTACCAGGTACATTAATTTCTGCGCAGAAAATCTGGGCCTCCTAAAAATAAGCCTGGCACTGGCTAGCCCTCTCTACCCTTAGTCTTTTAAAGAGGAAAAGTGAAATGTGGAGGCCCTCAAGAGAACAAGTCTCTTGTTGCTATTACTGAGATGGTCCCATGTAATTCAGGCTGACTTGGAAGTCACTATTTGCTCAAAGATCACTGAGTGCTTTATCATCTTGCTCCCATCTCCCTAGTGGGAGAGCCCGCATACACCTCCACAGGCAATCCACTGCTGTGCGCTTTCTTTGCTTTTCTTCTAAAACAGTGTTGATTTCTCTGTGATATGAGACTGCCTCCTAAGAAATATTTTGGTTATGTTTGAATTAATTTTTAAGTCTCTTATGGATGACTGTGCACACGCACACACACACACACACACACACACAGAGGATAGATAGGTAGGTAGATGATAGATAGATAGATAGATAGATAGATAGATAGATAGATAGATAGATAGATAGATAGATCTGAAACTTTTTTAAAAAATGTGTCTGTGTTTAGGGTGAGATTCATTATTAAAAAATATCACATACATCTTCTGTAACCAGGAATGAATAGTTTTAAATGCTACTTCTTAATATTGTTTTTACTTTCGGTTCATGCTCATGCTAAGAGGATACTAAAAAAGCTTATGGCTTTTATTGGAGTTTTTCATTTTAGTCTGGCAAAGAAACAATGATTGATTAATTCCTTAGTTCAAGTACTGTTAAATCTTCCACAGGTACTTAAGTTCCAATCTTTGAGTCTTTCTAACATTTCCTGGTTGTTTTAGCCAAAAAATAGTCTAGAAGATTTAAAAATTACTTTCTAAGAAGAAAGGAAATGGCTCAGATTTTTTCCACTTATTCTTTCATCAAATTCATTTATAAACTGCCACACACAGTGTTTACAAAAATGGTCAGAAAGACCCTAAGCTTCCAGGCATTCAAATTTTGGAAGAACAGACTAGGAGACAATTTTTAATAATTACAAAGATTTGAGAGATGCAGATATGAATGTTAGTAGGGGATTAAAAGGCTCTTTCAACCGGAGAAAATGTCTAAACAGGGTCTTAAAAAATGATAGTGTTAATTCTTCATACTGAGAGGCATTGAGGAGAAAGAACTACTCAGCAGAAGTCGGAGGTTTGCCACTACATGAAGCTGTGAAATATTCAGAGCATTTTTAGTAAGCCTAGTGTGTATTTAAAGACAACGTTAGAGGAGTGTGGGTCATAGGTCAGAAGAGTTTTAGGCATCTGTTCCACAGAGTGTTGTCTGGGCAATGGAAAACCAGGCAACACTCCTAACAAAGAACACAAACTCACTTCATTCTTAGTGTATCCAAAAGTCTAAAGCCATTTTCCTTCCAAGAGCAGCTCTTGTATGTATTCTAAAGAGTATCATCATCGCCTAAAACGGGAGTCTATGCAGCATCATTGACACTGTGTGTGTGTGTGTGTGTGTGTGTGTGTGCGTTTTGTTTTTATTCATGTGCATGTGGGTATGTGCCTCTGTCATACATGTACATGTGTCTGTCGGGACCAAAAGAGATCAACAGGTCCCCTAGGAGCTGGAGTTACAGCCACTGAGCAATTTCTCCAACTCTAATATTCAATCTTCTCAACCTACCGACCTATGCATTTTGTCACCTGCTCACTACTAGAGGATCAATCCAAGTCACCAATTCATCCCTCATATTGTTAGCATCCTCATCCAAGGTACGATGACTCTCACCTGAATCCCGGGTGTAAGAGAGCATGTACTCTCTCGGTTAGCACGGTTGTTTCCTTCCGATGCTCACAGTCACAGCCAAAATGAGTGAAAATGCAAATCAAATGCCACCTTTGCTATGAATAAACCCTGATAGTTCAAACTAACACCAGAGTGAAAGTCAAATATCTTACAGGGGGCTTCTTGGAAGCTACCTAGTTTTGCTCTTGCTACTTAACTCAACTTTCATAACTCTCTCTTCCTCCCTTCCTCCCTTTTTGCTGCCCTAGCTCCCTTTCTTCCTCCCTCTCTCCTGCTATCTTTCCCTCTCTTCCTCTCCCTCTCTCTCCATCTCCCTCCCTCCCTCATCTCTCTCTGTGAACTGCATCATGTTTGTCTTCTCCCAGCATCTTGAACAGATCCTCAACACCTTAAGTGTGTCTATCCTGATTGCATTGCGTATACTGCTTCCTTTGTCTAGAGCACCAGTTCCCAACCTGTGGGTCACAACCCCTTTGGTGATCAAATGACCCCTTCACAGCAGTCACCTAAGACCATTAGAAAATACAGAGATTTATATTATGATTCATAACAATAGCAATATTGTAGTTATGACATAGCAACGAAATATTTTTTATGAATTGGGGTCACCACATGAAGATCTGCATAATGGGTCACAGCATTAGGAAGGTTGAGAACCACTGGTCTCGAAGCTTTCTCTTCCCACTTTATCTACTTGTCATGACTCTCCTCTGGGGTCATTACCAATGACTAACTTTTCCTGACATTCCAAGTAAGTCAAGTTATTTTGTCATATATCCCATGTCTTTTGATATAAGTTCTTAATTGGAATTTTCTTGCTGGACTCCTTATCATCATTGTTTCTCTGGGATCTAATGGCAAACACACAAATCTTTTTATTAAATGAATGTCATTAACCATTTGTGTTCTTAAAAGTGAGTTCTGGCAGCAATATAAAAAGGAGTTGAATGTGCATGAGCATGAGTCAAAGTAAGAGAGAATGCTAATGACAATGATGAGCTTGATAATTATCTAAAGAGGCCAGTGGCTTGAGCCACACATGGCCATGAGAATGGAGAGGAGAAACAGGATCAGAGATCAACCAAGGAGTAGAATCGGCTTCTAATTGATTAAGACGTCATTCTGAAAGTAGAGTAAAACCTCTCAGCTTATAGGGATTGGCTTTCAAATAGCATTCATAGACGTGTCTAGATATTCCTAAGGTCTCAATGAACAGAAGATTCCATGAAGTTGAAAGCTCCTTATTAACGTAAATTTCTTTAAACAATTGCTGGGGGGAGGCTACTGAGGTAAGCATAAGTTGGCTCTGTTTGGGAAGGTACCCTACAGGGAAAGGAGAGGAATCCCCAGTGTGTGTATTTCAAGAAATCTCTTATGTGACATGTTCACAACTCCCTTACCTCCACCTACCTCATTGACCTCTGAGCCAAGCCAATTTGGTTTGACTCCACTGAGTATGGGAGCTGATTATTATGAAAACATTACTTTCACCTTCAAAAATGTTGATTCTAAGCAATGTGAGCTTTTTGATGCTATTCAGAGCTTAAATGAATAAAACATTGTTTCTCATTCATGTGTCAGATGTCTTAGGAGAGACTTTCCCACCAGGGTATAACCAGGACACAGTGAATCCCTGAAAGAACTTTACAGTGCAGTAATGCCCCTCAAAGGGAAAGGAACAGAAAATCCATCCTTCTAATCCTGAAGAAAGAACTTGAAGACTCGACTGGAGCAACTCTTGTTTTCTCTTTCAGCTGTACCAATATCCCCCACTCAGCTCTGAGGCAGATAAGCCTAGGAATTGTCAGGGTGTTTTGTCTCCCAGGGATGTGCCTATTACAAACCATTTGCAGAAACTTCTCTTTCAGTTCATGTACTTCTGTGAATGGGCTCATCTTCTTAACTGTGGGAAAACATTAGAGCTATTCAAAGCACTCTGTGAGATGTCTATTATGGATGCAAATGTGTGGGACATGGACAAAAGCAATAGCTCCATTTATGAAGGGTTTGAGCTTTGGGACTGTCACTCAGAGAGAAAGCACTTTCAATCCATCATAGCTGCACATTCTCTAAGTCTGCTTCCTCTTCCATCCCAGATGTGGCTGGACAGTTAGCTCTTAGCATTCTTACCTGCTCTGCACTACTTTCCAGAGAATTCCAGCTTGCCTCCTCCTCTCTCAGCTTCCTCCTACTGACTCTTAATTGACAGATGCTTCTCTGAGATTTAGTTCAAAATCAGCAAACACTTGATAGGCATTACATTTCATTGAGGATGCCATAAGCAAAGAGTCATCTTCGACCTACGTCACCTACAGAAGACTCTTCATTCAGGGGCAGTGAACCTGAGGTGGAAGATTTCCCTTTGCATGCTCCGTCTTGACTCATTCGTATGCCTACAACACCCTCATCTCTCCCACCTTCCACTGGTCCAAGTCAGGTTGCCATGCTTGCTTGGCATATGTTTTACCCGCTGAGTCATCTGCCCTTGCGCTCTTTTTAAAGAAATAAGACACACGTCCTGTCAGTTCCCACAGGAATGCCAATAGCATATAAGCATCTGTTTCTATTTGAGGTTTGGCTTTTCATGAGGGCATTGACTTATAAACTCAACTGTGTGATGCTTAGCACTTTTGCAGAGAGGAATTTGGGAATGCATCACCCACAGCTGCTACAGTCTTCATTGGCTGCAACAAGGTCATAGCCAATGTTTTCTTTTTAATTTCCTTTTTGGTGTTTTGCCTGTATGGGTGTTTGTATGAGGCTGTTAGATGTTGGAGTTATAGACAATCATGAGCTGCTATGTGGGTACTGGGAATTGAACCTGGGTCCTCTGGAAGAAGAACATCCAGTACTGACAACCAGTGAGTCATCTCTCCAGAATATTTTTAATATGGCAACTTTGTAAGATAAAATGCACAGGACATACCCTTCATCAGTTGGCCAACTGCAATCCAGTGGGGTTTGTTTAGTACAGCCACAGAACTGTATGACTCTTGGCACAATTCTAGAAGTTTTTATCACTTGAGAGAAATGCTACTCATTAATTGTCACTCCCCACTGCTAAAGATCCCCCTTCATTTCTTTGAAGATCAACTCAAATCTCGGTGATCCCAGATTTTAGGCAGGAGTCCCAGTTCTAAAACCAAATGCCTTTTCTATGTAGACTACTCACTCTGAGTCCCCGTAGGGCTATTCATCTTTTTATGTATGTGCACATTCTCCCCAATTAGATTACAACACTCTTAAGAACAAGGCCCTTGTCTTGATTGAAGAGATGGGAAAAAATATTTAGAATTGTAGCGGCCTCGTCAAATTTAATCCTCTTTCATTTGGGCTTTGATTAATTCATATTGCTGTGAACTTCTCCCTTAGCAGAATTTTTCCTCTTAATCATTTCCCTCAAGAAAATAATTCAAAACTGATGGAACACAGTCAGCCTGTAATTTTAAGAAGGTTGTTTAAACATAAAAATGGACCAGAAAAAAGCATCAAAAATTATTTTTTGCTCTCATCTGTCAGTGTGCATTTAAGAAATGCTGAAGATCCCTGATGCTTCCTTTATCACAGTATGACAAGTGTCCTCATAGTGTGATATGTAACAAAAAACGGTGGTGACCAACGAGTGCAGTAAGGTACATTTGTGTTCTCTAATAGGTGACAAATTTATAAGTATGGTGTTGGATCTCATGGACAGGTTAATCATCTATTTAAATAAATATGTTGATGAGATTATGTATACTATATGTGTGCATGTCTTTCTCATGAAAAGGAACAATAAAGATGTTTTTAATTTTTGAAAAAGGTCAGATCTATCACTAAGTATTCATTCCCTCTCTTCATCCTTGTCTCATTCTTTCCTTTTCTTCCAGCTATTTCTAATCTCTCTCACTCTTTCCCTTGTCCTTGAAAAGACATTGATACAATGTCTTATAGAACCAAACTCCATGTTGAAAGTGAACACAGTCTGTGACTGAAACTAGGACATGAAGCCCAAGAGGAAAATCCCAGGAGATGGGTCAGTCTTAGAAAGGCATTTTCTACAGACCCAATACTTGCATAATGAAAACATACTCTACCCCATAGGTAAAGAAAAGACAGAAGAGGACTGTGTCATGCACCACTCTTTAAGTCTAGTCAGTCTAGAATGACAGATTCTAATAAACCATGTAGCTTCTGCATAGAAGAAATTAGGCTGTCATAATTCTGGAGGTTGCCAAGTACAAGATCAAGGCAGTGGGTGATATGTAGGGAGGACCCACTTTCTATCCTTGAACAGCAATTTCCTTTTGTATCTTCATGTTGTGGGAGGAGGAAAGAAACCTGGGGGTGGAAGGCATCTCTTTAACGCAGACTACAAGCACACACATGGGTGATAGATTTTTAAGACTTAATTATCTCCCTAAAGTTCATCTTTCAGGGTCATCATTTCAGGGCTTAAAATTTTATTGTAAATTTTGGGGTTACCCATATTTGTACTGGAACAATGATCTTTATAAAAAAAAGTAATAGTATGGTGCCTGACAAGAGCAATCATCTCTGAACAAAGGCATTCCTAAAGAATTTCTAAGAGCTACAACTATACAGTACACAACTACATCATAGAATACTTCCATGACAAACACTGTATGTGTGAGCATGTATGGATGTGTACATTTGCATATACATGTGTGTGAGTGTGCATATAGGTGTGTATGCATGTAAATGTCAGGGGTCAATACCAGGCATCTTCCTCATCACTGTGCACCATTTTTTGAGATAAAAATCCCTCACTGAACCTGGACTTCACTGGTTCAGCTAGGACTATGTCTGAATCCCCATCTCTGGGCTTACAGCCCTGTACTACCATGTCCTACTGTTTTATCTGAGATCCAAATTCATGCTCTCAGACTTTTTTGGAAAGTACTTTATCAAGTAAATGAGCCATCTCTCCAGGTCTCATGCTTGAGGCTTTGTATCCTAAAGCTAATAAGCACCATTGGAGAATTAAAGAGAAGATAATATTAGTCTTGTTTGTGCTTACAAACATCTGGTCTACCTCAGCAAAGGCTACATTGGTGTGTTTAGAGTTTGCAGAGCAGGAAAATGAATAGAAGAAAACTCACTATTGAAGTTCTCCATATAACAAGTGATCTGCACCTGAATTAAAGCACCAGGAAAGGAGACTGAGAAGAAAGCAAGACGAGTAAGTTTCAGATTACAAAAACCAAAACAAACAGCAACAACAACAAAAAATAGTTTGTCTTTCCAACTATACAAACAAAATGAAGAAGAAGACTATGTTTCCTAGCTGCTTGGATCATGAACCTTATAAGCGATGCTACAGAAGAATATTTGTGGAAGATGAAATGAGCAAAAGTTTAACTTAATATGCATAATATTCTAAAAGCATATTAAAATGCTCAGAAGGAAGCTGGAGGTTTTGGTCTATTTTTGGAAAGACTTATATTGGTAATGTGCAATGTAATTGTCAGAGGTGAAATGGTGTTGGGGGGTGGGGCTGGAAAGATTGTTCAGAGGTTAAAAGCACTGACAGCTCTTTTGAAAGTCCTGAGCTCAAATCCCAGCAACCACATGGTGGTTCACAACCATCTGTAATGAGATCAGATGCCCTTTTCTGGTGTGTCTGAAAACAGCTACAGTGTACTTACATATAATAAATAAATAATCTTTAAGAAAAAAGAAAAGAAAGTGTGTGTGTGTGTGTGTGTGTGTGTGTGTGTGTATTTAAGAGAAAGGGGAAAACAGATAAATGAAATCACTAGAAAATATATAGAGTTGAATTAGAAGATTTGTGGCAAAATAATATACTTTCTAAGTACCAATATTTAAGCCACTCAAAGCAGATTAAGAAATGATAAAGAGTATATTTTAAAAATCAGATGAAATACTAGAGAAACTGCTAAAATGACAGGAGCAGTTTCAGAAAAGAAACAATAAGCATGTCAACTGTCATAAGGAACTATGTAAATTTGTTTTTTCTTGAAAGAACTGTCCGTGTTCTACAAATATTACACAGTTATCCTTTATTTTAGATAGCCTTTTCAACAAATGGTGCTGGTTCAACTGGAGGTCAACATGCAGAAGAATGCAAATTGATCCATTCTTATTTCCTTGCACTAACCTCCATTCCAAGTGGATCAAGGACCTCCACATAAAACCAGACACACTGAAACTGATAGAAAGGAAACTAGGGAAGAACCTTGAACATATGGGCACAGGGGAGAATTTCCTGAACAGAACTCCAATAGCTTATGCTCTAAGATCAAGAATAGACAAATGGGACCTCATTAAATTACAAAGTTTCTGTAAGGCAAACGACACTGTCAAAAGGACAAAGCGGCAACCAATTAACTGGGAAATGATCTTTACCAACCCTACATCCGACAGAGGACTAATATCCAATATATACAAAGAACTCAAGAAGTTAGACTCCAGAAAGGCAAGTAACCCTATTAAAAAATGGGATATAAAGCTAAACAAAGAGTTCTCACCTGAAGAATATCTAATGGCTGAGAAGCACCTAAAGAGATGTTCATCATCCTTAGTCATTAAGGAAATGCAAATCAAAACAACCCTGAGATTCCATCTCACACCAGTCAGAATAGCTAAGATCAAAAACACAGGAGATAGCAGTTGTTGGTGAAGATGTGGAGAAAGAGGAACATTCCTCCACTGCTGGTGGAATTGCAAGCTGGTACAACCACTCTGGAAAGCAGTCTGGCGGTTCCTCCGAAAACTGGGCATGACACTCCCAAAGGATCCTGCTATACCACTCCTGGGCATATACCCAGAGGCTTCCCCTACATGCAATAAGGACACATGCTCCACTATGTTCATAGCAGCCTTATTTATAATAGCCAGAAGCTGGAAAGAACCCAGATGTCCCTCAATGGAGAAATGGATTCAGAAGATGTGGTATATTTATGCAATGGAATACTACTCTGCAATTAAAAACAATGAATTCACGAAATTCCTAGGCAAATGGTCAGAACTTGAAAATATCATCCTTAGTGAGGTAACCCAATCACAAAAGAACACACATGGTATGCAGTCACTGATAAGGGGATATTAACCCAGAATCTCGGAATACCCTAGACACATTTCGCATATCAATAGATTTCCAAGAAGATGGAAGGAGAGACCCCTGGTCCTGGAAAGGCTGGATGTAGGGGAATGCCAGGACAGAGAAGTGAGAGGGGGTTGAATGGGGAAAAGAAGGAGGGAAGGGGGCTTATGGGACTTTTGGGGAGGGAGGAAATGGGAAAGGAAATGATTTGGAATGTAAATAAAAAACTTAGAAAATAAAAAATAAAAAGAAATTAAAGCTCCTATATCTACCATCATTCCCTCTGTATTCTTTTTAGAATATTATCCTATTAAGGAAAAACATGAAGCCATGTGAGGAAAGGATATTTTTGTTTTAGAAAGTCATTCTAACTTTAAATGGTTTGGATGCTTTAAAAAGAGTTCTATAGGCAATAGAGAAAGGGGGGATTAATTCAGGATATGTGTTGTTGTTTACTGTATTTATGTCATCTTATATTCACATTAGAAATATGTAATGGAGATGGTAAGAGACATAGGTGAATTAGGAATAGAATATCAGTGATTTCTGGTACTGCGAGATTAGGAGAACAATGAATATATATTGGGTTAAAGATAATATATTTCTTCAAAGAAAATGAATCAACACTGTGTATGACAAAACATAAGAAGAGATTCATGCAGGAATTTACCTCACACAATTTTTAGGGGCAAGAAGACCACAGGAACCAGAGAATCACAAAAACAGCAGGTTACAACCCAGGCCAAGTCTTAAAGCCCATGAATCAGTGGTTGTGGTGTTCAAGAATAGGCAGAAATGAAAATTCAAGTTCAGGAAAAGAAAGATGATGTTCTCTTTCCCCTCATTTTTGTTCTATCTAGACCCTAAATAGATTTACCAAAGATGGACAACACTGGTAGTGACAGATTATTTCTTCAATCTACTGATCCAAACACTAATCTCCTCCAGAAATACTCCAAGAGACATGACTAAAAATGATTTGTCATCTAGCTGGGCTTCCTGTAGCCAATTCACATTGATTCATAAAATTAACCAGCATAGAAGAAAGGGATAAATGATAATGGGAGGCTATACAGCATATTTACCTAGGACATGTATTCTCCTTTGCTTTTTAAACATACTCTGGTCATAACTGCTTCATTATTCCCCAAGTAGTCCTAGCTCTCCATATCTCCAACACATGGTAGAATAAAATTTTACCTCCATTGAGGATGAATGCATTTTGTGAATTTTGTTAGTTAAATATGAGTATAAGGAACTTGGGTCACTTGTAAGCCATGACCTTTGCTAATAGGAGACATTCTAGAACAATTTATCTTTCAGGACATTTTGACAATATTGATTTATCTAGTTAATAAGTACAGGTTGCATTCCTATTTGTGTGTGTTCTCCTCAGCTGTTTTACTTACAAATTTATTTAATAGACTAAGAGGAGAGTTTAAACATGCAAGAGAAAGACTATTTGATTGTATAATCTCTAATAAGAACTAGACAGACATATATCCGTGGGCATAGGTATAGGCTTTGTAGATAGGCAGGGCAAATGAAATTTCTATTCTGAAATTAGTTAAGAATACAAGGAACATAGCTAGTTTGGAAGAAGAGTCAGGAATTTTTAAAGCTCATATCTGATTATCTCAAACATCATTAGTAATATAGCAGGGCCATCTGCTGAGAATTCAAAGATGATGGAGCAGAAGTTACACTTGAAATATTTATTTAAGTTTACAAAAATAATGAGGTTAAAACATTAAATATTAAAGATGCCAAACTAAAAACACTTTTTCAGAAAATAGCAACGTCTATAACTATGGAAGAGTGAGAGCCTGGTCTCTACCACAGACCCCTCCACTTAGTCATTCAAGAGGCTCCTTACAGTGAGATGACCATGCTTACCTAAAACTTTGTTGTTGGTGGTAGTTTTAATTTCCTTTAGAAATGAGTCTTATATTAGAGTTATAATCCTGGATCATATAACACATCCCTAATGTGTTAGTCAAATGGCTTCTCAACTCAGGAGAAAAACCAGTGAATTATTGAATAAATTGTAGACTCATTGTTGAATAAAGGATTTACAAACCTTCCTCTACTTTGTTCTACTGAAAATCACCTCAGCTCTTCCATCTTGGTAAATTACCCTCCAGTTCACTCAGGTTCTGTTTCCAAGACTTATCTTTCATTGCACCTCCCCACTTGATCATCTCCATGTATACCAAGAGGGCATCTGACCTTTGAAAGAAAAAGATGGCTCAAAGTAATGAAGCATGAATCTTTGCTAATCTGCAACTTGCTCTCCTGTGTGTCTGTCTCCACAGTGATCCAAAGTGGCCACAGGTCCTAAGGCTTTCTAGGGCAAGACACTGATTCTCCCAGGATATGTGTTTTATATATATGTGTAGGGTGATATATGATATGTGGTGTGTATGTGTGTGAGATGTATTTACATGAGTTATGGATAAATTTGTTATTGTTATAATCAGTAAGTTTTACAATACTTACAATAAAAGACATTTCTCTAATGTCAAGATTCTATTATTTATTACATATTATTAGTTATTATAATGTGTGTAATAATTTAAACTGTCCACTCCTTTGACCCCTTCAAGTCTCACAGTTGACTGCATACAAGCAAAATAGAAAAGAACAGAAGAGAAATGTTTAGCAATATGTATATATATATATATATACATACATACATATATATATGGACATTTTGGACATACATGGACATCCTGATATACATGTATATACATATATATATATATCTGTGTGTGTATTTATATAATCTTTCTTATTTTCTCAGGGGGTGCTCATCATGTGCATCAAGTGAGGTTAATAACAGTGGTTGCATGTTAGGTTACATTTGCCCTACTAACAATAAAACAGAGAAAGTGCTACTATTGAAGGACAGTCAGTTCTTTTTGGAATGATCTTCATCTCTAATACACCAGATTGCCATTTATAAAATACCTATCACTCCAGGAAAGTAAGCCTCAAGACTTGTCGAATTCCTGCATTAGAAACAGTCAACCATGTCCGGCTAACATACAGTATTCTCACACAGGGTGAGGGTTGTCGCCATAGTAACCATAGTGGCCTAAAGTCCAATTCAAGTTTCCTTTCTTGGGGCTAGATATCTGACCCGGAGGTTTAGAGTACATACTGCTTTTCCAGAGGACCTGAATTTATTTTCTAGCATCCACAGCAAACAGGTCACAGGGGCCTGTAACTCCAGCCCAAGAGAATCCAATAGTCCCTTTAGGCCTCTACAAGCACTTATAGTTAGGTGCACAACATCCCCCAACAGACATAAACACACACACAAATACACACACACACACACACACACACACACACACACACACACCATTTAAGAAAATAAAGTTTCCTCCACTTCTGCTCTGAGGGACCCGCCTGAAGCCCTCAGGACACAGGAACTGAGGAGCAGCCTGGGACAGGATGCTTCTAGTTTCCATCTGCACGCAGAGCAGACCCTGTGCCACAGCTCTCCATAACCAAATCCCATCTGAGGAGAGCTGGTCTCCCAAGAGTGCTGACAAACTGAGAGCACAGGTAAGACCACCACTTCTGCTCAAATTCCCAGGCCAACAGGAACCCACCCATTACTACACAGGAACCAAGGAAGAGCCAGGGACAGGATCCTTCCAGTTTCTGCGCCCTGGAGCTGCCCTGTGACACAGTTCTTCATATGCAAATTCCTCCCAGAGAGAACTGGTCTCCCAGGAGTACAGACACACAAGTTTGCTGGAGTGATAAGCACAGTCAGAGGCAGCAAGACCAGCTAACACCAGATAAAACCAGATGGCAAGGGGCAAAGGGCAAGAACATATACAACAGAAACCAAGGTAACTTGGCATCATCAGAACCCAGTTCTCCAACCAGAGCAAGGCCTGAAGACCCCAACACACACAAAAAGGCAAAACTTTGATTTAAAATCACATCTCATGATGATGATAGAGGACATTAAGAAGGAAACAAATAACTCCCTTAAAGAAATACAGGAGAACACAGGTAAACAGCTAGAATCACTTAAAGAGGAAACACAAAAATCCCTTAAAAAATAACAGGAAAACCAAACAGGTGAAGGAATTGAACAAAACCATCCAGGATCTAAAAATGGAGGTAGAAACAATAAAGAAATTACAAAGGGATACAACCCTGGATATAGAAAACATAGGAAAGAGATTAGGAGTCATAGATGCAAGCATCACCAACAGAATACAAGAGATAGAAGAGAGAATCTCAGGTACAGAAGATACCATTGACACAACAGTCAAAGAAAATGCAAAATGCAAAAAGCTCCTAACACAAAACATTGAGGAAGTCAAGGACACAACGAGAAGATCAAACCTAAGGATAATAGTTAAAGAAGAGAGTGAAGATTCCCAACTTCCAATAAATATCTTTAACAAGATTATAGAAAAAAAGTACCTTAACCTAAAGAAAGAGATGCTCATAAATAGAAAAGAAGTCCACAGAACTCCAAATAGATTAGACCAGAAAAGAAATTTCTCCTGTTACATGATAGTCAAAACACCAAATGCACAAAACAAAAAACGAATATTAAAGGCAGTAGGGAAAAAGGTCAAGTAACATAATGGGTAACCTATCAAAATTATACCAGACTTCTCACCAGAGACTATGAAAGCAAGAAGATCCTTGGCAGATGTCATACAGACCCTAAAAGAACACAAATGTCAGCCCAGACTACTATACCCAGCAAAACTCTCAATCACCATAGATGGAGAAACCAAGATATTCCATGACAAAACCAAATTTACACAATATCTTTCAACAAATCCAGGCCTACAAAGGATAATAGATAAAAAGCTCCAACACAGAGAGGGAAACTATGCCCTACAAAAAGCAAGAAAGTAATCTTCTTTCAACAAACTAAAAAGAAGATAGCCACACTAACAGAATTCCACCTCTAAAAACCAAAATAACAGGAAGCAACAATCACTATTCCTTAATATCTCTCAACATCAATGGACTCAATTCCTCAATAAAAAGACATAGACACACAGACTGGATATATAAACAGGACCAAGCATTTTGCTACATACAGGAAACGCATTTCAGTGACAAAGAAAGACACTACCTCAGAGTAAATGGCTGAAAAGCAATTTTCCAAGCAAATAGTCGCCAGAAACAATCTGGAGTACCCATTCTAATATCAAATAAAATCAACTTTCAACCAAAAGTTATCAAAAAAGATAAGGAAGGACACTTCATACTTATCAAAGGAAAAATCTACCAAAATGAACTCTCAATTTTGAACATCTATGCTCCAAATGCAAAGGAATCCACACTCATAAAAAAAACTTTACTAAAGTACACATTGCAACTCACACAATAATAGTGATAGACTTCAACTCCCCACTCTCATCAATAGACAGATCATGGAAACAGAAACTAAACAGAGACACAGTGAAACTAACAAGTTATGAACCAAATGGATTTAACAGATATCTATAGAATATTTCATTCTAAAACAAAAGAATATACCTTCTTCTCAGCGCCTCATGGCACCTTCTCCAAAATTGATCATACATTCGGTCACAAAACAGGCCTCCACAGATAAAAGAGGATTGAAATAATCCCATGCATCCTATCAGATCACCAAGGACTAAAGCTGGTCTTCAATAACAATAAAAAAAACCCAGAAAGCCCACATACACATGAAAGCTGAACAATACTCTATGCAATGATAACTTGGTCAAGTAAGAAATAGAGAAAGAAATTAAAGACTTTTTAAAATTTAATAAAAATGAAGGCACAACATCCAACTCAATTCTTCATAGAGTTAGAAAGAGCAATTCTCAAATTCACATGCAATAACAAAAAATCCAGGATAGTGAAAACTATTCTCAACAATAAAAGAACTTCTGGGGGAATCAGCAACCCTGACCCCAAGCTGTGCAACAGAGCAATCGTTATTAAAAACTGCATGGTATTGGTACAGAGACAAACAGGAAGATCAATGGAATAGAATTGAATACCCAGAAATGAAGCCACACACATATGGTCACTTGATCTTTGACAAAGGAGCTAAAACCATCCAGTGGGGGGGGGGGGAGACAGCATTTTCTACAAATGCTGGGTCAACTGGAACTCAGCACGTAGCAGAATGCAAACAGATCCATTCTTATCTCCTGGTATAAAGCTCAAATCCAAGTGGATCAAGGACCTCCACATAAAATCAGATAGAAGATGAAGTGGGAAAGAGCCTCAAATATATACATGGACACAGGGGAAAAGTTCCTGAACAGAACACCAATGGCTTATACTCTAAGATCCACAATGGACAAATGGGACCCCATAAAATTGTTAGGATTCTGTAAATCAAAGGACACTGTCAATAGGACAAAATGACAACCAACAGATTGGGAAAAGATATTTAACAAACCTACATCCAGTAGAGGGCTAATATCCAATATATACAAAGAACTCAAAAAGTTAGACTCCAGAGAATCAAATTACCCTATTAAAAATGGGGAACAGAGCTAAACACAGAATTCTTAACTGTGGTATATTGAATTGTCGAGAAGCACCTGAAGAACTGTTCAACATCCTTAGTCATCAGGGAAATGCAAATCAAAATAAGGCTGAGATGCCACCTCACACCAGTTAGAATGTCTAAGATTAAAAACTCAGGTGGCAGCAGATGCTGGTGTGGATGTGGAGAAAGAGGAACACTCCTCCATTGCTGGTAGGATTGCAAGCTGGTACAACCTCTCTGGAAATCAGTCTGGTGGTTCCTCAGAAAATTGGACACAGTACTACCTGAGGACCCAGCTATACCACTCCTGGGCATATACCCAAAAGATGCTCCAACATATAACAAGGACACATGCTCCACTATGTTCATAGCAATCCTATTTATAATAGCCAGAAGCTTGAAACAACCCAGATATCCCTCAACAGAAGAATGGATAGAGAAAATATGGTACATTTACACTAGAATACTACTCTGTTATTAAAAACAATGACTTTGTTTCATGAAATTTGCAAGCAAATGGATGCATCTAGAAAATATCATCCTAAGTGAGGTAACTCAGTCACAAAAGAGCACACATGGCATGTACTCACTGATAAGTGGATATTGTACAACTCACAGACAACATGAGGAAGGAAGACCAAAGAGTGGATGCGTCAGTCCTACTTAGAATGGGGAACAGAGTAAGGGGAAGTAGAGGGTGGGAGGGACTTTGGAGGAAGAGAGGATGGGGAGGAGAAAAAGGGGAAGAATCAGATATAGGAGGAAATGGAGGAATACAAAGGCTCAGAAAATTGAACAGAGGTATGTTGCAATGGAGGATGGGGAACTGGAGGTAGCAATCAGAAAATCCCAGATACCAGGAAAGCAAGAGCCTCCAAGGACCCCACAGGGATGCCACTAGCTGAAATATCCCACAAAGAGGAGGGAGAACATGTCGAGACCATATCCAGAGGTTAGGTGTGGCCACCCTGGTTGAGGGATGGAGCCACCCACCCATCTCCAAAATTTTAACCCAGAATTGCTCCTGTCTGAAGAAAATACAGGGCCAAAGAGTGGAGCAGATTGAAGGAAAGGGCATCCAGAGACTGCCCCATATAGAGATCCATCCCACCTGCAGACACGAAACCCAGACGTTATTGATGCCAAGAAGTGCTTGCTGACAGGAGTTTGATACAGTTGTCTCCTAAGAGGCTCTGCCAGATCCTGAACAATACAGATGTGGATGCTCACAGCCAACCATCAGACTGAGTACCGGAACCCCAATGGAGGAGTTAGGGGATGGACTGAAGGAGCTGAAGGGTCCTTATTTGGGATCAATTGGATGGAAGGCCCTTGGTCCTGTGAAGGCTTGATGCCCCAAGGGAGAGCAATGCTAGGTCGGTAAGGCAGGAGTGGGTGGGTGGATGGGGCAACATAGAAGCAGAGTAAGGGGGGATGGAATAGAAGATTTGCAAAGAGGAAAACAGGAAAGGAGATAACATTTGAAATGTGAATAAATAAAATATGCAATTAAAAAAAGTAAAGTTTCTTTTATAGAAAGAGAACAATGGATGATTCTTAGTCACCATGGTCCATAGCAAAATAAATCTGTACTAAGCTAAGCATGATATAATCATACCAGAACCCAGGAGGTTAAAACAAGAGAATTGCAAGTTCAGGACCACCCTGGACTACATTATGAGTTCAAGACCAACAACATAGTGAGAACTTACCTCCCCCATCATAATAACAGAATGAAAAAATAGAAAGGTGGAGAAAGTAAAGAAAAAGAGGAATACGCCCACAACTCCAGCAGAAGCCTCCTACTATAGCAGAGTCCATGATGGCTGCCAGAATTTCAAGTAGGCTGTGCATCTGCAGACTGCCCCTACTCTCCCAGTACCCACCCAGCTTACTCACAACTGACCCTCCCCTCCTCAGCACCATATCCCTACCCAAAACTCCAGCCATCAGAAGTCTAGCCCCGAACATGCGGGAGTCCCTCTTCTTAACTTCAGGAAACTCAGGCCAGAAGACTAGAGAGGAAACAAAATCTAAGGAACAAAATACCCATCCAGAAAACTCAAAGTCAGAAATCAGCATTTATACATACAATCAGCCAAAACCCAGATGCCTTTATGACAGAGTAGGAACACAATCAACAACCAGGGTAATATGTTACTACAAGAGCCCAGCTATATTACTACAGCAAGCCCTGAATATTCTAACACAGCTGAAGCACAAGTAAAGCACAAAACTACTTCATAAAGATAATAGAGAAAATTAATAAATCCCTTAAGTAAATCAAAGAAAAGACCAAAAACATGAAGTAAATGAATGATTCAATTAAGGAAAGCTAAGGAAGCCAAGAAATGAATAAACAACCAGTCGAAGGAAATAAAAATTGTTCAAGGCCTGAAAATGGAAGTAGAGACAATAAAGAAACCAAAAACTGAGGAAATTCTGGAAATGCAAAGTCTAGGTAAGCATACAAGAGCTACAGATATAAGCATGACCAACAGAATCCAAAAAATAAAAGAGAGACTCTCAGGTGTGGAAGATATGATAGAAGAAATAGATACATCAATCAAAGAAAAATGTTAAATCTAAAAAGTTACTGACACAAACATTCAGGAAATATGGGATACTATGAAAATACTGAACTTAAGAATAATAGAAATAGAAGGAGGAAGAGAAGGAGGAGTATTCCAGTTCAAACACCCATAAAATAGACTTCAACCAAAATTAATCAAAAGAAAGAGAGAATACTTCATACTAATCAAAAGAAAAATCCACCAAGATGATGTTTCAATTCTTTTTTTTTCCATTAATTTATTATTTATTCTCTTTACATCTCATTCGAAGCCCTTCTCTCCTGACACACAACCCCTCCCATCAACCCTCCATCCCCTTCTCCTCTGAAAAGGGGAGATACCCTCTGGATATCACCTCATTGTACACCTCAAGTCACTGCAAGACTGGATGCATCCTATCCCACTGAAGACAAACAAAATGGCTCTGTTAGGGGAATGGGATCCACAGACAGGCCTCAGATTCAGGGACAGCCCAACCCCAGTTGTTGGAGGACCCCCATGAAGACCAATCTGCACATCTGCTACATATGTGCAGGAAGGAGGGTACTAGATCCAGCTCATGCTTGCTTTTTGGTTGATGGTTCAGGTTAGTTGTTTCTGTTGGTTTTCTTGTAGTATCCCTATTTCCTTCGAGTCCTCTAGTCCTTTCCCCAATTCTGACAGGACTTCCTGAGCTCTGTCTAATATTTGGCTGCGGCTCTCTGCATCTGATTCCATCAGCTGCTTGATGGAGCTTTCAGAGGTCAGTTATGCTAGGCTCCTGTCTGTAAGCACAATGGAGCATCATTAGCAGTGTCAGAAATTGCTTCTTACCCATGTGATGGGTCTCAAGATGAGCAGTCATTGATTAGACATTCCCTCAAACTCCGCTCCATCTTTGTCCCCACACATCTTTTAGACAGGACACATTTTGGGTCAAAGGTTTTACAAGTAGGTTGCTGTTCTTGTCTTTCCACTGGAGTTGTGCCTGGCCACTTGAGGCTCTATTTCCCCCACTGCTAGGAATCTCAGCTAGAGTCACTCCCATAGACTCCCTGGATCCTTGCCCCATCCAAGATTTCTGACATATCCTAGAGATGCCACCCTGCCAATCTGATTTTCATTCTCTCGACCTGGGTCTCCCTTAACACCCACCCACACCCCAGCTTATGTATACTATCATTTCATGTGTGAATATCTATACTTTGACTTCTTCTTTTCCAATTTGTATTCCCTTGATCTCCTTTATTTGTCTTACTACTCTAGCTTGAACTTCAAGTACTATATTGAATAGATAGGGAGAGAGTGGGCAACCTTGTCTTGTCCCTACTTTGTGGAATTGATTTAAGTTTCTTTCAATTTAATTTGATGTTAACTATTGGATTGCAGTATGTTGCCTTTATTGTATTTAAGTATGCATGTTGTATTCTTAATCTCTCCAAGACTTTTAGCATGAAGAGGTGTTAGATTTTGTCAAAGGCTTCTTCATCATCTAATAAGATGACCATGTGTTTTTTTTCTTTCAGTTTGTTTAAATGGTAGATTACTTTGATAGATTTTCATATATTGAACCATCCTTACATTCCTGAGATGAAACCTATTTGATCATGGTGGGTGATGTTTTTGATGTGTTGCTTGATTCAGTTCATATTATATTATTTTCCATTATTTGTCAATGTTCATAAATGAAATTAGTCTGAAATTTCCTTTCTTTGTTGAGTATTTGTATGATGTAACTATGGTCTCATAGAATGAGTTTGGCAATGTTTTTATTTTGTGTTTTGCATTAGCTTTTCTTTTAAGGTTTAGTAGAATTCTGTGCTGAAACCATCTGGTCTCACCAGATACAAAATAACAAAAACAAAAACAAAAACAAAAAAACCTTGAAATAACCCCTTATACCCTATCAGATGACCATAATTAAAACTGGATTTCAGTAACAATGAAAACAAGAGAAAGCCTACAAACTCATGAAAACTGAACAACTTTGTACTGAATGACTACTGGGTCAAGGTAGAAATAAGAAAGAAATGAAAGACTTCCCAGAATTCAATGAAAACAAATGCACAACATACTCAAACATATGGATCATAATGAAAGCCATGCTAAGATGAAAGTTCAAAATACTAGCACCTCGATAAACTATTTGGAGAAATCTTATACTATCAACTTAACAGCACACCTGAAAGTTCTAGAATAAAAACATACCCAACATGGAATAGATGGCAGGAAATAATCAAACTCATGACCAAAATCAATAAAAATAGAACCAAAGTGGACAATACAAAGAATCAATGAAATACAGTTAGTTCTTTGAGAAAATAAACAAGATTGATAAACCCTTAGCCAAACTAATTAAAAGATACAGAGAGAATTTCCAAACTAAGAAAATTAGAAACAAATAAATACATAACAACAGACATAGAGAAAAAAACCCAAAGGATCATAAGGTTATACTTTAAAAATCTATATTCCATAAAATTGGAAATCTAAGAGAAAGGAATAATTTTCTTAATAGATACTACTTACCAAATTAAATCAAGATCAGTGAGACACTTTAAATAGACCTATAACCCCCTAAGGAAATAGAAGTAGTCATGAAAAATTTCCCAATCAGTAAAATCCCAGGACCAGATGGTTTTGGCACAGACTTCTACTAGACTTTCAAAGAAGAGCTAAAACCAATACTTTTCACCTTATTCCGCAAAATAGTAACAGAAGGAAGATTGCCATAATCATTTTATGAGGCCACAGTAACCCTGATACCCAAACTATACAAAGATTCAGCAATGAAAGAATTAAAGACCAATTTCTATTATAATCATAGATGCAGAAATACTTACAAATCTAATCTAAAAACACATCAAAAAGTTTATCCACCATGATCAAATAGGTTTCATCCCAAAGATGTAGGGATGATTTAACATGAAAATTAGTGAATGTAATACACTTTATAAACAAACTGAAAGAAGAAAAACAGTCATCTCACTAAATGCCAAAACAAGCCTTTAACAAAATCCAATACCTCTTCCTGACAAAAGTGTTGAATATCTGCATGTAGAAGAATGCAAATTAGTTCCATATTTATCACCCTATACAAAAGTCAAGTTCAAATGGTTCAAAGATCTCAACATTAAACCCGATACACTGAACTTGATAAAAAGAAAATGTAGGAAATAGCCTTGAATATCTTGGCAGAGGACACAACTTCATACACAGAACACCAATAATGCGGGCACTAAGATTGACAATTAATAAATGAAAAACTTCTGTTAGGCAAAGGACACAGTCAAAAGCACTAAATGACAGCCTGCAGAATGGGAAAAAACTTTCACCAACTTTACATCTGATAGATGCCTAACATACAAAATACATAAAGAACTCAAGAAACTAGGTATAACAAATCAAACAATCCAATTAAAATATGGGGTATAGGTCTAAACAGAGAATTCACAATAGAGGAATCCAAAATGACTGAGAAACACTTGAAGAAATGTTCAACCTCCTTAGCCATCAGGGAAAAACAATTTAAAACAACTCTGAGAGTCCATCTGACACCTGCCAGAATGACTACAAAAACACAAGTTACAACTCATGCCGGTGAGAATGTGGGGCAAGGAGAATGCTCATTCATTGCTGGTGAGAGTGCAAACTTGTACAGCCGATAAATACAGCAGTTCCTCATCAAACTGGGAATCAGTCTACCTCAAGACCCAGCTATATAGCACTCTTGTGCATATACCCAAAAGACACTTGTTCAACTATGTTCATAACAGCTTTATTTGTAATATCCAGAAACTGGAAAAAAAATCAAGCTGTCTCTCAATGGAAGAACGAATAAAGAAAATGTGGTACATTTACACATTGGAGTATTATTCAGCTGTTAGGAAAAATAACATCATAAAATTTGCAGGCAAGTATATGAAACATGGTATGTACTCAGTTTTAAAAGGATATTAGTCGTTAACAATAATCACAGTACAATCCACAGACTCAGAAAAACTAAGTAACAAGGAGAGCTCTGAGGAGGACAAATGAGTCTCTCTGGGAAAGGGGAAAGAGAATAGATTGTAACGGCAGACTGAGATTTGATGAGGATACAAACAGGAGGGATCAGTCGGGGCTGGGAGGGCAGGAAGGAGAGAGTACAGGGAGAGACAACTGGAAAGGGGGCCGTTCTGGGGGAGATGTGGAAACCCAGTTCAATGGAAACTGCCTGGAACCTATGAAGGTGATCCTACTGAGGACTCCTAGTAATGGGGAGTACTGAGCCTGATTCAGCCATCTTCCATAACCTAGCAAGGCTCTCCCAGTGGTGGGACCAAGACACCAACCCAGCCACAAAACCTTCGACCCACACCTGTCCTGCCTACAAGATGTGCTGGGGAAATGGTGGCTCAGAACTTGAGACAAAGGCCAACCAATAACTGGTCTATCTTGAGGCTCAAGCCACACAAAAAAAAAGGGAGCCTGTTCCTGGCATTCCCTGGATGGCCAGGATCCAGAAGCTGAATCACTCAAAGACCTAGACTAGAACCAAATGTGACTCACAAGAAAAAAGATAATAAGTCAATGAAATGAGTCCTAATAATGTGCTATTCTCATAGTTTGGCGCCTAGACCAATCCCTATCAGAGCGGCTTCCTCCAGCCACTGATGGGAGCAGATGCAAAGACCCATAGGCAGACATTAGGTGAAACTTGGAGAACGCTGCAGAAGACTGGCAGGAAAGATTGTAGACTCTTGGGGGAGGGATGGAAGACACCAGGAGAACACAGAACACAGACTATGCACAGCTCATAGGGGCTCACAAAGACTGGAGTGGCAATCACAGAGCCTGCATGGGTCTACACTCGATCCTCTACATACACGCTGTGGTTGTTTAGCTTTAGGTATTTGTGAGACTCCAAACAGTGGGAGAAGGACTATCTCTAACTCTTTTGCCTGCTTGTGGGACCCTTTTCCTCCTACTGGGTTGCTTTGTCCAGACTTGATATGAGGATTTATGCCTAGTCTTATTGCATCCTGTTTTTCTGTGTTCGGTTGATATTTCTGGGAGGTCTGCTCTTTTCTAAAGGGAATCGGAGGAGCAGAGGATCTGGGGAAGAGAGAAAGGTGAGGCCTGGGAGGTTGGGGAGAGAAATAAATAAATAAATAAATAAATAAATAAATAAATAAATAAATAAATAAATAAATGAATAAATAAATAAATAATAGAAATGGAGGGGTAAAGACAAAAGAGAGGAAGAGTCAGGATTTTTAAAAGTCCGTGTCTGACTATCACTGATGCTATGATGTACTTAGAGATAGGAATTCCTTTCTTTGACTAATTCTGCTTTCTCTGAGGGTCTCCTTCACCCACAGCCTTCTATATCTCCTGGCTGTGTACTGGGAATTTGTCTTCCAGGAACCTGTGACATTTTATCACACCCCACTTAATTAACTTCATGGCTTTCCTGCACTTACAGCTTTCTCAGGCTTCCCAGTGGATCCTTTGAGGCCAGATGTTTAAACCTTAGAAGTGAATGTGAAGGAAATATTTTCAACATGTTCTCTCCTGTGGGAGTAGGGAATATGGTTACTGTTTAACTGAGACGTCCAATGAGTATGTGTTCTATTTTACCCATTAGATTTTTTGGGGTTTTTTTGTTTGTTTGTTTTGTTTTGTTTTTTGTTTTTGTATCTACAGTTCAAAATTACTGACTTTATCCAATCCTAAGTCTTCAGATTTCAGAATTCTGAAATGTATATATTAGTTTACTTATGATTTTGGTTTAGTCATTCAGTCTCTAACTCTTGTAAACGTTCATGTCTAAAATTGCCTGCACTTTGAGGCATTTGCTCAAAAATTATAACTTTTGGCTGGCAGTATGCCTTGGCTCTGGGCTATCACTCCAGTCTGACTCTGTAGTCTCGTGCCAGAGGAAAAGAGGGGGGAGTGGGAGGGAGAGAGAGAGGGAGAGAGAGACAGAGACAGAAAGACAGAGAAACAGGAAGAGACAGAGACACACAAAGAAATAGAGAGAGACAGAAAGACAGAGACTGAGACAGAGCCTGATTTCTGTTTGTCTTCTCCTGGTAAAGAGCTATTAAATTGTGTTACAGGCTCACCTAAGTAAGCCAAGATTATCTCCCTGTCTTAAGTTCTTGCCTCAAAACACCTGCAAAGAAAGGCTTTTCTCTAAAGAACATAACATTTTCAGCTTCTAGAAATGAAATCTTGACCCCGCACTGGGCGGGAGCCTACCAGCTTCCCTTCCGCGACCTCTGTTCCGGTAGACTGCACTGAAGAGACAGGTACCCAGGCTCTCCCCAATATAACATCACTTGGGACACGGCCTGTTGGGGCTTCCGCCTGCGCCCAAGAACGGGACAGCGCTGTGGTCCTCTGGGTGCCAGATCTGCAGGCCATCGCCTCTGCAGGGTGAGCAGCGCCACGGAGAGAGTGCAGAGTGCACTCCGCCATCTTTGCTCCAGTGGCCGGGAAGTTGGGACAGCCAGGTTCTGAGACAGACAGGCATAAGATCGCTTGGGTCTCGGGCGACTTGTGTGTATGCGGCTCCCAAGTGCTGGGCTGATTTGCGGTAACCAGCGTGCCAGTTCTGCTGTGGGACTTCTGCCTGGCAGAGGGACGCCCCCTCCCCCCCCCAGGAGAGATCACACACCCCTGCACAGGGCAGGAGCCTACCAGCCTCCCTTTGGCGACCTCTGCTCCAGTAATCCACTACGCTGAGCCTTTGGATGTGCAAGGACTCCCCAATATAACATCACTTGGGGCAAGGTACATCAGGGCTCCAAAGTCACTCAGGAGCAGGGCAGGCCCCAGAAATCTGTGCCAGGGGAATCCTGGTAAACCGGGGGGGGGGGCAGAAATAGCTTTGCAGGCTCACAGGAGGTCCAACCAACAGCCAGTGACAGCAGGACCAACTAACATCAGAGGTATCCAGATGGCAAAAGGCAAACGTAGGAATGTTACTAACAGAAATCAAAGTAACATGGGACCATCCGAACCCAACTCTCAAACAGCAGCAAGTCCTGGATACCCCACCACACCTGAAAGACAAGATCTGGATTTAAAATCACTTCTCATGATGCTATTAGAGGATCACAAGAAGGACACAAATAAATCTAATAAAGAATTACAGGAGACCATTAATGAATGGTTAGAAGCCCTTACAAAGGAAACACAAAAATCGCTTAGAGAAATGCAGGAGAACATGGATAAAAAGATGGAGGCGCACAGGGGCAAACACAAAAATCGCTTAACGAGATGAATCAACGGGTAGATGAACTCACAAAGGAATCACAAAAATTGCATAAAGAAATGCAGAAGAATATGGGTCAACAGACGGATGCCCATAAGGAGGCAACACAAAAACTGCTTAAAGAAATGAATCAACGGTTAGATGCCCTTACAAAGGAAACACAAGAACTGCTTAAAGAAATGCAGGAGACGATGGATCAACAGATGGATTCCCATGAGGAGGAAACACAAAAATCGCTCAGAGAAATGCAGGAGAACGTGGGTCAACAGGCAGAAATCCTGAAAGAAGTAATGCAAAAATACTTTAAAAAAATACAGGAAAATACAAACAAACAAGTGAAGTATCTCAGCAAATCCATCCAGGAACTAAAAAAGGAAGTAGAAACAACTAAGAAATCACAAAGGGAGACAACTTTGGAGATAGAAAACCTTGGGAAGAAATCAGGAGTCATAGATGCAAACATCAACAATAGAATACAAGAGATGGAAGAAAGAATCTCAGGTGCTGAAGATTCCATAGAAAGCATCGACTCAACAGTCAAAGAAAATGCAAAATGCAAAAAACGTGAAACCCAAAACATCCAGGAAATCCAGGACACAATGAGAAGACCAAACCTAAGGATTATAGGTATAGATGAGAGTAAAGATTTGCGACTTAAAGGGCCAGTAAACATCTTCAACAAAATTATGGAGAAAAACTTCCTTAACCTAAAGAGAGAGATGCCGATGAACGTACAAGAAGCCTACAGAACTCCAAACAGACTGGACCAGAACAGAAATACCTCCCGTCACATAATAATCAAAACACCGAATGTTCTAAACAAAGAAAGAATACTAAAAGCAGTAAGAGAAAAGGGCCAAGTAACATACAAAGGAAGACCTATCCGAATCACATCAGACTTCTCACTAGAGACTATGAAAGCCAGAAGATCCTGAGCAGATCTCATGCAGACACTAAGACAGCACAAATGCCAGCCTAGACTACTATACCCAGCAAAACTCTCAATCACCATAGATGGAGAGACCAAGATATTCCATGATAAAACCAAATTTTCACAATATCTTTCCACAAATCCAGTCCTGCAATGGATAATAGGTGGAAACCTCCAATACAGGGAGAGAAACAACACCCAGGAAAAAATGAGATAATAACATTCTTGAATCAAACCCAAAAGTAGATAACCACTCAAACAAAAAGATAGCGTCAAGAATGGCAGATGGCAATAATCACTATGCCTTAATCTCTCTTAATATCAACGGTCTCAATTCTCCAATTAAAAGACATAGACTAGCAGACTGGATACTTAAACAGGACCCAGCATTTTGCTGCATGCAGGAAACGCACCTCAGTGTCAAAGACAAACACTACCTCAGAGTAAAAGGCTAGAAAACAATTTTACAAGCAAATGGTCCCAAGAAACGAGGTGGAGTAGCCATCCTAAAATCGGATAAAATTGATTTTCAACCTAAAGTCATCAAAAAAGACACAGAAGGACACTACATACTGATCAAGGGAAAAATCCACCATCAAGAACTCTCAATTCTGAATATCTATGCTCCAAATGCAAGGGCACCCTCATTCGTAAAAGAAACTTTACTAAAGCTCAAAGCACACATCGCACCTCACACAATAATAGTGGGTGACTTCAACACCCCGCTCTCTGAAATGGATAGTTCAGGAAAGCAGAAACTAAACAGGGACACAGTGAATCTAATTGAAGCCTTGGACCAAATGGAACTAACAGATATATATAGAACATTTCATCCTAGAGCTAAAGAATACACCTTCTTCTCAGCACCTCATGGTACCTTCTCCAAAATCGACCATATAATTGGTCACAAATCAGACCTCAACAGATATAAGAAGATAGAACTAATCCCATGCCTCCTATCAGATCACTATGGAATAAGGGTGGTCTTCAATGGCAACAAAAACAAAAGAAAACCCACATACACATGGAGGCTGAACAATGCTCTACTCAATGATAACTTGGTCAAGGTGGAAATAAAGAAAGAAATCAAAGACTTCTTGAAAGTTAATGAAAATGAAGGCACAACATACCCTAATTTATGGGACACAATGAAAGCAGTGCTAAGAGGAAAATTCATAGCCCTGAGTGCCGACAAAAAGAAACGGGAGTCAGCATACACTAACAGCTTAATGGCACACCTGAAGGCCCTGGAACAAAAAGAAGCAAATACACCAAAGAGGAGAAGAAGGCAGGAAATCATCAAACTCAGGGCTGAAATCAATCAAGTAGAAACAAATAAAACCATACAAAGAATCAACAAAACGAGGAGTTGGTTCTTTGAGAAAATCAACAAGATAGATAAGCCCTTAGCCAGACTAACCAGAGGGCACAGAGATAGTATTCAAATTAATAAAATCAGAAACGAAAAGGGAGCGATAACAACAGAAACTGAGGAAATTCAAAAATTTCCTCAGGAAGTTCAAAAAAAAAATCATCAGATCCTACTACAAAAACCTGTATTCAACACAACTAGAAAATCTTGACGAAATGGACAATTTCCTTGACGGATACCAAATACCAAAATTAAATCAGGATCAAATAGACCATCTAAACCATCCTATAACCCCTCAAGAAATAGAAGTTGTCATTGGAAGTCTTCCAACCAAAAAAAGCACAGGTCCAGATGGTTTTAGTGCAGAATTCTATCAGACCTTCAAAGAAGACCTAACACCAATACTCTTCAAACTGTTCCACAAAATAGAAACAGAAGGAACACTACCCAACTCGTTCTATGAAGCCAAAATTACACTAATACCAAAAGCACACAAAGATCCGACAAAGAAAGAGAATCTCAGGCCAATCTCTCTTATGAATATTGATGCAAAAATACTCAATAAAATTCTTGCCAACCGAATCCAAGAACACATCAAAACAATCATTCACTATGATCAAGTAGGCTTCATCCCAGGGATGCAGGGATGGTTCAATATAAGGAAATCCATCAATGTAATCCACTATATAAACAATCTCAAAGAAAAAAACCACATGGTCATCTCATTAGATGCTGAGAAAGCATTTGACAAAATTCAGCATCCTTTCATGCTAAAGGTCTTGGAAAGATCAGGAATTCAAGGCCCATATCTAAACATAGTAAAAGCAATTTACAGCAAACCAGTAGCCAGCATCAATCTAAATGGAGAGAAACTTGAAGCAATCCCACTAAAATCAGGGACTAGACAAGACTGCCCTCTCTCTCCATATCTTTTCAAAATAGTACTTGAAGTTCTAGCTAGAGCAATTAGACAACAAAAAGAGGTCAAAGGGATACAAATTGGAAAGGAAGAAGTCAAACTATCACTATTTGCAGACGATATGATAGTATACTTAAGCGACCCAAAGAACTCCACCAGAGAACTCCTACAGCTGATAAACGACTTCAGCAAAGTGGCCGGATATAAAATCAACTCAAGCAAGTCAGAAGCCTTCCTATACTCAAAGGATAAGCAGGCTGAGAAAGAAGTAAGAGAAATGATACCCTTCACGATAGCCACAAACCATATAGAGTATCTTGGCGTGACTCTAACCAAACAAGTGAAAGATCTGTATGACAAGAACTTCAAGTCTCTGAAGAAAGAAATTGAAGAAGACCTCAGAAGATGGAAAAATCTGCCATGCTCATGGATTGGCAGGATTAATATAGTAAAAATGAGCATCTTACCAAAAGTAATATACAGATTCAATGCAATCCCCATCAAAATCCCAACTCAATTCTTCATAGAGTTAGAAAGAGCAATTCAAAAATTCATCTGGAATAACAGAAAACCCAGAATAGCTAAAACTATTCTCAAGAGTAAAAGAACCTCTGGGGGAATCAGTATCCCGGACCTCAAGCTGTACTACAGAGCAATAGTGTTAAAAACCGTATGGTATTGGTACAGCGACAGGCATGTAGATCAATGGAACAGAATTGAAGACCCAGAAATGAATCCACACTCCTATGGTCACTTGATCTTTGACAAAGGAGCTAAAACCATCCAGTGGCAAAAAAGATAGCCTTTTCAACAAATGGTGCTGGCTCAGCTGGAGGTCAACATGCAGAAGAATGCAAATTGACCCATTCTTATATCCTTGCACTAAGCTCAATTCCAAGTGGATCAAGGATCTCCACATAAAACCAGACACACTGAAACTAATAGAAGGGAAACTAGGGAAGAACCGTGAACATATGGGGGAGAATTTCCTGAATAGAACTCCAGTAGCTTATGCTCTAAGATCAAGAATTGACAAATGGGACCTCATTAAATTACAAAGTTTTTGCAAGGCAAAAGACACTGTCAAAAAGACAAAGCGGCAACCAACTAACTGGGAAATGATCTTTACCAACCTTACATCCGACAGAGGGCTAATATCCAATATATACAAAGAACTCAAGAAGTTAAACTCCAGAGAGGCAAGTAACCCTATTAAAAAATGGGGTACAGAGCTAAACAAAGAGTTCTCACCTGAAGAATATCTAATGGCTGAGAAGCACCTAAAGAGATGTTCATCATCCTTAGTCATTAGGGAAATGCAAATCAAAACAACCCTGAGATTCCATCTCACACCAGTCAGGATGGCTAAGATCAAAAACACAGCAGACAGCAGTTGTTGGCGAGGATGTGGAGAAAGAGGAACACTCCTCCACTGCTGGTGGGATTGCAAGCTGGTACAACCACTCTGGAAAGCAGTCTGGCGGTTCCTCCGAAAACTGGGCATGACACTCCCGGAGGATCCGGCTATACCTCTCCTGGGCATATACCCAGAGGCTTTACCTGCATGCAATAAGGACACATGCTCCACTATGTTCATAGCAGCCTTATTTATAATAGCCAGAAGCTGGAAAGAACCCAGATGTCCCTCAACGGAGGAATGGATTCAGAAGATGTGGTATATCTACACAATAGAATACTACTCTGCAATTAAAAACAATGAATTCACGAAATTCCTAGGCAAATGGTCAGAACTTGAAAATATCATCCTTAGTGAGGCAACCCAATCACAAAAGAACACACATGGTATGCAGTCACTGATAAGGGGATATTAACCCAGAATCTCTGAATACCCTAGACACAATTCGCATATCAACAGATTTCTAAGAAGATGGAAGAAGAGACCCCTGGTCCTGGAAAGACTGGATGTAGGGGAACGCCAGGACAGAGAAATGAGAGGGGGTTGAATGGAGAAAAGAGGGAGGGAAGGGGGCTTATGGGACTTTCGGGGAGGGAGGAAACGGGAAAGGGGAAATGATTTGGAATGTAAATTTAAAAAAATAAAATAAAAAAATGAAAAAAAAAAGAAATGAAATCTTGAAAATTTCAGGGTCTTGATCCACCCAACCACTCATAGAGGAGAGAATTCATAGTATCTATTACTGTAATATGGATATTATATAAGTTTGTAACTATGCTGGCATAAAGAGATATATAGCATTGTATGTGTGAGATTTGTGCTTCCATGTGCAGATGATGTATACAGATACTGTGTGCACAGTTAATGTCTACATGAAAAATATATGTGGTTTAATGTATTTATGTAATGTGTACATGCACTCTGCATGTGTAAGTAAGAGTTTTCAAAGTCTCATTTTAGTATTTCTTTGATTTCCATTATAATGAATATTTAATAAAAAATACCAAATCCAGATTTAGCAACAAGCAAAACAATTTAAAATATTGGAAAGAAAAAAAGGGCTTTCAAGCCATAAAGGGCCCAGTCTACTACCTTTATAAATTAAATTTAATTTTCTATTCTCTTCTGTTGTGGAGGTTTTTTTCTATCCCACACTGCTGACCCCTGAGCTTTGATGCTGTGTTGAGGACTTTGGGGAACTTATCAGGCAAAATTGATCCCTTCTCTCTGAAACCTCTTAGTGTTAGGAGTTTCCAGAAGTAAATTCTGAGTTATTTCCTTGAGTACAACAGCTAGTGTCATTTGAGCCCTGTGGTTGTCTTATAAAGATACACAATGTAAAGTTGTCGGGGTAGGACTCAGAGAAGAGGAGGTGGGGAAAGTATCTGCTCCTTTGTGTCTACTTTGGTAAAGCGAACCAAAGCCCCCAGATTTTCATACACATGAGCTCTCCTTTGTTGTAATAGCTTGTCAAATAAATTGAGTATTTAATGTGCAGTATGTTTCCAGATGCCCTTCAAAACCTTAACTATCAAGAAGACCCAGTATCAAAGGGCTCTACACACTCAATTTCACGAACCAATAAACACAGCTTTTGCATTAATTACCATTTTCAGCTCCTCAGAAAGAGTGACAAGAGTTATCAGGAAGATGTTCATTATTGCCAGGCCTTATCTGATGGAAATGAATTTTTTGCTCTTCATAAACTTAAGACTCCCCAATGAGAACAGGTTATCATTTGAGGGAATGTGTCTGCCTACTTCCAGAGAGCTCCTCGAACATTTTATCAGCAATACTGGGCTACTGGTTAAGTGTCTCCTTTGTGCAGCCTGCCTTCAGTTGGCTGCTTAGATCAACAGAAAGCGAGAATTTCTGGTTCTACCCTTGACACTCTGCCCACGTGCCCTGGACCACCAATGGAAGATTCATATGAACATCCATCTCATCCCCACTAAACCAGAGTCTCTCCTAAGCCAAATGATGTGGCATGAGGACTAAGGTTCTCTGAAGCTGAGTTGAATGCATGGTGAGAGCTGAAAGCACAGAGAATAAAGTTCTTGGGTGCTGAGACCCCAGAGCTACACTAATTCCTTACCTTCAAACTCTAGGCTGTTCAACAATTTCTTTAATCTAGTGAGCTTCCCCCAAAATCTTCCTAATGAATTCTGTTTTCGGCTAGGAAGAATTGGTTTCTTTTCTTTTCATCCTTAAAAAAACCATATTAAATTAATATTTCCTTTGAGATGTAGCTAAGAAACCACAAAGATAATTAATTATATTTCAGCACGTTGTTGAAGATGAATTCTAAATCCTCCTGGAGAAAACCATCAACCTTTGTAGATGACGTGGGACCCTCCTTATTCTTTCTTTGTGATATCTAAATTATGCAAAGAATATCCAAGGGACCTTAGATCTTATATTATGCCCAAGATTTGACATGTCAAAGTGCAGTGGCCATTTGGGACACCTGGCAGAAGGTAAAAGGAGAAGAGAGAACAGGATTAGAGACCCTTTGTTTAAACAAGCTTCTCCAGAGTCCACCAGGCACCTGATTCATAGATGAGTCCCCTGGACTCCAGACTGCGGAATCTGTGCCCTAGTAACTTCTGTGCCATCCAGACAACTCAGTCTAAAGGGTCCTTGAAAGTGTGGCGTGGAGCTCAGTAGTGTAGGCACTCTTCTCTGGGAGGCACTCTTCCCTGGGAGGCACTCTTCTCTGGTGTTCTATCTCAGGGTAAGCTGTAGAAAATTCTCTCTATATAGGCTGTTCTGTATCTTGAAATTGTCTTTATTTCCCATCAGACAACTCCTTCTTCTTTTCAGTTCTTCTTACAGTTTATGAAATTTGTACTAAAACTCCTCTTCAAATTCCTACATAATTTTTGATCTATTATCAGCCCACGACTGACTCATAAAGTGGGTGTTCCCATTTCAGAGATGTTAACAGCAAGCCTGTGTGACCACAGAGACTCCGTGAGGACCTTGACATCCTCACAGCCCGTCGTGTCGTGTAGTGGGAATTATTAAAAAAAAAAAAATCCACCACGCCAACTCTCCTGCCCTGCCAGACCTCAGCACCAAGTCCCCGTGGGGTCCCAGCGCAGTTCTCAACTATGTCGCTGAGCTAATCTCTCCCAGCTAGTTCCCACAGCATGTCACCTGTGTTTCCTCTCCGCCACAGACCCCATAAACAGCCGATCGAAATTTGAGTAACCATGGGCCACCAGTTCTCCACCATCAGCTGACCCACATTATGGTAATCAAGTAAATCAAAACTCTTAATGTTTATTTAGTTAACCAATTGTGTTTATGTATATTAAACTCACAATTACAAGATGTCAATTTATAATGATAAAAGTCTTATCCCAATTTATAACCTTAGATAATCTAACGTCTGATTCCATCTTGAGATTTCGACCTCTCACGTGTCTCTCTCTCCCCCATGCTAGTCTCTTCCCTGACTTCCCAACTCCTAGCTCTGCCTCCTCTTTCCTCTCCAATCAGGCCTCTCACTACCTCAATGTCCAATGTCATTGGATAGGAATTATCTTGTAGCAGTGTCCCCTGAGGCAGTCAGCAGTTTAACAGAGCAATTGTTAATAATGCATTTTAGACGTAATGTTCTTTAGACCACTGGTACTCCACATGCTACCAGTTTGCAGAGTTTTTAAGACTTGTACAGAGTGCGGTAGATACGAGTCTCTAAGATGGTTTGACTATGGTTTGTCCGCAGGAGTTTCATGTGCTAGAGTCTTCATCTTCAATGTCGTGATGTTAAGAGACAGGAGTTAAGCACAAGTGAACATAACAGCTTCTGCTGCTCTGTGAAGCAGGCGCAGAAAACCCTTATCAGCCTGCAGATAAGAAGAGATTTTTAAGTGGCATAATTATCCTCCAGACTCTAGACACACCAAAAATGCATGTGAGCTAAAGCAGCCTTGCCTATCTCTAAAAACAGGCAGATCCATAGAGGCTTTACAAAATATTTTGGATTTCCTTTAAGAATAGAGACTACCCAGATGTGGGTCAGGGAAACCATTGGAGCTGATGGTCAGGGAAGCCTCAGAGGCCCCATCAAAGTACAAGCTATTGCTATTGCCACCCTTTGCTCCCCAGAACTTGATGGTAAGATTCTATTAATGAAGGGACCACAAGCTTTGACCACAGACTTAGAGAAGTCAAACCAGGAAGGGTTTTCCTGATGACTAGGCTTCACGGTGCCAGAAGGAGCTTTGCAGGATCTCAGGAGTGGTGGAGGGGGGTGACCAAAAGTTTACCCAGCTTAAATCCTACAAACTACAATAACAACCTCCCAGGCAAGGTGTGCAGAAGAGTGACATGATGGTTGAGATGGTAACCAATTGCTTTCTGATTGGATATAGTCTCCTCCATGACAGGAAACCCATACTTGCTTCTGTAAACTGAACCAAGATTTCCCTTAGCTTGAGAGTCATTTGCCCTGGAAGGGAGCTTAATACTACTGTCAAACTGCTCTCTGAATACTCACCTTATGTCTCCCGATGAGTTCTGGGCTCCACCTTCATCAGAATCTCTCATATTGCAGCAGGAAATGGTTAAGATAGAAATCCATAATTGGTTGAAATTGGTTGAGAATAAGTGTGACAGTGAAGTCCTCACCATGAATGAGAATGCCACATTTCCCTACACTAAGTTGCAGCCAGTGACCTTAGCAGAACACTGGCACCAATTCTCTTTGGACTCATCAGCCACCAGAATGGTGAACCAAGTAGACCCTTTTTCTTTATGAAGCACCCAACCTCAAGTGTGTTGTTATAACAGCCGGAAACCAACTGTCACAGGTATAAAATCTCAGAGGGAAAGAACAAGTTTTTGTTTTTTGAGATCTATTCACAGTGTAGTAAATATAATTAATAATAGTGAATTATATATTTTGAAAATGTTCTTTACACAATTAATAGGTGTTTGAGATGACTGATATGGTCAGCTTGGTTTAATGATGTCATGTTTATTCATAAATCATATTCTTTTATGTGCCATAAACACATTCTGACGAAATATAACAAAAAATTTCAAAAGAAGGCAATTTTGCAATGTGCTGATTTACAAACCCATTTTATTATATTTTGGTAAATCAACAGGTTCACCAGAGACAATTTTGAAAAAGGAAAGAAAAACCCTACTAACTGCCTTACCATAAAGAGTTTTTAGAGTCTTAAGCTCAAGGCTGAGTGTAAGTAAACCTCAGCGGCTTCTGCTGCTCTGTGAGGCGGGTACAGAAAACCTATTATCAGCCTGCAGAGAAGAAGAGATTTTTAACTGGTATAATTATCCCCACAGTATAGATGTGCAAGAAAATGCATATGAGCTAAAGCAGCCTTACCTAACTCAAAACCAGGCAGATCCAGAGAGGCTTCACAAAAAATTTTTTTGGATTTCACAGTGTTTTAACCATATTATTAACATCATAAATATACTTCCTGACATCTGTGCCAGTAATCAATCAGGAAAATTCCAAATAAGCAGTCTTAGTTTTGAGAAGTTATATTTAATCACATTAACTTTTTATTCAAAAGAAGAGTTCATTTATAAATATATTCCAAATATGATAATGTGAATGTCTTTAGTTCTTAATGTTTCCTTTTCTAGTTTCACTTATTTTACTTTTTATTTGCTTGTGTGTGTGTGTGCGCGTGTGTGTGTGTGTGTGTGTGTGTGTGTGTGTGTGTGTGTGTGTTTAAGAAGGTATCAGATCCTCTAGGGCTGGAGTTCAAGCACTTGTTCAATAAGAAGTTTGGAACCAAGTTTGGGTCCTCTGCAAGAGCCGCAAGTACAGCGGCTGGATCATCTCTCCAGTTCCAGCTAGTTCACTTTTACACCTAGCTTTTAATGTTGGTTGCTCATCTCCTATTTATTGAGTGACTACTTTGTTCACACCTGAGCTTGTTTAGTGGGGATGAAGCATAGAGAGAACCACGCAATCCAGGCTTGGGGACCTAAAGAGAAGAGTGGAAAGGAACAAAGGAATGTATTCTGTGGCATAAACTGCAGTTGTTCCAAGTCAGAAAATCATGGAAAAATGTAGAAGGGGCTTAGAGGTGGTCCCTGACTACCCCATGCATACACAGTGATTAAGACTAGAAATATGTCTCAAAAAGTATCTCAGAAAATCTCCTTTCTAGTAAAGTTTGAAAGCAAAGGCTGATACCTCTTTGATCACCACCCATAGTATATAAATTCTGACATTTTTTATTATTTCTGTATGTGTATATACAATAAGTATATATATGTGGTGTCTAAAGTGTGTGTGCATGGGTTCATACATGCCCTGGCATACATGTGGATGTTCTAGGACAAACTTAGATAATGCCCCACCTGGTTTGGGACATGGCTTCCTTTGGATGGAACTTGAAAATATCATCCTGACTGAGTTAGCCCAGACCCAAAAAACATACATGGTATGTACTCACTGATAAGTGGATATTAGCCAAAAATTTCAGAATACCAATGATAAAACTCACAGACCATAGGAAGCTTAACAAGAAGGAAGGCCCAAGTATGGGTATCTGAAGCCTACTTAGAAGGTGAACAAAATAATCATGGGAGGCAGAGGGATGGAGAAACACGGTGGGAAAGGGGAGGGGGAGGAGAAAAGGAGGGGTAGGATCAGATATGGGGAGAGACAGGAGGGATGCCCAGAGGGCCAGGAGAATGAATCAAAATATGCAGCAGTGCGTGTTAGTGGGCAGGGGGAACCTCTAGAAAGTCCCAGAGACCTGGAATGTGAGATGTTACCAGGACTCATTGGGGATGACATTAACCGAAATGCCCTACAGTGGGGAGATGGAACCAGAAGAAACCACCTCCAGTAGATAGACATGACCCCCAGTTCAGGATGATATTTAGACTGAACTTGGGGATCTCAAGGGAAGAGTTAAAGAAGGGGCATGGCTTCTTTGATGTTCACCTCCCTGTAAGCCAGGCTTGCAAGCCCAGAGCTTCACTGGATTCTCCTTCCTCTACCTGCCATCTTTATGTCTGTGTACTGGGTACCACTTTCCATAGGTTGCAGGGATTTGAGCGGAGGTCTAAACCTTGTACATACAACAAATGTTTTGTTCACTGAGCCATCCGCCTCCCCAGTGCTGACTTTTCTTTTAGGTTCTAAAGAAATTACCAAACAAAAGTACCCTACTAAGTGTTCTAGATTTTTCTTCCTTAAAATATACAGAATAGGTCTGCAGCTTCTGCCTGGTTACTTTTGCTTTGAGAGGGGTTTTGTTTTGTTTTGGGTTTTTTGGTGTTGTTGTTGTTTTCTCTTCACCACCAAGGGTATGGATGCTCATCAAAGAAGAATGTAGAGAGAGCTAGGATAAGTTTATTTGCAAAGATGCCTCTTATGTTTCATTTTATAGAAAATCCCAGCAGAAGAAATATACTACTGTCCAGATCATGATAAATTCCTCCTTGCTTTTCTTTTAAGTTTAAAAGCTACAATATTTTCCCATATGCATTCATGTTTTCCCAATCAAAAAGCTCTAAGAATACTATCGTAACGGGGACAAAGAACCAACAGACATTAGAGACTTAGCCCCTGTCTTAATAGAAGAGATTGACTGCAGTTTCATTTTATTTTTCTTTGGGAAGCTTTGTTATATTTGCAATTTAAAATGTCTCTATTGTAGACAGGCTATGTATTATAATTCTAATCTTGCTTTGTTGCTAGGTTGGCCTGTAACCTGTGATCCTTCTGCCTCTACCCACTAAGGGCTAGGATTACAGCATGCACCACGATGACAGTATATTATTTTTCCTAAATTAGAGTTAAATCCTTTGTTGTCTTAACTCTGACCCCTCTGCTTTCTGCTCTCTACCCCTTTACAGACACAAACCAACAAATACTGAAGTACATTAGTCTTGTGTCGAAAAGTGGCGATGGGGCTTTAAGTGAACAAATAAATTGCTTCTCGGGGACTTCTTCAACATCTATTTCTAGAAGAACATAATTAATAAAATGAGGATGTATCCAAGGGGGAGTTTCTTCAATTGGCTTACACAATAAGGTCTTGACAGTCCAATCGTGGTCATTTCATGCTCAAGAGGCAGAGAATCCAGCAATTGCTCATTCCAAAAGGGAGGGTTGGAGGACTCCCGGAGACCTGCTGGTCTCCTCTCTGTGTTGGAAGCCCAGCGAAGCTGATTCTAAGATGGATGAAGGAAGGCAGCAACAGGGTAGATGAAGTTGCCCACAAGCGTGAAGGCAGTCCTTTTCCTGTTCTTCCATCTCCCTTTATCTCTCTGCCACCAGGAGGCGCTGTTCACATTAGGGTGTGTCTTCCCACTTTAAATAATCTGATGAAGAAAATCCCTCACAGGATACCAGTGATGTGCCTTTTGGTTGATTCCACTCAAGTTGACAGAGTAGACATCGCAGTCTCTGGTCTTGACTGTTATGTTTAGAAGCATAGGAATTATTTTAATAAATTTCCATAGAAACTTGAAAAAAAAATAGAAACTGTTAATAGACATGATGCTGTGTAGTTGCAGACAATTTGGTTTTTATACCATAGAGACTGTGGTTGTCATAACGGTGCCTTTCAATATGCATTGCATTCTGCACTGAGACACTGTTACTCTCAGCCTCAAGAAAGCAGCTCCATGAATTGGAAAGAAAGGTCAGGGAAGAAAGTACTTGGGTGCAGAAGCCTGAGAACCTGAGTTATGATCCCCAGGACCCACATGGAAAAATGCCTGATGGAGTGTTGTGTGCCTGGAAGTGCTGTACTAGAGCTGGTGAGAATAGAGGAGACTCCCCGGGCTAGCCAATCTAGCGGATACAAGATGATTTGGATCTAAGACATCCTGTCTCCAAGTTATAGAGAGGCAATGGAAGAATATATTCTGATCTTCACCTCTGGCCTCCACATCTACCTGCATGGGCAAGAGCCCCACCACCACACATATGTATACATGCAGGCACACACACATACACAATCAATCCTATTGCACTTATATCTTCTTGATCACTAGAAATGAAACTACTTTTAAAATCATTCAGTCAAAGTTAAAATTACAAGCAAATAGAGTGATGGATTGAAATAAACCTTGGGTCGAAGCACTAGCTGATGCAAGTCTGTAATAGTGGTGTGCCAGAAAGATCAAGCAGACATAAGGAGAAAATAGGAACAGTCCCTGGAAAGCAGATCCTGGTGGACAGGGTCACTGATAAAATATCATCCTTGCTGAAAAGAGGTTACCTCAACCTGCAACTCATGGCCCATCTCATTATCCTCCCTGGAAACCAGTAGAATGCTACCAGACACATTTAGCCACTTGCCATAAAGTTTCTCTCCCAACTCTCAGAAATATAACCCTCAGCCACAGAGCATGTAAGGATCACAGAGTTCAAAAGTTTGTTGATTTATGAGGTAACGTTCACTACCATCATTTGCAACGTGTTGCATTGGACATTACAAATCGTCTTCTCTTATCACATAGCATTACAACATTTCGGGTTTTTTGTTTGTTGGTTGGTTTTGGTTTTCTTGTTTTGGTTTGTTTCATTTTTGTTTCATCCTTGAGTTTTTTGTTTTGCTTTATTCTATCCTTGAAGCTGTGTGAAGTAATGTCAGCCAAAGCTAATCTATCAAGAAGCTCCTTTTGCCCACATTCCTAAATACCAGCCTGCAGCCAGAGTTCATTGATCTGCAGAAGGTTGAGTAAGACAAAGAAATGTATTCATTCAATATATTATTATTGAGATTTATTAAACAGTTAGTGCTTCTCCATCACAAGTTTCCTAAACTTTGAAATTTCGTCAATTCTAATTTTATGTTCTTCTGATTTTACTGGATTGTTTGGTAAAAAAATAAAATATAATAAAATCCTGTAAGCTTTG
Organism: Tokudaia tokunoshimensis; assembly: GCA_036184795.1. NCBI lineage: Eukaryota > Metazoa > Chordata > Mammalia > Rodentia > Muridae > Tokudaia > Tokudaia tokunoshimensis. The sequence goes on along the minus strand of BTHU01000006.1, from coordinate 67,917,678 downwards.
TGCTGGTCCTTAAATTAATGTTTGCAATTTTACTGCTCCATGAAATTCCGAAAGGCTACATGCCATACCTGTCCCTTCTTCTAAGACTATCTAGTTATCATTTTAGACCTAGAGGCTAAACCTTTAGCCTCCAGTTTATACTGTTCAATAAATGTTTCCTGAATAGATGAGCAGATAGATGGAGGGATGGAGTTCATCTCTGAAAAGATTTGGTAACTAGAAAGACCCAAAGTTATTAGGTAAGAGTGTATTAGGCACAAAACTATACAGGGATAATGAAAGGAAAAGAATCATTCTTAGGAGTGGAAATAGAAATAAGGAAATAGGAAGAAGAATTATTTGGGGGAAGGAAGAGAATCAATCAGGGGTTGGGTGCAGAAGAGTTGGGAACAGTTGAGAAAAAGCTACAATGGCATCTATGTATGAAAATGCCATAATCAAACTCATCGCTATATATGTTAACCTAAAATAATCAATTTCTAAAAGGACTCAACGTCCTTTTAGAAACCACAAAACTAAGTGGTGACAGATTCAGCTGAATGGAGTGCTATCCCAGAGTTACAATGCCATTATTGCTAATCATGCTACACTGTTGCTGATCAACCCAAAGTCATCTCTAAAGAACCTAGTTTGAAGCTTTATTTCACAAATAGGAGCATAAATCCCAGAAAGTGGAAATGTGCTTGAAAGGAGGAGTTCCGCAGCTAGCTCTCATAGACAGCATTAGACTGCCTCCCTTTCCTAGGAAGAACCATAAGAAAATAGGCGAAGGGAGGGAGTTGGAAAGGCTGCCAGCTGCTCCCAAGCCTCACACTCCAGTTTCGCTCTTGTGTTGTTTGTGTTGCGAATTCAAACAGAACAACCTCTCTGTATCCATCACAATGTCAAGCAAGGCTTATTTTCAAATTCTCACCCATTGTGCTTTGTGGGACAAGTGTTTCCATGTGCAGTCTTTGTCCTCTGCAGGGCTTGGCATTGTGTTCTGCTCACAGTAGGCACTCAAGTGTGTCTGTGCATTCAATTAAATTGCTTTGGTGTCGCTAAGATTTTAATCTCATGGGTGCATACTGCCCACCCACCCACAGCGGAAGTTATCAACCATGAGGTCAAGCAGAGAGATGGCTCCTGACTTAAAGAGACATCTTGAGGGCTTAAATAAATATGAACAGAAATAGCCAGAGGATCTGAAGACTCAATCAATTATGTCGGAAGTAGAGAAGGACACCACCTCCAACAAAGCATTGGGCAAACCCTCATTAGGTCCCACTTTGCTGGGGCACTGAAAGCACAAAATTAACAGCACATACCCTGAGGCTGTTCAAAGTTACACAAATTATTGCCATGACAACTATTTCTTCAGCAACTGAATTATGAAAACCACATTTTCCCTCCTGGGAAACAGAAGAAGGTTTATGATTTGTTACCAGGGGTTTAGCAATGGTTTCCCCTCAGTAGTGGCGATGAGGAGGCCGCTATCTATCAATGCACACCCCACCTAAGAACAGAGGAACACCAGAAGAATATGGAAAGTAAATTTAAGAAGGAACCTTACCCTGGAAAACACATACATGAACAGTATTGCAGTTCAATACCTGCCAACAGATACCTAGATAATCTACATGACAGGGAAAACGTGGCTCTTCTTGTGTGGGGAGGAGAGAATGTTGAGCATCTAGCCATGATCAAGCAATAAACGTAGGTGAAGAGATATTTTTGGAAAAAGAATCTTTGGATGGTGTTCTGGACTTCCAGGCAGACCAGGCAGCTTCCTTGCTTTGCTCTGCTGAGGAGCATCACCAGACTCCCGCTTCTGGGCTCTCTCTGCTTCTGCCCAACAGCTGTCTCCTCTTCCTCCTCCCGCTCCTGAAGAGGCTCTGTGCTCCAGGTCCCTGGACAAATCAACCTCAAACCAGTTTCTCACTTCCCCAAGCACCCCCTTGCTCACTGTCATGTCTCTGAACAGTGGGTAGGTCACAATGGAGGTCAGGCCTGACCCATGGAGTGGCAGAAAAGTACTTGGGGTTAATCAAAACTATCAGTGTCCAGAATTTATATCTCTGAGTGTAGACTCTCCTCATCTCATGAAGGAGCTATATCCTGTAAAATACAAAATAGCACAAGTCTAAAATTTACTTCTACATAGAAACTACTAGACATCACAGCTTAGCAACGTGGCTCAACATAGAGCATTGGTAGCTTTCCCTCCTAGTTAGGGCCTAGGCTGTGATCCAGGAGCTGCAGTTCACTATCACTATGACAGGGAAAGAAGATACAACAACTCAGTTGTATCACGTGATGCTTTTCTGGAAGCTGTCTTATGAGAGGGCACTCGATGTTTTGCTGAAAGCAGACACTTGAGAGGGCATGTGATGGGTAGAAAGAATATAAATAGAACCCCACAGACAGTGAGAGGACATGCTTGCATTGCCACACTGTGGAACGCTTGCTTCACTTCGTCGCTGGTCTTCACTTCACACATAGAAAGGCGCCAAAGAACTTCTTGTGGTATTACAGCTGATTCTGACCACTTCTGCTGACTCATGTGAATTCAGCGGAGCCTTGCTTTTTCTGTTGAATCACGCCCCCTACTACTGATTTGTGTTTGATGTTTGCTATTGGACTGGACTGCTGGTATCCTGACAACAAAGAACTACTACTAAACAGGTCCACAACCTCATTTTTCTATTAACCGTCTTTCTCCCCTACCTCCGGAGGGTAGGCTAGAAGGGAGGCTGAGGTGTTTAAGCACACTAAACAAAGTTGATTTTTGAAAAATGAGTCTACATGGGGATTGGAGGGTGGAAACCTGAAGAAAGGGGAGAAAGATAGAATCATGGGCCACAGTGTGAAGTTATAGCTGGGAAATACTGGATGTGCACTTTTTTTGTCCCACAGTAAAGTCAAGTAGCCATATGCTGAGCCATCTTAATGCCAGAGTCCTCTGTATTGTCAAACTCTGCTTCCACACCTGGATGACATTAGGGGCACTATTCATCCTGATCACATTTGTATCTCCACCTCCCCACAGGCTGTGCTCAACATTTTAAACAATTTGAAATCAATCCCTTTTTCTGGATGAAAATGTCATCTTTACACGATTCTTAAACCAGTGACTTAACTTGAGAGTAATATCTCAGGAAAGTGTTAAAAAGAGTGTTTTCCTAACGTTTCTGATAATGAGAGAGGATGGGTTTTCCTCAGTGGAGTCAGTGTTGGGGAAAGAAGTGAGCCGAGCAGCTGCCTCTTCTGCTCACCCTTGTTGCAAACTGGGGGGGGGGGTGGAGCAGAGGGGAAATGCCACACAAACAACCTCTAGACCAAAGACACTTTTGCATGGACAGCGTTGGGTAGCTGACTCAGGTAACACTGTTACATGGACAGCTTAGGGTAGTTGACCCAGATAACACTGCTCTCCCATTCCATGGGGCAGGCTTGACCTTCTCTGTGAAGTGCCCACTTCTGAACAGTGAACATACCAGTAAACAAGGGGGAGCTCTGTGAAGTGGGAAACTGGGTTGAGGTTGAATGGGATCAGAGGCCGGCAGCAGAGTATAGTTGGCAGTTCCCTCAGGGCAACTCAGAAAGTGTCATTTCAGACAAGTCTTGCTTTAACTTGATTGAATTAGTTTAGTCAGCATGGTTTTCATTTTCCTTATTCATTGTTGTTGTTTGCCTGTTATGTACCGTTTCCTAAGCTAAGTCCCCAAGATGTCAGATTAACAAGACAAGTACTGCTGAAAACTGGTAATTAGGAAACTAGAGAAAGTATTGGACAACATTGGAGTTGTGAGCCAGAGAGAGGGGGGGGGTGGGGGGAATTGGATGCTGGGTAGAAGCATCCAATTCAATTTTAACTTTTGACTTTGGAGATTCAATTTTGACTTCTGATGCAAGAGTAAATGGGTGGCACCATGAGAGATCAGCCACATTTGTTAGCCAGGTGTGGTATAAGGCTGGTTGATAGACAAGTGAAAGTATGGTTTTTGTTGTGATCTCTGAGGATTTTCTGCTCTTCCCCTACATTTCAAAAACACCATGCTTTTGGTCCCTAGGACTTAGGGAGAGAAATACAACATTGTGCAATTCTGCCTTATCTTCAGTTCTTAACTTTTGTTATCCACAAGGCAAAAATACTTAGGCTTGAGAGATGGTTCAGTGGCTAAGAGTACTTGTTGCTTTTGCAGAGGATCAGGGTTCAATCCCCAGCATCCACATATTGACCACAACAACCTGTAACCCTAGTTCCAGTGGATGCAACTTTATGAGTATGATTGTTTCGCCTCACACATGTATTTCACATGTATTTTACATGTTTGAGGCAAAACAATCATATGCATAAAGTAAAATAATTTTAAAGTCTACAATTCTAAAACACTAAATGAAAATATCCAGATGTTAATAATTAACAAATTTTATATGTTGTGATGTCCTGCACAGCATAATAAAATTCTGCAATGCCCTGTGTTGTCCTGCCCACAGGTCTAGCCTGGGTATCCCTGGGTCTAGATATGTATACTGTATATGCTACCTACCTGTTAGCTGCTCAGAAACTGTCCCAGGAAACTCAGCTATGGTGGCTTTGCAGTACTTGTGCTCAGTGAATATTGATTTGACTTAGCAATGGCCTCAGAGTGAGAGGGATGCAAGGAAGGACACAAGGAAGAACAGATGAACTCGGGGACTATGGAGCAATTCTGAAAGCATTCAGGAAAAGACATGCAGAATGCTGGTACTACCCCCTGCTCTGGGCATACACTGGAGGTCTTGGTACATGCTGCCTACAGATGAGCGACACATGTTCTGATGCAGAAGCTGTCTTCTGGCCTGCTCACCAGAGCTGCAAATCACAAGCTGTTCCTGGCAAGAAGAGAGAAGTCCCAACAGGAGGAAGAGAAAACTGTCCATCTAGAAGGAAGACTAAGATAGAGGCAGAGACAATCAATCAAAGGTTTCGTGGATCTATAGCTTTGACTCTAAGACGTGCTTTTTTTTCTAGAGAAAAAAAAACAGTGGTATTAAGACAAATTAGATGAGGAAGTTAATTCAGAAGGAAAAATTAAATTAAAATGAACTAACTTTTGAAGGCACTTTAAATCCACCAAAGGTATATGCATAGTGTTGATCTCTCAGCTAGCCCTCTCAGTTGTGTGGGATAGTTTTAGCTCCATGTTCTCCACATGACTCTTGGCATGAAAACTGTGTTTTCTACGGATGCAGACACCCAAGACTTTATTCTGTCATGGTAATATAAAATAGAGCTTTGGTATAACACTGTCATTGGTTATTATTGAGAGTTTAGAAATGTCTCGTTAGCTTTGCAACTCTGCCTGGTAAAATCATATAAAGTTTCAGAATTCTCAAATTCAGAAAAATCTCTCTCAAGTTTGAAGATGTCAGGTCATTTCAAGTTTTCCTTTGGCAAACCAATGTTTTGAGGTGTGTGTGTGTGTGTGTGTGTGTGTGCGCGCGCGCGTGCGCACACACGCATGTGTATCTATATAAGTGTATATATATATATATATATATCCATGTATGTGTAGGTACCCAAGGAGACCAAAGGAGGGGGCAGGATCCCCTGGAACAAGAATTACAGGTGATTGGGGGCCAGCTGATATGTACAGGTGCTGGAAACCAAACCCAAGTCCTCTGAAAGAGCAAGAAGCACCCAATCCCTGAACCACTTCTCCAGGACCAAATTCAATCAAGGGCTGATGGCACAAATTTTCTCCCTCCATTCTAATTGGTGACACCCACTGACCCGTTTGCCATTGATGTCTTCCCTGTACTCTGTAATCTGAAGTTTTTACTTGATCATCAAACTTACTATTCAAGTTCAGGATAGAAAAAAAAATCAAATCTTTCCTTATTATATTCATGAGTCCCGTGTCTTCATTAATCGGGTTATTAAGCATTCTAAGATTGCTATTTATTACTTACACAAAGAGAATTATTTTTTTTTAGCTTAAAAGTAATAAAAAGTCATTCAGTGGGATTCAGCTAATTACGTCTGATATCAATAAAACTGGTGGAACCGGTCCTGCTCCTAGCTTACTTACTTTGTTTAACACCACAGCATTATGGATTTCTCCCTATTTCATCCACACCAATGGTTTGGAATACTGAGTTACATTTACCTTTTCACTTTCCCATTTTCCCCAAGCAGTCATATAAAAAAAATTAATCAAATTCAATGATTTAGTCATTAATTCTCTTGATTTCAATCATTACCATTATTTAAAGAATATCACTTCCAGTTGTGCTCTATGAAGGGCAAGTCTCTTTCCTTTAAAAATCTTCAGGCATGACTTCCTTTTGAATGCTTAGAAATATTAAACATTAATGAAAAATTTGATCATCCTTTCTTTGTTCTTCAAAGTATTTTGTATAGGGCATTTTTATCTTATCGACATATATATTCCGTGTGTGTATGTGTGTGTGTGTGTGTGTGTGTGTGTGTGTGTGTGTGTGTGTGTCACTTTGAGGTCATGTTAAGTCAAATCAGTTTTAATAAGCACAAGCCCTGCATGTGTGAGTAAGCCCATGTGTGGGGGTCAGACAGCTGTCTTCTTCAGTCGCTCTCAACCTTGCTTTGTGAGATATGGTCTTCCCTTGGTACCTGAGGCTCACAAATCACTAGACTGGCCAGCCAGTGAGACCCAGGGATCCACCTATCTCCACCTCCAATGGGATTTTAAACCATGAACTCTTAGGTCATGAGACAGGAACTGAGGGCCTGTAGTTTGCCAGGCAAACACCTTAGCAGCTGAGCTACTTCCCAGGGTCTCATACCTCCTTTTCCACAAGTCCTCTCACTTTCAGGAAAAGGGAATCTCACAGCAGTGTAAACATTGTTCATTTCACTGCTATTACAACAACTTGAAAGTCATTTTTACTGCCTATTATGTGTTTGGTTAAATACTTTGTAAGCATAATTTACATGACCTTGAGGAAAAATGATTTTCTTTGGTTAAACAATGATGAAGGAAATTTATCAGCACAAATGTGATGCTTATCAAAGTCAACTAATTTTGACCCAAATGATGTTGCAATTCCTTGAAATATGAGTGACATAAAGATTATACCATGTTTCCTGTTTTCTTTCTTTTTCTTTTTGTTTCTAGTTTAGAAGTTTATCCATCTCTTTACCTTTCCCACTGATATCATCTGCTCACATTTTTTTATGCTTTGTTATCTACAGTTGTTATTTATGCTTTTCTGATTTGAATCTTCACACCATATAACTTCAAACAATCACTTTCTTGCCAAATTTGGTCTAATTTATACCAAGAAGTTTCTTGCCAAAATTCACTTTATATTGTATGCTGGCTTTTATTAGAAAATTCTCTCCCATTATATCTGGATCTTCATATAATTAACAATCCCAGATAATAGTGTGTAGAATTAAGATGACATTAATTCACATGTAAAACCAATCTGCACTTATGGTTCATCTCAGGCCATGTTGCATTAAGTTCCGGGTACAGAATAACTTTCTAATATTGACTCAATGACATATTGATGAAATCTTGGAGCATTTCTGTCACTACATCTTTGCTGTTTTGAGGATATTTTGCATGACAAATAATCTAGAACCAGACGATATGTCTTAGATGCTCTAAGATGAGATATAATACATATAAAGAAGATAGACTCCATGGTTTCATTAACAAAAGCACTAATCAGTTCAGTTGCACGTAGCTTCGTACTACCCTGCCTTAACCCTGGGATCGGGCTGCACTACCAGCTCTCTCCCAGCTCCCCTAGAATCCAAAGATAAAACACACAACACACACACACACACACACACACACACACACACACACACACAGAGTTGTTCATTTTCAACTTGCCTTCTTGGCACAATTTCTGGGTGCTACTATCTTCTGTCTGAAAAAAAAATGCCTGTATCATTACTCTTAGCTCCAAACCTCCCACCTGCCTTAAACTTTAGTGGCTTGTCCTATATAGCCCCTGCTAAACACCCCTGACCACCCACCTGTAAGAGTGGCCTGTGTAGCCACTCTGTTTTGAGATCTCACATGGCCCTTCAACCCTTCTCCATCAGAAGCATGGCAAAACTCTGTCTCTCCTTCCTTGCATTTCCCTTTTCCTCCAGGGTCATGGAAGTCCTGCCTGTAACTTACTCCCAGCAACAAGCCCATGGCTTTCTTTACTGACAGATCAAGAACCAATTTGGAACAGGACCTTAGCATCAGAACTACTTCTACACTGTGCAGAACTGCTCTACAGTGTTCTACAAACACAGAAATCTTTAAATAACACTTGAAAATTTTCAATTAAAAAGAAAACATAGAAGATATTTAAGTAGCTGTATGTGCTCACAAGGGCCTTCCTTACAGATAATGTCTTAACTAAGTGTCAGTGGGGATTTCTTCTATACTAAATATGTAATTACCAGGAGAATGACCTCAGACAGGCTTTTGACTTGACCTGTCATTTCTCCTAAGGGCCATGAGATCTTTTAGGCTATGTACATATCACAGTCTGCCTCTGGTCTTCTGCTATAGTTTAATAGCCCTCATGGTGTCCTGGGAGGACCTGTGGAAACCACCCTTTCTCTCAGGCAGTAGTAACACCTTCATGTACAAAAGACATCAAGCATGATCTCAAAGAAACTAATAACTTCTCAGTTCAACCACCACCTAGGATGAAGTCCAAGATGCCACAAACACTTCCCACTTAACATGGGAAGAAATTAGAGTGCATAGTAGTTTTAATTGTGGGTAAAATGTTTTATATTTGGACACAATATGTAACAATGTGAATTACTAGGACCCTCTTGATTGTTATAAAAAAATAATGATGGATATTTCAATAGAAGGGTGGCTGAGAACAGGGACCCTTCAGAAAGCAAGGTTGGTTTTTTTTGTGGGAGAGGTGTCTGTGACCTAACACCACTGATTTTAGTGGCGTTTTCTGCAAATGAGATTCCATAAATTCTGTTAACGTTGAAGTAAATCCACTTCAAGACAGAGCAGTGCAAAAATGCCAGGATTAGAAAGTAAGAGATTCATGACCTGGCTATTATAAATCCCAGAGGACAAAGACTAATGGTTTGGGCATGAGGAGGCTGAAATCCCAGGATGGAAATGCACTCTCACCTCATGAGTCATGGAAGCTGCATGAATACTGACTTTCGGGGATGTCAATAAATCCACAAATGTGATTTTTTTCCCCAACATTTGGCAAGACCACACTTAAATCACACTTTAATTGACTAGAAACACCCTCCTCCCCAGAAATGGCCAGGTTTTCACTAACCAGTCAAAAGGTGGATTCAGGTAGATCACTACACAATCAAGAAATGTAGCATATTTTGCATGCCCAGATTGGAGTATGGGGTTGCAAATGCACAAATATAGTCTCAACATTATGTGGGATATTGCCTATTTGTTCTGTAAGCAAATAAGTTAAAATATCAAGGACACTATCAGTAAAGATATTGGGCTCGCAGTAGTGGCACATGCCATTAATCCCAGCACTTGGGAAGAAGAGGCAAACAGATCATCATGAGTTCAAGACCAGCCTGAGCTGCAGAGTGAATTTCACTGTACGAAGAAATTCTGTCTTGAACAATACAAACAATAAAAGAAAGAAAAGGTGGGGAGAGAGAGACAGAAAGAGACAAAGAGAGAGGGGAAGGAAAAAAGAAAGAGAAAGAAAGAAAGAAAGAAAGAAAGAAAGAAAGAAAGAAAGAAAGAAAGAAAGAAAGAAGGAAGGAAGGAAGGAAGGAAGGAAGGAAAAAAGATATGGCACTGACTCAGAAAAGTATTGGGAACATCACTGAGAATAACTCCAATGAAGAGCCCCTACCACAATTGACTGGCTCCCAGTTCTGTAGTCACACATTTTCTTCATTGTTGGTACCACAAAATCAGAACAGAATGTTTTTGACAACACTCAGCACAGCAAGCATGCCATTCACAGCCCCTGTAAGAAACACTGTAAAAATGCTGTTACAGAAGCTGCTGTCTGAGAATCCATCTGTCCTCTGATGGAGACCTCACTGTGCTGTACTCCTAAGGTAGAATAAAGCACACATTACGCAGCTGTTGGCCAATCTGAATTGTGACATATGCTGAGTGATTCCAGCACACACATTGTCTTTTCAGCCTGTGATTGGTGTGCTGCTATGAGTAACCATGACATCAGGGAAGGCAAAATGTGAAGACAGAAAAAAATGCTGTAATAGGTTCTCTGCCACACCAGCCTCCAGGAGGAAAAACAAATGCTAAGTGTCCAAGTTAAAATAAAAGGTACATAAAACATGATGTCAGTAATAGCTATGTTGAGATGTAAGCTGTGCTTCTGTTCTGCCAGAGGGTAAAAATGTGTCCATTTTTCATTCAGATTAAAAGAAAGGCTGAGTGCTCTACTATATTTTAAAGGCCAGTGACACTGTAATCTTTTCGTCTCCCAGGAAGACCTACCTCTAGCACTACTGAGAGGTCTACCTCCTTACAGATGTTACTCTGTGTCCGTAGTAGTAAAGTGCATAAATGGGGGTGTGGAACAAGCCCCATGCTTGCTCTCACCTCTTGTTATAGACTCCCAGACTGGAAAAGCACTGAATAACTGTAATGATTTGTCCCAGAAACTAATGGTACTCATTTCTGCTTGCTCCTCTTTGGTTTGAGGGCAAGCTCTTTGACGAAGAATGCAAGAGGATGTGTAAGCCGGAGCAGGTACATGTAGAAGCAGTGATGTTATTGCATTGTTCAAAATGGTCATTTTTTAAGAACTGGACAACATGATTAAGAATGGCTTTAGTCTGCAATCATTTAAGTTCTGTCACTTCATGGTTGAATTGCAAATGACTTGTCCCTCTCTAAGTTTCAACTTCTTTCTCTATCCTATCACTGTGGCTCTGCTGAGCAAACCCAAAACTTTGTATACGCCAATCAAATGCAATGCCTCTGAACCCTCATGCATGAACATGTTTCTTTGTTTCTTGTTTGGTTGGTTGGTTGGTTGGTTTGGTTTTTAGTTTGTGCTGTTCTTGTTGTTGCTGTTGCTATTGCTGTTGCTGTTACTGTTGCTGCTACTGCTCTTTTTCTTCTTCTTCTTCTTCTTCTTCTTCTTCTTTTTCTTCTTCTTCTTCTTCTTTTTCATTTTCTTCTTCTTTTTCTTCTTCTTCTTCTTCTTTTTCATCTTCTTCTTCTTCTTTTTCATCTTCTTCTTCTTCTTCTTCTTCTTCTTCTTCTTCTTCTTCTTCTTCTTCTTCTTCTCACTTTCTGAACTATGTTTATATTAAACCCCTAAACTCAAATTATTCCTCTGTCTCAGGCTTCAAATAGCTAGGACTAGCAGTATTCCCACCCCACCTCGCTACCTCCTTTTTTTTATAGAGCCATGAATATTATTACTACATGCTTATATTAGTCAAGATGTCACCCATATAGAGTACTGTCTCACAATACCCTCTCAAAAATACTGAAGCTAATATTATATTTCAGCTCTAGAAAGGAGTAGCTATACTTTTTAGCTGAGTTATCTACTAAATGGGAGTTACAAGTACTTCAGCACATACTCATTGTTCATGAACTTGACCTGGTGCTAACATAGGCATTAGAGACACAGCAGCAGGAAGGCAAAATCCATGCTTACTGTTCTGTCACAGAGGCCAGCACAAGGCAGCTCTGCATAGCCTCAGACAAAGTGTTCTCCTCTCAGTCATAGAGAGTGCCTCAGGGGGGACCTGAGGGGCAGTCACTAAGGAGAGCACAGTCATTACTCTTCACAGGGTGAGAAATAGCATCACTGAAAATTAATTATCTAGTACTAAACATTATCTATATACTATACAGTGACTAGTTTGTTACCTAGTAGCAAACTGCTTGACAGATAATTCAAAATACCTATGACCACTATTCAAATGAGAAAACACATCTTTTGAAGCTTTGAAGCAATTTCTCTAGAGTCTGCTTTATGAGGTAAGATCTCAGTCTCCAGTCACTGTCCTCTGACTGCTTAGAGGCCCCACTAACCTGCTTCACACCAAGATGGCATTTAGCCCCTGGTTCTATTTGGTTTGTTCTCATCTGTCCATTGTCCTCTCATAAGACCTAACAATTGGAAAAGAGGAACACTCTTCCACTGCTGGTGGGATTACAAGCTGGTACAACCACTCTGGAAATCAGTCTGGTGGCTCCTCAGAAAACTGGGCATGATACTACCAGAGGACCCTGTTATACCACTCCTGGGCATATACCCAGAGGATTCTCCAGCATGTAATAAGGACACATGCCCCACTATGTTCATAGCAGCCCTATTTATAATAGCCAGAAGCTGGAAAGAACTCAGATGTCCCTCAATGGGGAATGGATACAGAATGTGGTATATTTACACAATGGAATACTACTCAGTTATTAAAAACAATGAAATAATGAACTTCTTAGGCAAGTGGTTGGAATTGGAAAATATCATCCTAAGTGAGGTAACCCAATCACAAAAGAACACTCATGGTATGCACTCACTGATAAGTGGATATTAGCCCAGAAGCTTGGAATACACAAGACACAATTCACATATCAAATGATGCCCAAGAAGAAGGAAGAACAAAGTATGGATACTCTGGTCCTTCTTAGAAGGGGGAACAAAATACCCACAGAAGGAGATACAGGGACAAAGTGTGGAGCAGAGATTGAGGGAAAGACCTTCCAGAGACTACCCCACCTAGTGATCCATTCCATATACAGTTACAAAACCCAGACACTATTATCGATGCCCACAAGTACTTGCTGACTGGAGCCAGATATAGCTGTCACCTGGGAGGCTCTGCTAGTGCATGACAAATACAGAGGGGGACACTCTCAGCCAGCCATTGAATTGAGCACAGGGTCCCCAATGGGGGAGCTAGAGAAAGGACCCAAGGAGCTGAAGGGGTTTGTAGTGCCATAGGAGGATGATATGAGCCACCCAGTACTCCCAGAGCTCCCAGGGACAAAAACATCAACCAGATAGTACACATGATGTTTCTCATGGCTCCAGATGCATAGGCAGCAGAGGATGACCTTGTTGGACATCAAAGGGAGGAGAGGCCCTTGGTCCTGGAAAGGCTTGATACAGCAGTGTAAGGGAATGCCAGGACAGGGAAATGGGAGGGGGTTGATTGGGGAACAGGGGGAGGGGAGATGGTTTATGGAACTTTTGGGGGGGGAACCAGGAAAGGGGAAATCATTTGAAATGTAAATAAAGAATATATCTAATAAAAAAACAATTGGAAAGTTCACTCCAGCATTATGGTACAGTCGGATTTCCTAACAAAAATTAATGAAACAGCAGTGTGTGTCTCCCTTTGCTTCAATTGGCTCTTTGTATCCAGTGCATTAGGTATGTCAGATTATGCACTAAATATCAGTGAAAGGACATCAAAACCAGGTAAGTAAAGTGGTACCCATCCATAATTCTAGTATTAGGAGGCTAAGACAGGAAGACTGTGAGATTGAGGCCAGCAGAGAAATGTCTTGAATTTCAAGCTATTGTGAACTGCATTTTGAGCCATGTCTCCAAAAAAATAATAAATATAAATAAATAAGGAAAATGTAAACAGCAGATAAAGTCTTCTAAAAGCTTTCTTTTGCTTTATGATGACCAGAGTTCGTAGTTTGTTCTATATTCTTCAAGGGTCTTGCTATGGGACAGCAGAATAACACAGTAGTACTGAAATATTGAATTATCTGATATCACCAGTTCTTAGGATGTACACTTGTTCATATTTTAATCTTTTTAAAGTCAAGGCGCATCATGCAGTCGATACATTCTTCCAGAAACTGTCATTTGTGCCATAGCTTTGTGAGGAGAAATAGGGTTATTTTGGTTATTCTGATAAAGAAGAAAAAAGAAAGAAAGAAAGAAAGAAAGAAAGAAAGAAAGAAAGAAAGAAAGAAAGAAAGAAAGAAAGAAAGAAAGAAAGAAAGAAAGAGAGGGGGGAGAGGGAAGGAGGGAGGGAGGGAAGGAAGGAAGGAAGGAAAGGGAGGAAGGAAGGAAGGAAGGAAGGAAAGGGAGGAAGGAAGGAAGGAAGGAAGGAAGGAATCACAAGCACATGGCCTGCTGTGACAAGGAAATCTCAAGGTCAGAGACTTGGAATAGCAAAGGGTGACGCATTTGGCCCTTGCTGTTAGTTCCCTTAGGTTGCTCTCCTGTGCACACTAATTCTGAGACTAGTATAAACCCACAGTGGGCCCCTCCAGTCTATGATGTTCAGTTCCCCTGCAGGGCATACCATCCTGGCCAGGCAGAAACGGGTCACATAGAAGACCTATGTGGGATATTTTCATGGGACCAAACAGAAAGAGCTCACATCACATTTTCAAACATCTATCAGTCAAGTCACACAATTACATCCACCTGAAAGAAAAGGTGGGTGATATAGTTTCACCCTGAAGTGTTCTCCACCTACATGTGTTTTAAGCACTGGGTTCTCCACTTCAGGTGTCATTTTGAAAGGTGTTGAGTCTTTAGGAAGGTGGGGCTTGGATGGTTGGGAATAGGTCATTGGGAAAGCATCTTTCAAGAATAGACTAATATAACAACAGTCTGACTCCTGGTACTGGTCACTTTCTGTTTCTGGATTGCTATTGTGTAAGAAGTGTTGGGGACTGAAAAACCAAAACAACCTAAGTAGTCACAAGAGTCCAGTAAAGCAAGATCTTTATTTGAATTAGGCAGCAAAAAATCTGACCAGTTAGGGACAGCAGCACAGACTCGGGAGCTCACTGTGTCTTTATGAACATTCATCTTAGTTATGTATTTAAGAAAATGACAAAATTTCATCTTATTCAGTCTGTTACTGATCAACCAGAGAGCTGAACTGAAATCCTGAAATGTAATTGGATAGCATATTTAAAGGATGAGACCACAAAGTGAGGGAAACAGGGTAGGTGTAGGGTAGTAGGCCCTTGTCTGCTCTGCCACTGGGCATGGTCACTTGGGGAGGTGGTATGTGGGGAGTTTGACTGCACTTCTCCCTGCTGGAGCAGGTACTGGGCCATAGGGAAGCTCCAAGACACAGCCCCACCAGGGCCAAGAGGTTCTCTGACTCTTGGACGTCCAGGCACCACTGGGAGTCACAGAAGAGCTAAGAACAGAGTCAGGGGCCTCTATGGGCTGGAGTCAACATCTAGGCTCGGGGTGGGAGAGAAGGCGAGCTCTGGCTTGTCTCACAGGGATGATTGTTCTTGGCTTGATGGAGGCAAGCTTGGTGGTGGTGGTTGTTAAGAGCACAGAGAGTAGTATTCCATTGTGTAAATATACCACATCTTCTATATCCATTCCTCCGTTGAGGGACATCTGGGCTCTTTCCAAGGGGAATAACAGGACAGAGAAGCAGGATGGGGTTGAATGGGGAACAGAGGAAGGGAAGAGGGCTTATGGGACTTTCGGGAAGGGTGGAATGGGGAAAGGGGAAATCATTGGGAATGTAAAAAAATATATAGAAAATTTAAAAAAAACTGTAAAAAAAAAAAGAGCACAGAGAGGTCTTCTACTGGAGATTAGACTGCAGCTCTGTAGGCAATTAAGTCAAGACCAGTCAATTAAGACATTTAGGACTTCTGGAAATTAGTTTCAATAAGAGCAACTTCCCTCTTTACATTTTTTACTAGTTAACAGACACACATGGAACACCTGAAGAAGCAGATTTGGAGATGGCTGGACTTGGGCAACTGTCTCCTACCAAGTAGCACTTGCTTTTGCTGTCATGAACAACGTCACTGCCACAATGGATGAAAATCTTCCTGGAAGCAGGAGCCAAAATAAACTGCTTCTCTTCCTGTGTTTGGTACTGTTTCTGTTGCAATTTTCACCTGACCCTCCCAAAAAGCTATTAAAGAGAGGAAGTATTTCTTTTTATTTCTGGTTTGAGGGGACACCGTGCATCATGACAGAGAAGGTGAGTAGCAGAAGCAGGAAGAGTTGGTTACATCAAATCCACAGTAAGGATGCAGAGAGCAGGCAGAAAGTGGAGGCAGGCTATAAAAATCCCAAGCTGCCTCCAGGAACTCACTTCCTCCACTGAGGCTCTCACTCCTAGAGGTTCTACAACCATCTAAAACAGTACAACCAGCCAGGGAGCTATTGTTTAAACACATGCTCCTCAGCTGGAGAGATGGTTCAGCGGTTAAGAGTGCCATTTTGCAGAAGACCCAAGGTTGGGTCCCAGCATCCACATCAGATGTCTCAACCATCTATGTGGCTCTAACTCAGTAGTATCCGTCACCTCGGGCTTCTACTGGCAGATGGAGATACACACACAGGTACACATAATTAAAAAGAAAATCTTTTTAAAAACACATATGAGACTATGGGGGACCTTTCATACTTATACCAGACCCTGTAAGCTGAAAGTCATATCATAATGCAAAATGCATCCTTTCAAAAAATATATATATATATCCATTTCTCAAAAGTCTCCATACTCCTTAGCAACTCAATCCTGTTTTTTTTTAAGAATATTCTCTTCTGTTCTTCTGAGACTTAAGTAATTTCTTTTTTCCTATTCATTTATTTATTCACTTTACATCTTGCTCACAGCTCTCCTCTTCCTAGTCCTCCCTTACTCTGCCCCCTCCCCCCATCCTCCCCCCCTTTTCTGAGAAGGCAGATCTCCTGGTATCACCTCACCCTGGCACATCAACTCACTGCAGAACTGGGCACACCCTCTCCCACTGAGGACAGAAAAGGCAGCCCAATTAGGGGAACAGGATTCACAGGCAGGCAACAGAGTCAGGGACAGCCCCTGCTCTAGCACTGAGGAACCAGCATGAAGACCAATTGCACATTTGCTACATTGGGGTGTGGCCAGGTCCAGCCCCACTCTTGGGTCGATGACTCAGTCTCTGGGAGCTCCCAAGGTGACCAGAAAGAGTCTGTTTTTCTGTGGAGTTTCAATCCTCCCCAGGTCCCTCAATTCTTCCCTCAGCTCTTCTACGTGACTCAGCTGAGTTCTGTCTAATGTTTGGCTGTGGGTCTCTGCATCTGTTTTGTCAGCTCTTGATTATGAGCCATGTAAACATTTTTTAAAAATAAGTTACATATTGACAGAAGCAAGTTACATATATAAAGTGACGTAGAATAAACATTTTCACTTTCAAATGCAGGAATGGGGGTGGGGGAGGGGTGGCTAGCAAAAAAAGCTAAAAGACCAAAGCAAAGCTGAAAACCAGTAGAGCAACAGCCAAATCCTGAAGATCCACATCTAGCCTCTAGGATTCCTAACAGAGACCTGTAGGCTCCAACTGTTTGAGTAGTCCAGCCTTTCCAGCCTGGTCACCTGCAGCACATGCAGACTCTCTCTTAGGCTGGTAAACCCTGTGCACAAAAGTTCCTTAGTAGACAATACGTAGTCCCAGATCTCAAAACCCTGGTGTCTCTGTTGCAACTTAAACTTCATTATCACACCTTCATACAATGGCCTCTTGAATTTTTTTGCAAAACTTTTGACACTACCACACATGGCTTGGCCTCAGTAGCTTTCTGGAATTTTAATATAAGCCTCCACGACCCTCACTCTTGTATGTTTCATAAATGCAAAATTAGTATCATGTAGAATATGCTACCAAGTTCTTTTTCCATCTTGAGACATAGCCTGTCCCCCCTTGAAGCACAGTTACATCGATGTCTATGTGCTGACCCTGGAGAAACATTTCCATAGGTGGTTGGTTTTCCAGCAGGAAATCCCTTTAGGAGTATTCTCACTTTAGACTCTATTTTCCAATGAATTCTTATTTTCACAAGACTGAGCCTTTAGTGGCTGAGGGCTCATCCTCAGGGCACCTTTCCCAGGGCAAGTCAACAAGTTTGCTTTAGTGGTGTGAATATCTTAACAATTACAACTGCTTTCCTCTTGCTTGTCTTTTCGGTAACTTCTGCAACAGAGACACTCCCTTTCTCAACAAATAGCATCATTTCATCTTTCTGTTACTCTTTGGATAACTCTCTCTCTCAATGGAAAGCTGGAGAAGAGCACTAAGCAGTAATTGTAGCAAAACCTGAATGTTATCCTGTATTGGAATTTCCTCCACCAAACAAATTAGACCACTATTTTTAAACTAAGCCTCATCGAAGTCTCCAGGAACAAGGACTATGCAGTCAGATCCTGAGATTCTGTCCTAGAATAATATAACACAAAAGGTCTCTAGCCTAGTTCCTCACAGAGCCCTTGTTCCAGACAGGAAGCAAGTAAGATGTGAGCTCCTGCATATGTAAAAAGGGAAAGGAAGAGGGCAGGAAACATAGGATAACAGGGAGGATGAATATGATCAAAGGATGTTATGTGCATTATGCAAATGTAACAATAAATCTTGGTTCAATTAATATACACTATTTAAAAAACCTAGTGTCTGATGCCACCCAACCTCGCTGGTTTCTTGCATCATTGGGTGACCTCTTCCTGCCTCATGTTTTGCCACCATGGTCATCTGCCATGAGGTGACACAATCAAGGGAAGCCTCAGCAGAGCCAAGATGAGTGTGGGTTCCAGAACTGACCTCTTTCTACTCATAAACATCTGCCTCAGCTATTTTAGTATAAGAGCAGACAGGAACTAGTATGACATTCTAGAGCACAATATTTAACACCAGCTCTTAGTAATTTCAGAGAAAGTTTGTAAAAATTAAGACAATGTAAGGAAACGATCAATAAAAGCCTTAGAACATTGTGTACCCAAAGCACAGATATCTAATCAACTCAAATGAAATGAACTGAGCTTCAGTTACAAGTCATTTTGCTTTATTGGGAAAAAACCCAAAGTCATTACAGATTTAATTGATTCTGGTTCTGGTTCACACCTGATGGAGGAAACTGGACAGAGAACTCCGTGTTGTGGTCAGGGTTTGGTGTGAACAGGGAGCAGGGAGCTACTAGGGGTTGGCTGTTCAAGGGCTCTTCCTCTGGACTTTTGAATGTAGTAACCATAGCATTCATCACCTAAACCAGACATGTTTGAGTGAATGGTGGTTCTGATGACCAGGAAATCACAAGAGCAAGTATAAATCTATTTTCTTGGGTAAACCGTCATGGGGGGAAAGGAAAGGAATTTCTTCCTTTTTCAGTCATAATAGTCTCTAAATAGGAGGAAAGCGATGACTCAGAAGCCTCATATCTGGTTCACGGATCTTTCTTTCTAGAAAAATATTGCAGTTAATGAGTGTTTTCCAGAGGATGCATCATTTGCTTCTAATTACATTAACATACTTGTCTGTATTTCTGTAATTATGCTAAGAACTCTGCATGCAAAAGCAATAGTTCTTGGAGATGTTTTGGAGCATAGATGTTCTAAATGCTTAATTTATATAGTTTTTAATGGTTGCTTACATGTATAATTAATAATATGTCTGCACTAGATGGTATCAGTGTTACAGAAATGCAGCTACTTCATCCAATGAGTAATTCTTTAGAATGAGGTAACCAAATAAGGAGGAAAATCATCATTTGTTGGACTGACAAATAAACTCACTTTGGGCCAGTGGCTAAGGAAGTGTTTAGTGCCTAAGCAAGATCACATCTGCACCTGTTTTCTCATTCTTTCGATTCTTCTTAAAAAGGTGAGATTAATGTCAACATAGAATTGAAGAAAGATTAAAAATAATCCATTTTGATTTTAATAACATGAAAAACACTGAGCATGCTTTGCTACTATTCCTCAATATGTACTCCTGTTGTTCATACCATTCTAGAAGTCTGAAAATAGAACGTCCCTACCCCCAGACCAATTTCCTACCACAGCTGCTCTGACACACTTGCCTGGGTTTGATCACCTTATGAAAAAGAACAAGTTTCCTTTGGGTTTCAACAAGCTCATTCAAGGCTGCCTCTGGAGAGCAACTGGAGGCGAGCCATGAGGCTCTGCATTTGATTAGGGCTCAGGTGTGATGACTGCCTATGTTTCATGTTGCCACCAGGTATAGAAATGTAGCACCCTGAGCGCTTGCTTACACTACACACCCCAGACACGCAAAGATTCGGGTGCAAATAAAATAGAAATGGGGCCCTAGAACATTCTGTTCCCAAAGAACTCAGATTCAACAGCACATAGACTAATAAGATGCAGAAGTGTCCCCAAAATGAGTTCTAGAAACTATAATTTACAATGTCCTAAGATCTCCACCAAAAGCCCAAGAAAACCTTACCTCTGAAGGCACAGAGCAACAATGTCTGTTCTCTGCATATGCCAGATTCACTCTGGCATTCATGTTTGCACAACTACGGGCTGACGTGTGCTCCAGTTATCTTAGTGTGGAAACAAACCATTAAAATTTGCTAATATAAAACTATGGGCATTTTATTGTGTTTTCATATTTTGTAGGTTGGGACTTGGGGCAGCAAATAGGAAGGGCAGCTTTTGAGTGTTCTACAGTATCTGGGTTCTTAGCCACAAAAAAAATGGGTTCAGCTGAGAAGTGGAAGAGCCAGGACAAGGAGAATTACTTCCAAGATGTCATCTTCAGTCACTTCCTTGGCTGGGTGAATTGAAGACTGGCTAACTAAACTATGAGACATCACCTACATGTGGCTTGTGTCTGACTTCTGAATGGGATGATTTATGAAGACAGTTCCTGGAAGACAAGCAGGAGAGAGATACAAGAAACCACCAACTACCCTGTGAGCTATCAGCCAAGTGTTGCTAATTCCATCAGAGAACACAAGGAGGGGTATGGGCCCCACTTCCTAGAAGAACAAGAGACCAGGATTCTGAAGCTGTGTTTTAAAGACACAATGTATGATATTAGTAAGAGTGCTCTATTTCCCTTTGTCTTTCCTGCTAGGATTGAATTCGGGGCTAACCATTAAGAAGCTGATTTCTGATTCCAGGTGGAGTGGGAACTGTGGAGGTCCATCCCTGCATAGGGAGTAAGGGTTCAGCAGACCATACTACCACTATGGAAAGCTCCCCTAGTAGTGAGAGTGGATCATGAAAAGAGACAAACTATTCATCCAGCCACATCTGTCCTGAAAAGGTTTGTCTCATATTTGGATTCAATATTTTCTCTAATTTTTGTTGGTGTTATCAACTGTAACAACCTAAAGATAGCAAGCTATTGTAACAACAATTTTGATTATGCCAGTTATAATTAGCTTCCTCTGTTTCTCTCAGTGAGTATATGGATAAAATGTGTTCTACAAAGATAAATAAGTACATGGATCTAGGAGGGTGAATTGAGAGAATTATTGCTCTTCAGGCTTGGTGTCTGAGTTCCCGGACTCCGATAATTCTGTTGTTCTTCACTCTCCTCTGTTGTTGCTGGCAGTGATTGTTGTCTCTGCTCATGCTCCTATCCAAAACTGCCATTTGCTGGATGACTTAAAAACAGAGATTTTTCTTCTCATGGTTCTGTAGGTGGGAAGTTCAGGCTTAAAGCAGCAGAGTTGTCCAGTGAGACATTGTTTCTTGGAGGGTTCTATGTCTTCTTCATCCATGCTCACATGGTGTAGGCCAGAGATCTCAGGTCTCTTTTCTAAGGGTAGTAATTCTTTCATGAAGTCCAATCTTCAAGATCAAATCTGGTTTTACTTAGCTGTCTCCAAAGCTAAGGTGGGAGTGGGAGATGGAGCGGGCACTAGGATGTCAATAAGTCAGAAAAGACACAAACACAAAATATCACGACAGTGATAATGTTGCCTGGATTTTTGGAAATTATATTGCTGATGTTTTGAAACAGGGCATCATCATATAGCCCAGGTTATCCTTAACCTTACTATGTAACCCAAGCTAGCTTCACGCACATGGCAATCCTATAGAACAGTCTTCTGATTGCTAGAATTTCAGGCATGCCCCACCATACCTGACTTGACCCAGTTTTTAAATATAGTAAAATCAATTGAAAGTGTGTGAAGGGGCGTGTATATAGTGAGACTCATTCTCCCTGTGTTCTTGGTTTTTTTTATTATCATCTAACCAGTAAAATACAGTCTTTTTCATGGTCCCAAGAAATGGGAAGCCAAGGCAAAATATCATACGCTGTGACTATTCATGATGTCTACAAAACCAACTCTGCCCCCTTTTTATCCATGGTTCCGTGTCTTGTGTCTCTTACCTTATGTGCTTCCCTGTCTGAAAAAGTGATGGGAAAAGTATCTATTTCCTAAAGTGGTTGTAAAGCTTAGGTGAAATTATGCAAGTCAAATGCTTTGCATATGATAAATATGCAATAAATCGGTAACTGTTAACTGTTCTTAGTGATTATCATTCCAGTCCCGGATGGAGTTGATTTCAACTTTTTGCTCTCTCTGCATAAGCACAACTCTGAAGATTCATTTCTGGCCTAAAACTGTGTCTTTTCCATGCTCACCTCCAGCCGATTTGCTTTTAAATACACAGAAAACAAGAAAAACATCTTTCTCTGAAGGATGCCCCACACATCCCCAAAGCTCTCTAATTGTCCTAGGGTCTTAGAGTCTTTACATATACAATGCAACATCCTAAAGTCACTGCCATTTTCTTTCTAGTTTCCATCTTCTCCCCTTTCAAGAACATATACCTCAAGTATGGCATATGGTAACCAAAGATGACCTGATATTTAAGAGTCCACACTACTGTCACTCACTATCAAATTCCCCCCATGTGGACTGACATTTGCTAGAAACAGCTTCAGCAACTCACAGCACAGGAACTTAGGACACAGACCAGAACCCAGTCTATAGTACCGTCTCCTCCTCAAACTACAACACATCTGACCCCTCACTCTGCAGGCCCCATTTTGGACAGGCTGATTCCTGTGGGCCATTTCAGCTCTAATTTCTCCTCATTATGATGTGTCACTATTTACACAATGTGGCCATTGATGAGCTGGTGCCTACTTGTACTGGGTCACAAGACCTAACTGATTTTTGGCTTTTCAGGAAATTTGTGAAATAAAAGCATTTTGTAAAAAATTAAGTCATGCAAACTTACCATGAGATGGATTACTAAATACAACGATGACAAATGACTCCAAACTCTTCACAGCCTAATTATCTTACTGTGTTTTTTTTCCCCTGTTATATGTACCTTTGGGGTTTCTGGTGGCTGTTGTATCACTGCCATAGCAATAACACGTGATGGATGCTATTTCATACTCTTTTGCTGTTTGGCAACTGGTGGCATGTCAATAGCTTTAAACTGATTGGTGGTAACTGTCAAGAGCTTGATTTATTCTTTCCTTTGGGTGACCTAGACACGAGAAAGTGATGCATGGGACGCTAATAACACAGACTCAATGTAAGTGTGTCTGTTGCCAATAAAATATGAATAGCACACAAAATTGAGAGCTATTCTCTTAGTAGTTGGTGCCAGGGGCTGCTCACACCATTAGAACATAGCAAGCATTAAGTGCACACATCCATTGCTTCCTTTCATTTCATTCTTATTCATTAATGTAAATATAAATATTAAGGACTTATCATATAGGGCCCACACTGATTCACCAATTGTACATATGGGTTATCTGCACAAGGACAGAGACGTCAAAAAATCAGTCATAGAGATCTGTGAAGATCAATTGGTAACACAGAAGTACTTTTTAAAATAGAAAATGAATAGAATAAATATTTAAAATACATTTTTTCCTTACAATATATTCTGATTGCAGTTTTCCCTCCCTCAACTCCTCCCAGTCTTCATCCAAATCCACATCCTTGCTACCTCTTTCTCTCATTAGAAAAAAAGCAGACATCTCAAAATAAAATGAAATGTTAAATAAAAACAAACAAACCAGAATAGGACAAACAAACCAACAGGGGGAAAAGGAACCAAAGAAAGAGAACAAGAAACACATAGAGTTATGCAGATGCACAATTTGCACACAGAAATTCCATAAAAACACAAGATCAGAAACCATAATATAGGGGCAAAAGACCTGTAAACTAAAACAAATGCCCAAGAAAACATTATGAATATGTGAAAATCAACTGGTAATACACACTTTATTATAAAGAATATTACCTATTTTATAGCTTCATGGGTTGTATAGTATGCATTGAGTACACCAATAAGGATATAATGAATGGATGGATATGTGTGTAAAAGTTTTTGAGAAGCCTATTTTGAAGCATGTTTTTAATATTGCACTAAGCAATACATCTCTATCCATCACAGAGAGACAAAAAGGTCCCAGAGTCTTTTCTTTCGTAAGACATTAATCCTGTGGAGAGTTCTAGTCTTGTGATCAAATCAAACCTTGACAAAGTCCAGACAAAGCTTATAGAGTATGAATCTATTTTCAAATGAAAAGTGCAAAGAGTTCCAGAAAATACCGCACCGGATCATTTATTAAGAATACAAACCTAAGGACTAGAGAGAAGGTTCAGTGATTAAAAGAGGACCCAGCTTCAATTTCCAGTCCCTGCATTGTGGTTTCAGTTATCCATAATTCCAATTCCAGGTGACCCAGTGCCCTCTTCTGATCCTGTAAGCACCATACACGCACATGATGCATTTACATACATCTATGCAAAACATGCACACACATAAAATAAAATAAATCTAAACAAAAAGGAAGTATATGTAGTTTATGGGCTAGAGCTTAAGAAGTCCAGTATCATTGGTAGAAGGCATCACAGGGCAAGGATACCACCTCAGATCTCATCTTCTTGTGAAGCTAGAAATATTGTCATAGGAGCCCAAGCTTGTGACCTACATAATGATTTGCTCACATCATTGGGTCATTAATGCGGATCTGCTACACATGGCCATTGTGTTGTTTCACTTTGATCTTGTTCATCATGGGAAATACAAATATCAGTCACAAATATTTAATACCAACTACCTCCAAAGCCTGATGTCTGTACACTGTTAACGTGTGAATTTGAGGGTCAAGTTTTCAGCCCATGAACTTCCATTCAGATATCCACAAAGAATAGCAACCTGGGATGATGCTTTTGCCTACTGCCATGATAACAATGTAATTCATATAATCTGACAACAGACATGGGCCTGTGACTGAGGTTCAGTTTCGAACGCCACAGAAATCTAGTGGGTGATCTGTGGTCACCAAACTGCACCTGACTGCCACCAAAGCATCAAGAGAAGGCAGCAGAGATAACCGACAAGGTGTGCCGGGTAGAAAAGGGCCTGGATCGGATTCACCCTTGCTACCTCTCCCACTGTCTGTTTAGGCAAGTCCCAGTGATAACACACTGCTCATCTTGCCTCCATAAGAAGAGACACCGAGCCTTGTGGCTTTTGTCAGACCTGAGAGACTATTAAACTTAAGCCTTCATCATAAGAGGACACAGAGCTGTGAATGATGATTACACAAAGGTCTCGCCCAGGCCACAGCTTCATAACCACCCCTTAAAATGCAAAAAGATGGTTCAAAACGACTTGCCAGTCAGATGGGGTGATGGAGAAAGAATCTAGGAAAGCAAAATTACATAGTGGAAAGCAGGGGGCTCAGAGGGACATGGTCAATAAATAGCCATAATAGTCAATAAGAGCCAATAAATACTTTCAGGGGAACAAAAAAATACAGTTGAGAGTTTGTAGAAAGAAATGGAGGCAGTATTTGACTCGAAAAGGAAAAACTCTGCCTTTGATTGCAGAAAATCTTTTAGAGAAAAGTATAATTTACAATTTATCTTCTATGTTAAATAAGACACTTTTTAATAAGTATTAAATCATATATTTGCTATTACATTGCATGAGGAAAATTATTATGACCTCTCAACATAATGAAACCTTTACAGGGGAGTATCTATTGTAATTCTATGACAAAGATTTTATAAATATGGAGACTATCATTGAAATTCTAATTTTATAAATTCATTGGTCCTGTGATCACATTTTTTCCTCAGGACACTGAATGCACAAAAATAATAGAAACTCTTGTTTTCCCAGTTCGTGTTTCTCATGCTGCTAAGGTCATTTGCATAATCTCATCAGGCTGTCTAGCTGGGAGCCCAGATTGAAGCATGCACTCAAGAAAACAACATTTAGACTTTGAGCCTTTTACTGAGCTCCTAACACATGGAAGGCACAGAATCCGTGGAGGAGACAGTTAAACAAACGGTAAATGTTATGCACATCAGTGCTAGGGAGCCTGTAATAATGTAGGAATTACTGTACCATAGAGATCTCAACCTTTTTTGCTTTTAGACGTTCCCAACTTGCAGTGTAGGAGATGATACTTCCTGAGTGTTCTAAATCAAGACCTTTTAAATAAATTTAAAACTGCTGTATTCTTTTAATTTAAG
The DNA here is from genome assembly GCA_036184795.1 of Tokudaia tokunoshimensis. Lineage (NCBI taxonomy): Eukaryota > Metazoa > Chordata > Mammalia > Rodentia > Muridae > Tokudaia > Tokudaia tokunoshimensis. The sequence goes on along the minus strand of BTHU01000006.1, from coordinate 67,891,488 downwards.
AAAGAGGAGCTGGGAAGGACATGCATAAATATAGAGATAGATTTAATCATTTACCATCATGAGATCAACAAATTGATCAATCATTTACCATCAGCTGTTTCCTCAGAGCTGCCAGTAAGTGCTTGTAAAGTACACAATTAATATTTATGAGTGGGGTTTGTAGGTTCTGAGATGTCAGAACACAGTCCATGGGTGAAGCTATGGGAGGAGAGTTCTGGAAGTTTGTGAGAAAATTCCAAGTAAACGGGACCATAGTCTTGTAACTTCTGTTCTTCCATAACAAGAATTTGTTCTTAGAATGTGCTTTCTGTCTCCTCCCAGGTGTAATAATGGGAATCTTCTTAGCCATCATTCTTCAAAACGATCTCCTCCTCACGAAATAAGCATAAACTCGCATGATCTTACCCTTGTATACAACTTGAACTCCAGTGAAATTCCTTAACTCTCAGAATAGCCTCAGAATGTAAATTGCCTGATACCCTGAATAACGGTGGCTATTTGTATGAGACTTCAGTCTGCCTCATCTTTAGATTCCATGATGCCAAACAGAGCAACAATACTGCATCAGCCAATGCTTGGCAATTCACCTAACTTCTCTACAGTTCTATTTTCTTCCACATATTTTTTCTTTTATTAGATATTTTCTTTATTTATATTTCAAATGTTATCCCCTCTCCTTGTTCCCCCCCCAGCGAAACTTCCCTATCCCATCCCCCTCCCCCTGCTCACCAACCCACTCACTTTTGCTTCTCTGTCCTGGCATTCCCTACACTGGGGCATTGAGCCTTCACAGGATCAAGGGACTCTCCTGTCATTGATGTCTGACAAGACCATCCTCGGCTACATATGTGGCTGGAGCCATGGGTCCCTCCATGTGTACTCTTGGTTGGTGGTTTAGTCCATGGGAGCTCTAGGGGTCCTCCTTGTTCTTCCTTCTATGGGACTACAAACCCCTTCAGCTCCTTGGGTCCTTTCTCTAGCTCCTCCACTGGGGACCCTGTGCTCAGTTCATTGGTTGGCTGTGAGCATCCACTTCTTTATTTGTCAGGCACTGGCAGAGCCTCTCAGGAGACAGCTATATCAGGGTTTTGTCAGCAATCACTTGTTGGCATCCACAATACTGTCTGGATTTGGTAACTGAATATGGGATGGATCCCTAGGTGGAGCAGTCTCTAAATGGCCTTTCCTTTAGTCTCTGCTCCACACTTTATCTCTGTATCTCCACCCATGGATATTTTGATCTCCCTTCTAACAAGGACCAAAGTAACTACACTTTGGTCTTCCTTCTTCCTGAGCTTCATGTGGTCTGTGAATTGTATTGGGTATTCCGAGTTTCTGGGCTAATATCCACTTATCAGTCAGTGCATATCATGTGTGTTCTTTTGTGATTGGGTTACCTCACTCAGAATGATATCTATTTTCTTAATACTATGCTAGCCTAAATTGCCCCATTTCCTTGACGATGGTGACAGCGTTTGCTGTGAAAAAGGAAAGATTCAAAATTTTTGAAAACTTCATTTGAAATGAGTCATCCTTCCCGGATAACAAAGAGACATTCATTTATACCTAGTAGATGTTCTATCCAAGCTCAGAAAAGTGTCACAGTTCTAGACAACAACTTCTGTGCTTTATGTTCTTAAGAAGACAGGCAGCTAGCTCCTTTTCATCCGCATGAGATGTGTCTATTTTCAAGGAGGAAGATATTCTGGCTGTGGGGATGTGAATTGGCTTCCCAGGGAAACTTGGAAAGAAACTCACTAGGCTTTTCTCTGGCAGAGAGCCTACAGTGAGTTGGAACGTACTGCACTTCCATTTGCAAGATCTGTAAGACAGTTAATGTCCCTATTCAAATATCACTATTCAAAACATCACTATTCAAAATTAGTTAAGAGTCTCCCGTATTCCTGTTGGGATGATGGTTAGGAGGCAAAGGAAGTAAAGGGTATGTTTCCACTAAAAAGAGAGTCTCATGATCAGCAGTTGCAAGCCCAGAGAAAAGCATTTTGTGAGGGCAGGGTATAGAGAAGAAAGGAAGCTCAGAGAGAGAACCACAGAGCCACCACCTTTGGAACCCAACTCATTAGACATAGACACAATATTGTCTGAAGCCTGAACCCTTGGCTAAACTATCTTCAGATCAGCATGATAGCTCAGCAGATCAACCCCTCACAGGCAAACTGGACAGCCCAAGTTCAATGCCAAACCCCATTTGGTTAAAAAAAAATGAAAACTGATTCCTGCAAGTTGTCCTCTGAACTCCAAACACACACTCCATGGCATGTGTGCATGCCCAGACACATACAGAGCATAAATGAACAGATGTAACAAGACAGCATCTTCCTCTTCTAGCTTTAATTGTTTATGTATTGGGGGAAGATTGAACAGGATTTGATTCCAGCAAGAGTAGAGAGAGAGTGTCTGGTGACCCCAGGTGGCTACTGAAAAGAAGACATCACTTGACAACATGACAGCTCACCATGACTCAAAAAGGAGCAGTCTGCAAGATCAAGAACAAAAAAAATCATCAAACATACATTAGGGTACCTAATAAAGATAACTGACAGTCTATAAAGTGTTGTACAAATGGAGATGTTTTAAATTATGGTCTAACATATAATTACATGCAAATTGATTTCAAGTTCTTCCTCTAGAACCCAAGAAGTTTTCAAGTCCTTTGTATTACCAGTCTTAGTTGAAAGTTACCTTAAATTGAGTATGGGCTTTTGAATGGACATTTGGCTTCTTCCCAGGGTACACTAGGTGAGAATGTGAGGAGATACTCGCAGCACACAGTCTGGGAAAGGAGGCACCACTGTTACTCATTGAACTATTTTAAGATGTCTGCCTTGACTCAGACAATATAAAAAGTGTCAGAGACAAAGATTTAGAACACTTTGTACTCTTAGGGCATCTCACTGGAAGGAAAGAGGCAGCTGACAATTTAGTTGAATGTAGGACAGATCGAGTGTGCTGTAATGAAACCTTCACTCTTCTTAGAGACAACCCAAGCAGAAAAAAGTTTTGTTCCAAGAAGGTGGGATTGCTAACCCCACCTCTGTGGATACGCCTACAGGTTTGAGTTCTGTGTCCTATTCCTTATACATCATCTGACCCAGGGTAGCACTTTAACTTTTATTTGTTTCTATTTTCTAGTCTTGGGGTTAATAAAAGTGTCTAGTTCAAACAATTACGAGATCTAAATAAAATAGCCTTAACAAATTCTCAAAAGAGTCATGGTAAAAAGTGAGCCAATAAATGTTACCCATTGTGAGTGTTATGGTTCCAACCAACTTCTAGGAAAAGCAAACTGGCCAGAATTCTGGGAAAGAAAATAAATTTCAGTTAGGTGAGCCTTACAAAGTTTGAAATTTCATGAATGAGAAGACACTGAGAATCTGAGTGTTGCTGATGAATGAGTTAGTTTCCTTGTTTTCTGAAAACCCTATTATTTGTTCTGCTATAGATAAGCTAACCATTACCTTCACCACTACAGAGTCTCAACATCCCCCTCAGTTTGTCTGACTTTATTACATCTTCCTTCCATAATTTCTACTTGCTTACAAGATCCTTCTCTCTGTGTGAGGTACCTAGCTTCAGTCTTGATACCTGTCACCAATTGTTTCTGTAATTTATATTAAGATTTTTCTAAGAGGGACTCTAATCAATCCAGAATATCTCTGCCAAGCAAATAATCTCCTATCAGCCACATGATAGATAATTGATGAGCTACTTGGGGTCCTTTGAGTTGGGCATCTGCCTCTGGCACAATTTTTAGAAGCTACTAAAATAGCATTGGTTGGAGTAGACAAGGACAATCCAGGTAGCATTTGTACCTTTTTTGTATATCTACATGTATAATTTGTTTTTTTTTTCCACATGTTCATCTGTTTAAAAATGTATTGTCTCTTCATGTGGACTAACAGAATTATATATTTGAAAACATACTGTGTTGCAGTCCCTGCTTTGTTCTATATAAGAAGAATATAAAATGTCCCTTGCTATAAAAGCCAGTGTGGCTAGATTTGTGAACCTGGCTGGGGATGATATAGGATTAAGAAAGATAGACAGACGCAAGTAACAAAAGCAAAACTTGAGTTAGATAGACCATGTACTCTGATGGAGATGGGCCAGCAACCCAGAAATTTAGTGCACTTGTTGTGTGCTGCAGTTTATTCAATGAGTAGGTAGTTTATGCAGTCTTGGTCAGGGATCCATGAAGGGTCTTAAGCTGCTGTCATCCAGGATGAGGAAGCTGAAGTTGGTTGGTACTTTCTGCACACACCTTCACACACTTTCTGCACACACTAAGGGAAGGCTTTGCCAGATTGCTGAGCCTGACACGAGAGGACTTTGCTATTCCCATGGGTCTGAGATATAGGCATCTGTGACCTGGATGTGTTCATGTCAACAATAGGTATTCATACAAGACTTTGTCTACTCTCCACAGGTTCCAACTCCAGTGACAGAGAGATCGACCAGATTTGTAGTCAACCAAGTCTTGCTGAGATAGCTTAAGTGGCACACATATGCATGGGTGGAGATCCAACTATGTCTGCTATACAATGGAGAGTATGGGCCAAAATGTTCTAAGAGAGGACACAGTTACCTGGCAATGTGAGACTTGATGCTGGCTGCTTACTTCCAAATGACAGAAGTTAATTAAATACTTCCTAAATCCTATAAAACACATACAATAAAGTACCAATTACTTCTGATGTTTCAAATATAATCACTCAAATGAGAAAAGTTACGTTTAGCCATCACATATCCTGAATTAATATCACCAGTGTCATTTTCCATTGAAGAATTTATATAGCTATAAATTTTGCTGATGCTTAAAGCATCCAGTTTTCCTTCTCTATAAATGAGTAGGCTGTACTACACTGACTTTGAAGGTCTCCAGCTCAGATATCTACAATCTGTATCTTATGCTGCAGACTACACATATGCAAGACGACGATCCAGCCTAGGATAACAGCTTGGTTGCTACATAAATCAAGGAAACAGCCATCTAAAAGAGGTCCATATTTGAGAGCATCCTTTACAAAGTCCTGAGAAAGTGACACGTGGATGTAGAGGTCTTGGTTTCCGAGCAACAAGAGAGTCCGGCTCCTTCTATCAGAGCCCTAGCTTGCATCCTGTGCCTCCTTGCTCTCCCTGTTGTGTATTGTACAAGGAGAGGACCTGTGCGCGTGTGTATTGACATCTCAATTCACACACGCAGCTCCCTTCATGCTGATTATTCTATCACCTCCTCTCTCCTTCTTCCGTTCCTTATTCTTCCCCTCTTAAAACCAATGCTCCATGACCTTGAGCTTCTGAGTATGTATCATGACTGAAGTCAACACAGAAAAAATGTGGGTGTTTCTCATGAGGCTGTTTAGGCAGGAATGTGAGACTCCTGGGTACTTCATGTGCTGGCCTACAAAGGGGAGGCAGTAATACACATGGGTATAGTCAACTTGTTTGTCTAAAAAAATCACCTCATTCTACAGAAAAGAGCTTGCTCAGAGGAAGAAAGGCAAATCAGGCTCCTCTTATCTATAAGAGGGGTCCCATACCAGATGCTCATCAGTCCCCAGCCTACGCAACTGAGTTTAGACAAATGACTTGCTGATGCTTACCTGTTCCCAGCCTACACAATCAAGTTCAGTCTAATGACTTGCTGAATAATTGCTTTGTCTGAACTCATTTCTCTGGGTTTGAAACTTACTTCCCTTAATCTAGTTAATAGATAAGCAGAAAGGTTCTAAGAAACACTTTGTTTGCCAGGCAAACCTTTCTTTGAATTCTGTTGTGTTGACAGCTGCTGGAATGTTCTTTTCTCTTTGGAGATAAGAAATTCTGTGGTTCCTAGTTTAGCTCCCCTACAGTCTGACCTAGGTCTCATGAAGATACAGAAAGAGACCTGAAATTCAATAAGATTTCATGTTCAGTAGCACAGGCCCTTGGTTGTTAAGTGTTCTTTAAAGATTTGTAGGTTTCTTTTTTTTTCTAAAGAAAATCTTCCTACAAGTATGAAAACTTGGAAGAAAATGGAGGAAAGAACAGCATAAGGAAACCATGAGACAATGACAATGATGAGTTAGCATTTGCCATGAATCTCTAAGTATTGATCTCAATTATTTATGTGCATTACCTCATCGAACCATACAAGAATAAGTAAATGTTTTTTATACCAATTGATAGATTCCTGGACTGTGAATTTCAGAACTAAGGCTAAATGAGAGAAGATGAACTAGGTTTGGGAATTTGACCACAGTAGCTTAGAATCCAAAGTCAACATCTGCAAATATTCTTGGTTCCCAAAAGATGAAGCCTGTTCTAGCCCTTCCTAGACACTCCACCTTATTGGAAAGAGGCATCTGAAAATATTTCAACTCTTCCTGTGTAAAGTAATAGGTTTCATGCACAGTTGAACTTCTGCCATGCATGGATGAAAAAAAATGAGAGGAAATACATCTTTTAATTCAAATCAGTGGAGCCTATCCAGCACAACAAATCCATTTATTATAGAAGACATGTAAATTAGGAGTGCCAAGAAGGCCAAGTAAGCCTGGTCTTCCCTTTAAAATATCTCAGTACAACATTTCGTTTTTATCTAAATTCAAATATACACATATGTGCACATGCAAACATGCATGTACACACCCACAGTTTTTCTCTCCCTTTGTCTGCAGGCTATTATTGGCTTTCTGATTCCCAAGCTAAATGATAGAATTTTTTCAATGGAAGAAAAATAAACTGCATATTTTAATTTTAATGTTATTTGCATATATCAATTATGCCTAATAATTGGTTTCATGCATCCATTTTCATGCATAGACATGATGTATTTTGATCATATTTACTGTTCTCCATTCCTAACACCTTTCCATTCATACTAATCTCCTCTAATTTTTACATTAATTTGTGTGCATGTTTGTGTCCTAATGATTTTTATTAGATTTGATCATAGAATCATAGGCACATTAATAATAGCTACACTACTGAAAAAATGTCTCCATTTATTCCATCAACTGCTAGCCCTCACAACTAACTACAGGCTACTGGGCAAGAGCTGTCAGCAATAATATTGCTCAGCTAAGTACTTTGTATGCAGCAATACCAGCCTGACAAAATGACCACACTCGTACAATAGTGGCAAGTCTGTTATGGATGTTACCGAGTGCTTTCTGGATGGATTTCACACCTGCTACACATGAGAGAATTCATATGTGATACTATACACCTAGTTAAAAAAACAGGTTGCTTGCAGGGGTGCAGTCATAGACCCTAGAGGGGAAATTACAGCTGTGGGCTCTTTTTCTTTATTCTCTTTCTTTTCTATCTTTTCTTGTTTTGTTTTGTTTTGTTTTTGTTTTTGGTAAATGAACATGATGTATACATCACATTGTCTTCTGCTGTTGGCTCTTCTCAGGGAAGCTTCTTTTTACAATGATCAGCAGTGAATACAGAAACTTGTAACTGGCCAAAATACTGAAAACAGATGACTTTTGAATTCCTAACCATAAATGAGATATCTATATCTCTCCTTACAAATCTCAGAGAACATCATGAAAAGCGAGAGGAAACAATTTTAAGACTGGAAAGAAGAGGGGCTCATTGTGGAACACTGAGCTACACACATAACATGGCTGCTTCCCTCTGGAACTCTCAGCAGATGTGATTGCCTGTACAGCACTGGGCATATCATCAACCCCTATCATGAAAGGAAATGTGCATGTGGGCCACACCCCTCCTTGAGAAACAATATTTTTAAAAAATACTATTTTATCTATTAATGTAATCCTATATAACAAAAAGCATAATTATCCCTGACTTCCAAAATTATGAGGTCGAATTTCAAAAGTTCTGGAAATGACAAGTTCACCACATTTTCTGGAAGAGATTCTCAGTGAACTTGTATTTGCCACTCAAGACAACTTGCCTTCACAGGCATTTTGGGTCCCTTATTAATAAGCTTGACCTTTTCTGTGTATAATGTCAGGACCCACTTTAGGCAACCAGTAAGTCAGCCTCTAAAGGATAGACTGAGAAAGGTGTGTTAATTCGCAGTTGATGAGCTTATTGAACACCTACTTTGTTGTAAGTGCAACAGTGAGTGGTTCTTTGAACAGAGTAGTGCTTTAAAGATCTCATTTCTATGATCACTTATGGATCCTATTTTGTGACAAGACACAAAGAATGATAAAATGAACCAGCAGGTTACATGATATTTTACATAGGAAAGGGACTTAGAAAAAAATTGTGAACGGTTACTTGTCAATCTACACAACAGCCAGGGAATGACTAGCTAAGATATTTGAGAAAAGACCACACTTAGAAAAGTAAGGCAGATATAGTTGGGAAGACTATCCAAGTACAAAGCACAAATTCAAAAGCCCTAAGTCTGTTCTGTTGGTTGGTTTGCTAAGGTTACTATATATAACAAAATGCCACAGGCTGGGAAATATAAAGATGCAGAACTTTATTTTCTCATAGTTCTTCATGGAAGAAATTGAAGATTAGGGTGTCAATAATCTATCTTCTTTTCATACCTCTCACCTAGCCTTGTAATGACTTCCCTGATTCTGATTCTGATTCTGATTCTGATTCTGATTCTGATTCTGTACATGGTTGCCCCTCTGTGCACAAAAGCCAACAATATCTTCTTACATGTTCTATCTGTTCTTATGATGGTGCTAGTACATTGTATTACAGCTCAATCTACTCATCTAATTTAACTCAGTTACCCAATGAAAGCCTACTCTCCAAACACACTCATACTCTGACTTTTGAAAGGTTTGAACATACGAATTTGTAAGATTCAGCTCACAATACTAAATAGATGGTGTCCAGAGAACAGTAGAGGTCAGCATGACAGCACAGGGCTAGGGGCAAAGAAATAGGTATAATCAAGATAAAAAGTCAGGTTGACCCGGGCCCTACAGATCATTCTAAGATGTTTCTCTCTATGCCAAATGATATAAGAGCTATTTTTTCTTTTCTTTTGGAGAGGGGTTTATGCATGGAGTATGCATTCCTTCATATGTGTGGGTGCACGTAGTGTGGGTGCTCATATCCAGATGCCATCCATTTTTATTTTTTTGAGACTAAGACTCTTGCTAACAAACACAATTACTGAAAATTGCTAGCTGTGTTTGGCCAACTGGCCAGTTAACTCCAGGATCCACCTACCTCTACCTTCTCCATGCATACAACTGCACCCAGCTTTACTGTGGCTTTTGTTTTGGTTTTGGATATTTAATGGGGTCTAGAGAAGGGACTCAGGTCCTTGTACTTGCATGGTAAGCACTTAACTAACAGAGTCATCTCCACAGTCCTTCTTTCCGCTTTAAACCCTACTAACGTGTATGTTTATTCCTCATATTGAAAGACAAATTCTTTGAGTATTTGTGTGGTTTTCTTAAAAAAAATTCAAACCTTAAAGTGTATCTGTTTCTCAAAAAACAGAAGATAATATTCTACTACATAGTTCCTCAGTAACCATGAGGAAACAGTTCTATGTCCTTCCATGCACATACACCGCTAGATGCTCAAATCCCTTAATAAAATGAAGGAGTGTTTGCATACAACTTTCAACCATCCTCCCATATACTTTAAGTCATCTCTGGATTGTTATGGTATATAATGTGATATAAATCCTATGCTCATACTTGCTATATATGTTATTTGGAAAAAATAATAAGAAAAAGGTCTAGGCACAGCACAGACATGGGTTTAAGAAATATTTTCAACTATTGAATGTATAGATACAGAGGGTCAACCATATTTTGTGTTCTTGCTTAAAATATGATTCTTGAATTATTTCTCCCATGAGGTGACACATATTTAGACACATATTTAGAGCTATTCTTTTCCATTGGTGTTCTCTGCTACGATCCTCTTTTTATTTGTCCTTCAGATATGTTTGAGGTTTGATGACTTAAAATCCTGACCCATTACTTCCTCACATATTGCCTTCTCTTCAGACCCTGTAAGCCCCTTTTGGCATTAGACTCACTAAACCCCTTCTTGGGGCATCATACTAAGTGATTAAAGCCAGACACCAAAGAGCAAACACTACATGGTCTGTCTTACAGGAAGAATATTTTAAAAATTGAATACACAGAAATAGGGAGTATGACACCACAGGGAGTAAGACAAAGATGCTGGCCAAAGGGTATAAAGTATCGATGACCCTGGATCACTAAGTCTCAGCATTCAATGGACAGCATGACAAAAGCTCATGATATTAGATTATATATTGGAAATTTGCCAAAAGAGTCTATTACAAGAGGTCTCACCACACTATTAGCTGTGTAAGGTCATGTTCATGTTCTTCACATTAGTATTCATCTTTGTGTGTGTGTGTAACAAAACATCTTTCATTTATTCCTTAAATATATCCAACAAATGAAGCAATTCTTTTTTGTGTGTGATCTAAATATATCAACCATTTTTACCTTTTCTCTCTTGGTTGAATAATGAACAGTTTCAAAGTTTTATTCTGTTTTCTTCCTTCTTTTCTCACTTGCTTCTAATTTTCTGCTCAGCCCACACAATGGTTTTCATTTCTAGAATCTCTATTTCTTTAATAAGACATTTTCATCATTTTCATAATTTTCTTAGTCTTTATTTGCTTGGAAGAGGATCTTTCCTAATTTAAATCATTTTAAATATAAAAAAATTATCTGATAGTTTCAATGCTTTTCAGATCTAATTCTATACATATTGTCAATGGCCCTTATCTTTTGTAACATCTTACTTCCTTGTATGTTTTCTTTCATTTCATTTCATATTTCTTCTTGGTTTTAGGCTCAACCTTGAAATTTAATACAATTTTTGATTTAAAGTTTCCTGGCCCACTTGGGAACAGTGTTAGGATTCTGTCTAAACTCCACCCCACAGTTACCTGGCAAAGTAGGTCTGGCCCAATCTAAAAGGGGCTGCTTTCCCCTCCTCTCTCTCTTACTCTTACTGGTCTCTCTCTCTCTCTCTCTCTCTCTCTCTCTCGCCTCTTGCCCTCTTGGGCTCTCCTCTCTTCCCATTTCCTTGCCCCCCTCTCTCCACATGGTCATGGTTTTACTCTCTCCTCCTCTCTGCCTTTCTCTGCCTCTACTACCCCCTTAACTCCCCTCCCCATGTCCTAAATAAACTCTATTCTATGCTATACCATCCTGTGTGTGGTCCCTCAGGGGAAAGGGATGCCTTGGCATGGTCTGGATGATACACCCCCTTCCCCCACATGCCCATAGAACATATTCTTATGCAGCTTTCTCTTTTTATTATCACAACAAACAGAGTTGTAATTTTTGAATACCAACAGATTCATTTTTAACCAAATTCATGATTCAGGTAGGTTTGTTCCTTTGGTGTTATATTCTCAAAAATGCCCCAATACTTATTATTTTTATGTAATCAACTGATGAAAATGACAATAAAGGTCACAAATTTTGGAATAAGCTTGAATTTCCTAATTCAACATAACAACTACATAGCAAATAGATTAACATCAACTTACTTCACAAGTCTACTGTAAAGATGAATGAAGCCTCTGTGTGCATCAAAATGTGCATGCTTGTGCACACATGTAATATCAGCTAACAGTAGATAGATAATGGTAGCCTTTATAGTTATAAAATGTTCATGTTTTGGATAAATTACGATGTTTGCATTTACTCTCTACAAGTAAATCTTCCTTTGTCCACTAGGAAATAGAAAAAGTAAAAAAAGCACTTTAATCTCTCTTCTTATTCCCAACTTATATCCACAGAACTTGCCTTCTGCTTCTAATATTCCTCCTGGCTGGCTACAGTAGGCCAATTGTATCTTCTAAAAATACAATTTCTACATAGAATAGGAATCCCGTAAGTTTAAAGCATTGAGAAAAATGCAAGTTATCCCCCATAGGGAGTTGTTTAGAACCACAGAATCATATGTGCATATAAAAAACACTATTTACAAATATGGTTCTCAAAATCAGCAAAAGCTCTCATATCCCAGATATCAACTTATGAAGTAAATTTGATATTGAAGGTTCCTGAGATGGTTCAGTCAATCTAGAGTGCTTGCTACTCAAACATGAGGACCAGGATTCAGATCTCAAGAACACACAGGGAAAGGTGGGTATAACAGCACTGGGGAGGTGGACAGACACAGGTTGATACCTGCCCGGTTAACACACTGAGCTTCAGGTTCAGAAGACACAGTAGAAAATGACCCCTGACATATACATCCATGAGAACAGGTCAATCTGGGTTATGCAGATTGGCTTCTAATGAATGGCAGTCCTCCTGAATGTCTCCCCAGTATTGGGGCTCAAGGGGATAATAGAAGTCTCCCCTAAAATGGACTTTCTCAAACTGTATAATTTATTCAGTTGATTTTTTTAAATTTTAATTTTAGAGGAAATAATTAAGTAAAAGAAAAGAAATTCATATTAAAAATTAGAAAACAGAAACTCTTTCACATTCTGTCTTTCAGTTTTTTTACCCTTTCTATATTTGTAAGCATAATTCTAGGAAATAAATTGTAGTGTATATAGCATGAAAGTGTGGGGAAATCTGCAGAGATTAAGGAAAAATAATTTTTCATAGTATGTAAATTTAAATTAACTGATTATTAGTGCATATAAAGTTGCATGTATTAGAGGCAATTCCAATGTTAATATCTTTTTTTTCCCAACTTGACAGGAAAAATTATTGCCATGGTAAAGAATGAAAGAAATGAATGAAAGAGGGGGAGGGGGAAAGAAAGAAAAAGAAATTTCAAAACTTGCAGCCATCTCCTGAGATTAATGTTAATATCTTAACAAGCACTTGTTAATATTTTACATGAATACATAAGCCATCAAAATCTATACGTGTATCTTCACTCAAATTCAATTCCCTAAGGAGCTAATCATAGCCATTGCCAAATGTGTTAGTCTACATTATAATTATTATAGACAGAGTGACTTCAGAAATCAGAATTTAATTTTTACAGTTCCAGGGGCTAAAAGTCTAAGGTTAGCTCTGGCTCGAATTCTACTTCTGGTTTACTGATAGATGTCTTCTAGCTGTGTTCAAATGGTGGAAAGAAAGATCATTTCTCTCCCATCTCTATTTAAAATAACACTGGTCACATGGGATACTACCCTTGTGACTTTATCACCTCTTACAGACCCACCTTCTAATGCCATAGTCCTGGCATATGCTTCTTTGATAGATACATCCTTTGGAACAGATCATCAAAACCTTAAAATCTAAGACAGCAAGAGCCACCCTTCCTCCTCACCAAGAGGCCACTGAGTCCCTGGAAAGCATCTCTGAGACTGTCTTCAGCAGTGGAACAAGTTCTGCTTCTACTGAGTATAAATAGTTCTTCACAGAATTCAAAATGCTGAAGAACTTGGATACTAAGATATGAACCTAAAAGAATTAATTAGTCATACCCAGAGGTTTGCTTAGTTATGGTGTTTGACCCAAGCATGCATGGAGAAGGTGATGTTTTTGGATATTTGTCTTCCACACTAGATTTTTGACAATAAATAGCAGCCCATCTGACTGCAATATTCAGTTTTCTATCTCTTGTAGAGCCATTTCTTGTTAGCAGAGTTTTAAAGTGTCATGGAGTGTCATGAAAAAGAGACCTACTATTGCAATAAACCAGGAAGCTGCTAATCACATGAGTGAATTAATCCACCCCTGAGAGGGGAGCCCTCATTATATTTTAAAAGCACCTTTTTGTCCAACCTCTTATTGTCCCAAATGCTGATTAAATATCAAAATTAGTTTCTGTAGGGACAAATCATAGCATTGATGAACATAAGAGGGCAGATACAAGATTATAAAGGGCAACAGAAATAAATTCATGACAAAGTATCTTAATGTAATGTATTAGTGATTGAGACAAGATGGACCCATCCTTCAGCTTATGTTCAAACAGGGTTTGGCATATTCTCTGATGCATAAGGACCCAATTCCCAATTTTGTTTCTCCTAGAATTCTATTGTCTATTACAGGGAAAATGATGAACCTTCTTCATTATATTTAAAATGCTTTTTTTAAAAAAAAGAATCATTCAAACATGCAGGTTCATTAAACTAACCCAATACATTTTTTTTATTCAAAGATGATTGTACAAATTGTTAGATCTTCAGATCACACTTCTTGACTGTCTTAGTCAGGGTTTCTATTCCTGCACAAACATCATGACCAAGAAGCAAGTTGAGGGGGAAAGGATTTATTCAGCTTACAGTTTCAAATTGCTGTTTAGCACCAAAGGAGGTCAGGACTGGAACTCAAGCAGGTCAGAAAGCAGGAGTTGATGCAGAGGCCATGGAGGGATATTTCTTGTTGGCTTGCTTCCCCTGCCTTGCTCAGCCTGCTCTCTTATAGACCCCAAGACTACCAGACCAGGGATAGCACCACCCACAAGGGGCCCTCCCCCCCTTGATCACTAATTGAGAAAATGCCCCACAGCTGGATCTCATGGAGGCACTTCCTCAACTGAAGCTCCTTTCTCTGTGATAACTCCAGCCTGTGTCAAGTTGACACACAAAACCAGTCAGTACATTGACCATCTACTTTGTACTGATTCTGTGTTGAGAATTAGAGTCTGGGACAGTGTGACAGCTAGTCCCCATTGCTAATCTAAATAACTAGTGAGTTACATCCTTGGGTGTATCTGTGAGGGTGTTTGCAGAGAAAATCAACAGAAGGAACAAAACCTGCTTTAAGTGTGCCTTAAGTACCATCCCTTGGTCTAGCGTCCCAGACTAGATACAAGGGAGAAAACAAGAAGTCTAGCTGGGTACCAGCATTTCTTTCTCTTCATTCTAATCAGTGCCGCATATGAAGCTACTCTCACTGTCTTTGCCTTCCCCATCAGGATGGACTGCACTCCTCTCAGATGTGAGCCAAAATAAACGCTTCCTCTATTACATCATTTCTTGTTGGGTATTAGGTGACAGCCACGGGAGAAAGTAAGTAGAACATACTGAAACTGTTCATAACCTCATGGAATCTTTGCCTAACAAGGTCATGGAATAGTTATAGCAATTATGACAGATAAATGTACAGGACACAATAATATGAAATATATAGGCATCCTTCCCATAGGAATATCAAGCAAGGAAGTCATCTAAGTAGATGCCTTAAAAAGGGGGTATAAATTAGTCACTATGTCTATGAAGAAGAAAGGGTAGTGTCATGGGAAGATACTCCAGAAAGAAGTATGAGCAATTCAAGAACAGAGAAAGTCTTGTGACTGAATCTCCCTTCATGCAAACTGTGATAAGGAAGACAGAAACTATATTATATGACCTCAGAGCCCCTTGTCCTCTATGCCTACAGAGAACAAGCATACATTTTGGCCTAACCTTAACCTGCATAGAGTGTGTATCCTGAATGTGGGTGGTCAACATGGGGCAAGTAGAAAACAAATAACAAAGTTACCTTTCTCTGACCTCATAGAGTTATGCTCTAGCACAGACCAATTTCTTCCAATATCAGAAATCTTACCTGCCCTTCACTGACGTTGGCCAGCGCTGTGGATATAATGAAACTTCCCCCTCAGAGCTCCTACCACTCTCTTCTATAGCCCAGGTCATAGCCTGTCTTAAAGATAATTTCCTGTCCAAACTTGGGTGCCAGTATGTCATCAATAAAACCATTCTCCTTTGTTTCGTTTTGTTGTGCTGTTGTTATTACTTGAGTAAAAAGAAAAGGAAGAGGGTTGAAGATATGGCACATCCGTTAAAAGTGCTTATGCTTATGGGAGATCTGGGTTTCCAGCACCCATATAGCAACTCACAGTGGTCCATATGTCCGGGAACTCATATGTAGCACAAACAGACACACATGCAGACAAAAAAAAAAACCCTCATGCAAATAAAATAAATAAATCCAAACCAATAAAGTTTCCCAAAGGGAGAGTGTTTGACTTATCTGCTCTAGCATGATTCTGTATATATGAAACACGTCATTAATGTCTTTATTGTAGTACCTTATCGGCTGGAGTTGCACACTCTAAGGCCACAGCTTCTGATTAGGCACTCAGTTGTGTTTTCCATTTTTTTTTTGCATCTTTATAAAACAGATTTATTTTTAAATTTGTGTGTGTGTGTGTGTGTGTGTGTGTGTGTGTGTGTGTGTGTGTGTGTGTGTTTGTGTAGGGGTGTAAATGTAAGTAAAATTACCTGCAGAGGCCAGAAACATCTCCAGTTCCCCCCGATTATGGAAACCCAATCAAGGTCCCCTGCAAGATCCACATGTGCTCTTGACAACTGAGCCATCCTTCCAGTCCCAGCATCTATTTAGAAGAATAGTTTTATTATATATTCCCATTATTGAAGAATCATGTCTACTTTTCCCACCATCATGTTTTTCTGATAGTGGCTCATATTAAGAGCTGAAATTCATGATGTCTTCATTCCAACTGATTTCTTTGTCCAATATTTTGTCCAGACCTTTGTTTATATCTTAGCAAGATGATGAAATGTTTCTAACCAAAAAGACTGGTGACATTTGGTTCCAACACAATTTAGGGTGGTTTGGGAGAGCCTATGGGGCTCTAGTTGCTGTACTACTGAAAGAAGAAAGAATACTGTTTTCTTTCCATTAACTCCCAGGATTCTCTCTCTTACTCCTAGACTTGCCAGGACACTAAAATGTCTTGGGCCATTCTATATGTGGTTGTTATCCTCTAAACTCAATCGACTGTCTGAAACATGGAGCTTTAATCAGTGTCTCCCCAATCCAAGTCTTTCCTTTATTCTGTCTAGAACTAACAATACCACCTTTCCAAGCCTTTCCTTTATTCTCTCTAGGACTAACAATACCACCTTTCATAACTACTAAGGAAAATGACTTTGTCACAAGGCAAACACTTCCTGGGATCTATGAGTTTACAGAACTTGGTTTTAACTTGCTCCCTGCGTTAGCTACTTTGTACCACTGGGACCAAATAACTGATAGGAATAACTTTTAAGAAGACAAGTTATTTTTGGTTCACAATTTCAGAAGAGTCCAGTCTTCATAGTAATGTGTTCTTGTCCAGGGTAAAAGGAGTATATGGCAGAGCTGTCCATATCCTGATGATTGTGGAAAAAAAAAAAAGAACACCTCAAGGACCCACTCTGAGTGACCTACTCCTTTCAGCTCCCACATCCAGCTGCTAACCACCTGTAACTCCAGCTATGGGGATAAAATGCCCTCTTCTAGCCTCTACCAGAACCGTACTCATGTGCACAAATACACATGCACACATACTTTAAGAGTCTAAATCTATTGAAAATTGTACCAATCATAAGAAAATGGATGGTGATTTAACCCATATAGCTGTAATGGTGAAGAGAAGAGAAGAGAATATATGCTAAAGTCACTCTGTTTTCACCAGGCTGGTGAAGCTATTACTTGGCAGTTAGAAACAATAAAATTAAAATAGAGAGTGAGCATATAAATGGAAGAGCTGTCTGTTGATTGTCTCGAGCCATGACAACCACTGGGCAACAGTTACAGGTACACTATAGGCATCACCTAAGCTTCCAAGTGTGGCCACCTGCTGGCTCATCTGACTCACTGTATTAGAAAGTTTGTGTTGGCTACAGCCTAAGGCAGAGACAGACAGGAAGAAGTCTGAGAGAGACACACTACGAAAGTCTTCCGACTGTGATAGAAGACTTTCTATTATCACTGCCTTCTGACATTTGTTCTTTTGGTCACTATACACTGTCCTAAGCCACCTGATGTTATTTCTCTAAGTACATGCGACAGTTCAGATATGAAAAGCTCAGGTGACAAAGTCTTGGCCCCCAGCCCATATTCCTATTGGTTGGTGGTACAGACCTTAGAAGCTGAATCCTACAAGGTGGACTTAAGGTATTAAATCCTCTCCATTTTTAAATTGATTTCCTTAATTACTTTGTTGCAATAATTGAAAGATTACAACTTAGAGAGGTACTGCCACTTTAAGTCAAAAGGGCCTTTACATGGGACTCAGAGTTCTCAGAGAAAATATAGGATTGAGAAAGCATAGGATCTTATTTTATTTCCTATAAAGAAAAACATACCCTGAGCCCCTGGGGAGTCAGACAGGCACACAGTTTGCCATTTCTTTCTCTTTATAATAGTGAAAGTTTTGCTTTTTGTGGAGTAGATTTCTTTGTGTCTGTTCTCTCAAAAACACATTGTTTTCAACCATCCCTTCTGTGACAATCCCTCTTAGAATGGATACCTTCAGCCAGCTCCTGGTGTTTTTGCTCTCTGCCACTGTGGCAGAAGTTTCTGTCCATTGAGTGATATCCTGTGGTGATTTTGTCCCAAGCCAGTCCACTGAGGTCCCTAAACTAGCCAATCACTATTATCTCTAATTAAAGAAAACATTTAAAGCAACTTCATGAGTCATTCATGCACAATCTGAGTATTCTTTGTATTACCAGTGGCATTTGGTACACAGAAGTGAAAAATCTTGAAAAATATGCCTCATAAATCGATATTTCCTATTTCGCTTTTCTTTGGCTGTATCATGACCCTTGGACTATGAAATTTTTTTGTTTCATTTCATGTCATAGTTAAACATTTTTTTCACAGTCACTGTTACTCACTTTTGTTGAGTCATTGGGTTTTTGCTGAGCCTTCCTGAGATCTTTATTTTATTTTACTTTTTTATGCTGAGTCACCATTGGGCTGGTTTTGCTGAGTTACTGCTGGTACTTATTACTTTATTTTTTATTATTTTACTGAGCTTTTTCTGGAACACTATAAAGTATTTGATGTATCACTGCACCTCAGTGGCTGGGATAAAAATTGACCAAACCAACTTGGATATTTGACTGATGCTTCTGTGTCTCAGGAAGCCAGTGCAGAAACTCAAGGCAGGAACTTGGAGACAAGAACTGAATCAGAGACAGCAGATAAATGCTCCTCAATGTCCTCCTCTCTCAGCTTATTCAGCCTTCTTCCTTGTACCACCAAGCAGCACCTGCTCAAAGGTGGTACCACCTATAGCGGGCTATATGTGTATGATTTTGTATGTGATTTAGCAATAACAAAAAAAATGGTAGTCAGTCACTTAAACTCATGTGCTTTGTCTCTGAAAAAGGAAATGCAAACAATATTCAACATTAGATCATTTCCAGAGGCCCGCCCTGAAAAGGCTCAGGTACTGAGATAGAACACATTGTCAGACAAAGGTCAAAGGCTGATGATCTCTGGCCTTGTAACACTTTCTTACTGTTCTGAGGGTCAGAAGCTGATGGCCTCTAGAAATTTAACTCTCTCTTGCTATTCTGTGGCTAAAAACTGCTTATTCCTGATAATTTGACTCAAGCTGATAGCAGCAGGAATATTAGAAAAAGGCTTAGTTTCCCTACAGCTCAAGGGCCCCTCCCTGGCCAAGCTTGATGCTTAGAGTTCCTTAACTCTTTGTGAGCCAAAGAGAAAAGAAGAGGAAAAAAAGTTAATTCAAGCACACACATAGACACACGCAGACACACACACTTTGGTAGGGTCCAACTACCTGTCTCAACAATTCCATAAATGTTCATGCATACTTACATAAATACTACATATGTATATATGTACATACATATAGACAAACAGACATATACATATATACATTTGGTGGATGGAACAGAGCCCCAAAAGCCACATTTTATTTTTTTCTCTCTGGCAATTTATACCTTTTTAGATGAAAGTTCTTTATAAAATTCCCCAATGGATAAAGTGTTACACAAAGGGGGAATTCAGAAGGATGTCCATAGTTCAAAACAGTGTTTCATTCTTTAAGCTCATTATAAGTTCAAAGCAACAGTTTCATATTACCTGGCTTTATCATAGTGCACACCTGTGTCTTCATCCTTGGACCTGACCTAAAAGGAATGTTTTCCTTGATCCCAAATTTGTTTCAAGCCTGCTTTCTTATCCTAGTGCAATTGGCCTTTGACACATGAATGTTTACGGAGCTCTATTTATAGCTTTATTCTATTGAAGGCTTGGGATCACTTGTATTAATATAAGAGTTTTATAAAAATCATTATTAGAAATTGTGAAATTATCCATTTATCTATGTAGCATTACTACATAAGAGTACATCATCATGTTGATCTACAGGAAATTTGTCCAATAGGGTGGGCTGATGCCCAGGAATCATTAGGCTATGTAATGGTGACAGGAAAGACATGTCAGCAGCAAGAAGCAACCTGGGATGAAGTCTCTGGTACCCTAGCATCTCAGAACTAACCCATCACAGCCATGTAAAATGATGGACCATCTTACTTGCCCCTGCCTTTTCTAGATGGCTTCAGCCAGATTATGTCTCCCAATAAGTTTCAGAATATTTTAAGATTTGTACTATTTCAAGAATATTGAGTAGAAATGTAAAGTATGTGTTCAAAAACTATTTGGTGAACCAGGCTGTTGAAAGCTAAACCCTGGCTTACTACATAGCCAAGAATGGAGAAAAGCCTTGAACTTAAGAATCTTCTGCCTCTCCCTTTCAAATACTAGGAATATAGATATGTACCTTGTCTAAAAGCTCTTGTGTTTTTTTTTAATTTGTCAACAAATAAATGGATATTTTTAAAAATAATTACAAAATGGGACTTCTCTTATGTTAGCCAAATTCTTAGTTTTCACCAAGAAGTCTCAGCAGAGAGACCCAGAGAAAGATGCAGAAGGTCACCGAAAGTTTGATTCCTTCCTATGTTTTCTAAAAGATGATGTATTTCGAGGCTAGACTAAGTGTGGGCTGTCAATCCTGCCCTGCCTCAGTCACACACATGCACTGAACCTGAGAGATAAGGCTTCCAGAAGGAGGAGAAGGAAGTTTCTTTTTTTTTTTTTTTTTTTTTTTTTTTTTTTTTTCCAGTTCCTCGAACTGATTTTATTAGCCAATGCATACCAAAGATGGGTGGTAAAAGAAGTATTATTTTTGCAGTTGCGAGCTAGCAAGGCGTGATCCAGAGCCCAGAGAAGCACAGTTTGCCAGAGAAGGAAGTTTCTTATCTTGACCCAGAGTAATTTAATACAACTAATTTAACGATACTAAGAAATATTGATTGGATGTTAACTGCATAGTAAAGAATGGGTTCTGCTGTGCATACAGTGAATGTGATGAGATTTTACCAGCATTAGACATACCAAACTGACCCAGTGGTGTGGGTAGAAAAAAAAGGGAGAGCAAAAGGAAGAAAAGAATCTGTTCTACTAGAGGGAAAGGGCGTAGAAGCTACAGGGACTGCTATGTGATCAAACAGATGCTTGTGAGAGATTTCCAGGTAAGCTAAGGGTTTAACAATGAGAAAGATTTATGACAGTATTGAGGTAGGAAGAAGAGAGAGCCTAAGAGGTCATGCTGGGGCAGGGAGACAGAAATTGTAAAATTAAAGTTCTCATAAGCCTGGTAAATTTTAACTTCAATCTAGAAGGCAGAGGAAGAAAAAGATTTAATCAAGAAAAACATTTTGCTTTGGCAAAGATATGAGACAGTACAGCCATAGTCCATGATAGGCAGTTTCAAGGTTCAAGACTGAGATTGGAACAGAAGAATTTGAAAAATATGGACTAGAATAAATACTGAAGCACGAAAATTTGCAGGATTTGAAAATTAAAGTGACTATAGGTATATTGGGGAAAAATGAACAGGTGAAACATCCTGTCATGTTATGTCTTGAGTATAAAACTAGTAGGCGATGCCATTTACCAATCTATTATGTGTCTCACTGTTGATTTGAGAAGGTGACCAGTAGAAATACAGTACTTGTGGAATGAAAACACAGGTGCAGATATTCAATGTCTATCACATATAGACATGTGGTCCAGGGTCCCAACCTACAGTGAGAGTGGTTGTTATCATTTATGGAGAAATATAAATGAAAAACATCAAATCCTGAGGAAAGAACTAGAAATTGAGATGGACAGACAGAGAATGTAATATCTGGAGGAGGGAAGATACCCAGGGTGTTCTAGAAGCCAAAAGGTCAGGTAAATGGTCAGAACTTGAAAATATCATCCTTAGTGAGGTAACCCAATCACAAAAGAACACACATGGTATGCAGTCACTGATAAGGGGATATTAACTCAGAATTTCGGAATACCCTAGACACAATTTGCATATCAATAGATTTCCAAGAAGATGGAAGGAGAGACCCCTGGTCCTGGAAAGACTGGATGTAGGGGAATGCCAAGACAGAGAAGCGAGAGGGGGTTGAATGGGGAAAAGAGGGAGGGAAGGGGGCTTATGGGACTTTCGGGGAGGGAGGAAATGGGAAAGGGGAAATGATTTTGAATGTAAATAAAAAAAAAACTTAGAAAATAAAATAAAAAAGAAAGAAATTGAGATGGACAGATAGAGAATTTAATATCTGGAGGAAGGAAGATACCCAGGGTGTTCTAGCAGCCAAAAGGTCAGAGTCTGCAGGAAGCAGGGGTTATCAAAAGTATCAAATCTCATGGAGCTAGTGACAAGGCTGCCTGTGTTTGCAATCAGAAGGTGCTAACATTCATTTCTATGGGCCCTGAGGAAAAAAGAACACAAGATTATTTTTAATATCCTTAGTGGCGGAGGAGAGTCCTGACTTAGGACTTTGGTTGAAGCAATACAAGAGCTGAAAGAGGACTCCATTTCTGTGAGAAGAACATTAACATGTCACAAGGTGTTGAAACACCAGTGAAGAGGGACAGTTTTAAAATAAAGAAGAGGGATAAATATAGAGGAGACGGATGAGGATGGATGTGTGAGCTCAAGATCTGCTGGAAATAGAAGCCTCATTCCTTGAGGCTGGAGAAGTGAAGACTGGAGTGTGAAGCTTATCCCACGTCAGCTCCAATTATCTTTGGGAAGTAGACAGCATCTCCACCAGCAAAAAAGAGAATGGCACTAGAAACCTGGATGGTATAGTTAAAATCTTGATACACATAGGTGAATAGCAGCATGCCAGGCAGAGGCAAAGATCTTGTTGAGCTTGGGAAGTGGTCTCTCTCTGAGGCAAGAAACTCTTAAATTATCCTGGTACCAAGATTTGTCTATTACTTTCTGTAACTTTGAGTAATTTGCTTGTAGAAGTGAGAAATTGATTCTAAGATTCTGCTGGAAACTCTATTGGTAAACTCTTTTATTGTTGTATGATATATGCCTAAGGATGCTTCAGCTGGTTGCATCCTAAAATTTGCTTCCAAGACTATGAGGAGAAGTAAGCAGTCATTGGAATCCTTATGAGCACACATCTGTTCTGGGCAAAAATGCTCAAATAATTAACAAAAGAATTAAGAAAACAGGGGTGAAAGTAAGAAAGAGTAACAAAATATTGTAACCTGAACCAATTGGAAAGTGATTCTTCCAATTTTGCGAAATTTTATTTTTCTATCCTTAGAAAGGACTTATCTCTCTTCTCTTGTGGAAGGAAATAACCACCTTCATGTTCTGTTGGTGCAGACAGCTAATTAAATTAAAAACCTAACACTAGTATAGAAGGTTTCATTAAGAGGCCTCTGTGGATCACTCAAATAATTATGTCTGTCAAGGGAGGATATTACAGAAAGAACATTATGTTCAGGGAACACACAGTGTTGTTAGTGTTATGCTTCAGCAGCGTGGGACCTGATACCATCCCTTAACATGTCTGTGTCCTTAAAAAAAAACCAAAGGAGAGAAAACATTTTGGCCTTTTTCAGAAGTTAAAAAAGATGTAAGGATGAACCGACTTGATTGCAAGCAAAAGATTGCAAGAATCTACCAGTTCCTGGTTTTGTTCTTGCTGGATTCACTAAACTAATTAGCAGAATTGCGTTGGCACCCATGTTTAATTCCACCATTCAGGAGGTAGAGGCAGACAGATCTCTGTAAGTTTGAGGCCAGTCTTATCTGCATAATAAGTTCCAGGCCAGAGCTACACAGGGAGACCCTGTCACAAACAAACAAATAAACACACACAACCAGTTAACTAAGCCAAAGACAGATGTCATAGCTCCCAGAAGACAGTGTTTCAATATGGCCAATACCGGTTAAGAAAGTTCTGATGTCATCTCTGCCTTCTCTAGAAAGCTCTTCAATTAGAATAGATTAGAATAGATAGATAGACAGACAGACAGATGGATGGACAGACAGACAGATAGAATTAAGCCAAAAGTGAATAACGTATTGAGTGTATTTGCACATTTCTAACAAGCATATTTCTTTCACATGCATTAGAGTAAAATTGTCTGCCTAGTTTCTTGGCTTTGTTTGGTAGGTTGGCAATGAAAACATTAACTGTGCTACTAGACAAATTCTTTTAAGGGTCTCAATTTCTCCATTAGTATAATAAGATGATTTAACTAAATTGCAGATGGAAGTGAAAATTTTCCGCTAAAATTAGATGATTATAGTTACTTGAGTTCACAAACAAAATCATTTTGAAGCTACCAGAGGGCTTAATTAAAAAGTATGCTCTTAGGGCCAGCAAAATGCATTGCCATGAAAACCTTATTCAATCTCTGGAACACACATGGTAGAATGGATGAGATAACTTGTGTTGGTTTAAATAGGATTATAGCCCCTAGACTCATGCGTTTGAATGCTTGACCATAGGGAGTGGCACTATTAGGTGATGTGGTCTTATTGGAGTAGGTGTGGCCTTGTAGGAAGTGTGTCACTGTGGAGGTGGGCTTTGAGATCTTATAATATCAAGCTCCACCCAGTGTGGCTCATAATCCCTTTCTGCTCCCTGCAGATCAAGATGTTGAACTTACAGCTCCTTTTCTAACCCCATGTCTGCCTGCCATATTTTGTTCCTTAATGATAACAGACTAAACTGCTGAAACTCTAAGCCAGCCCCAGTTAATTGTTGTCCTTGTAAGAGTTGTCATGGCCATAGCAATGGAAACCAAAACTAAAACATAACCCCAAGTTTGTGCAGTGCCATGCACATCCACACCTGAAACACACAACATAAAGTTGTTGGGATATTTTTTTGTTTTTTTTAAGAAAAGTGTTCTCCGACTGATAAGCAAGGACCAATAACAGGAGAGTGGACAAGCTGCAATTTTGCCGTTCCTAGTCAAAAGCACTAAGGATCTCTACTTCTACATTATAGTCTGTAACATGTCTTCTACAATTAGGCAATTAGTTTGTAAATGGAGAACTCTCCATATTAAAAAAGAATGGAGAGTGAAATTGGTCATTGCTCTCTGTGATGTAAAAGTAAAAACAAAATGAAAACAGTGGGGGGAAAATGGTCTTATGTCACTGGCATTAGGCGTGTCATTCATGGACTAGGGATTTCCTCAGTTTATATAAAGTCACTTCTGGAAATTAGCTAAGATGTCATTGGATCGTGCCAGTGAAACTGGACATGTTTATTTTAATTTTCAGTTCACAAAATATTTTTCCACTTAATTTTCCTCATGGGTTGTTGATATTTCTCAGTAACCTGCTTGGTGAACAACCTTATTATTACTGACTGCAAAAAGCTTGCTATCTATTGAAGGTGGATGCACTGAGTGCCCAAAACTCCCTGAACACAGTGTTTAACACCTATTCTAGATGTTTTTACAGGGTCAATCCTTTACAGAAAGTAGGTTTTGACAGAAAGAAGAAAAAAATTTTTGACTCAAAATTGCTCCTTTCTAAAAGAAATGCAGGGACAAAAATGGAGCAGAGACTGAAGGAATGGCTGACCAGTGACTGCCCAACTTGGGATCCATCCCATGGGCAGGCACCAATCCCTGACACTATTACTGATGCCACGTTGTGCTTGCAGACAAGAGCCCAGCATGGCTATCCTTTTGAGAGGGTCTGCCACCAGCTGTCTGAGACAGATGCAGATATACCCAGCCAAAACATTGGACAGAGGTCTGGGACCCCTATGGAAGAGTTAGGGGAAGGACTGAGGAGCTGAAGGAGATGATACCCCTACAGGAAGACCTACAGTCTCAACTAACCCAGATTCCTGGGCACTCCCAGAGACTGGGCCACCAACCAAAGAGCATACAAGGGCTGATCTGAGGCTCTTGGAACATTTTAGCAGAGGGCTGCCTTGTCTGGCTTCAGTGGGAGAGGATGTACCTAATCCTGTAGAGACTTAATGCCCCAAGGAGAAGGGATACAGGTGTCAAGGTAGGGGTGGGTGCCCTCTCAGAGGCAAAGGAGATGGGAAAAGGGGATGGTGGAAAAACTCTGTGAGGGGGGACCAAGAAAGGGGACATTTGAGATTTAAATAAACAAAATAAGTAATTTAAAAATGCACAAGAACAGAAAGATTGGGGAGGATCAAAAATGGGAAATTCTCATAGAGGCAATGAAAAGTCTTTCCTGAGGTAAAAAAAATCCCTAAGGCATACTTTACTGACTCATTTCTTTGTATTACAGCAAGTTTACTTTGCTTTTAATAGTCATATAATCAGCTTCACTTCCTCCAACAAACATTGTTGCACCATATATTTGTACCATCTCCCCAACCCTGTACAAATCTCTCCGTCGTTGATTTTTCTCTAAACCATTACGTGGCATATTCTGGTGCAGCCATAACATGATACTACAGGCTGAGTAGCTTAAAAGCAGAAAAGGTATTTTTACAGTTCTGGACCCAAAAGTTAAGTTAATGATGCCATCGGGATGAGTCCACTGAGATCTGTCTTCTGGGTTCATAGCCGAGGCGCCTCACTTTTGCCTTCACGTGGACTGTTTAGATGGGTGGGTATGCAGAGAGAAAGACCTGTCTGCTGCCTTCCCTTCTTATGAGAATAGCCAGTCCTTTGGAGATAAATAGCTTCATTTAACCTTAATTATATTCCCCGCCATATGCCTCACCATGAAAGTTAGTACTTTAATGTGGATTAGAGAGACCATAATTTTGTATATAGCACCTTGAACAATTCTACTCAGTTGCTTATGCCAAATTGTAAGAGATAACCTTGACTTTTCCTTTCCTACCATTCTACATTCAGTCCGTATAATCTTCAAATTATAAACATATGCCTGGAATTTCTCATCATCTCCCTAACTATGGACAAAGGCCCAGCAATCTGCTCTAAGTGTTCCTTTGGCATTGCAAGTTGGACCAATCTTTTTTTTATAAACTATAAGTGGTTTTCCAAATCACTTTGATGATAATTTCAACTCCTTCCTAGGCTCAAGATACTTGTAAGGTTGTAAGACTTAAGAAGAGTAAGGCTAGGTGCTCTCCCACAACCTCCAAGCAATCCCTCCACCTCCTCCTCGAACTGAAAATTCCCCCAGGAGTCTCCTTACCACCCAGGTTCACTTGCTGCTCTTTGAACATGCACAGTCACACTCCAGAGAACCTCTGGGCAGTCTCCAGGGCTCTAAGTTAATTAAACATTCTGATAAACAATGAATCTATTTTAGCATAATAAGGCCATTTATCCATGAGATATGCTTGTACTAAACACTGATTTGTTGTTTATTTGAAACTCAAATTTAATTGGGAGGCCTATATTGTCATTTGCTAAATCTAGCAATCCTACTATATGCACTTTTTAATATTCACATACAACAGATAAAAAGGGATAAGTGGATGCATGGTCTCAGTATAAGAGTTTCTTCCAGTTTAAAAAATGTAAATTACATATATAGCAGCGGACTGCCTGGTTTGGTCTCAGTAGGAGAAGATGCACCTAATCCTTGAGACATTTCTGGCTCCAGGGAAGGGGGAGGCATGGTTGGGGGTAGAGCACCCTCTCAGAGGCAAGAGGGAGGAGGAATGGGATGAGGAACTGTGGGATGAAGACCAGGATGGGAGACAATGGTTGGAATGTAAATAAACAGAACAACTTCTTTTAAAAAATTAATGTATTACACTCCACCACTGCAAACAAACAAACAAATAAGTAAATAAATAACTGCAAATTGCCTTAAGAAAATAACTTGCGTTTTAGAAACCATAGAAGTGCAACACTAAAGAACCAATGTGAATTCGAGTGACTAACAGACATGGAGTCAATTAATGCGTTCTGGATACTAATGAACGCCAAGTGGGAACAAACCCGACCTCTCTATTCTAAGTCTTCAATAGCCAAAGAGTTGGCCACCTTCGCTTGTGTTTTGCTAATACTCAATCACAGAGTGGAAGAGTGGGAAAACTCTAAGAAGGAAAGAGAAAGCTTTGACTATCTTCATTGCAGGCTGTTGGCACAGGAACACTGGGGGCAGGCTCCATATTAGTGGATGATGGAATTAAGCATTGGTTCCAACAAAATCCAATAGGTCTCACATGGGAGGTTTATTAAAGAAAGGGTTGAGGGGGACACAGTCGCCGCCTTTGGGA
Source organism: Tokudaia tokunoshimensis (assembly GCA_036184795.1). Classification (NCBI taxonomy): domain Eukaryota; kingdom Metazoa; phylum Chordata; class Mammalia; order Rodentia; family Muridae; genus Tokudaia; species Tokudaia tokunoshimensis. The sequence goes on along the minus strand of BTHU01000006.1, from coordinate 67,863,257 downwards.
GGTGGAAGGGAAGAAAGGGTGGGGTGGGGGAGGGGAAACACAGCTTTTTAATCGACTGTGGCGCATGCGTAGGAGAGTATGCAACTGGTGATAATGGAAATGTGTCACCGCCTCTGGGCAACTAGTGATGATGTGTCTTGTTGTCTCAGAGTCCCTCGGGGCTGTCCAGGACAGCGCCTGGTTGCTAACAGTGGATATGTCCCAAAGGGTGGAGTGTTTAGTTTAGTTGGTCCTAAATTAGTTGAATCAAAACTTAGAAAAGCTGTCATCCATTATCATTCAAGTCCTGGCCATTGTGACACCTCATCTTACTGGATGGTCAATAGAGACACTGTTAGGACTTCCAGAAGCCTGACTGACTATATGCTGCTTTCTGGGCTTAGCTTCCTGGAGATGTTACTGGGGGTGATATGTGAGGGCTTCATTTTTCTTTATAAAATGAGCCTCTCGGGTGTGAAGTTGCACTCTGCAAATCAGTGGCCCCTAGACACATATTAGAATTTCAATTCAGTAAAATTAAGACCCATTGTACCCATCCCACTAACCACATCCCAGTCACAAGCAAAGCCACGTATGGCTAGTGGCTACCAAGTTGGGTTATACAGAAATGAAAGATTCTCCACACTGCCAAAAGGTCTATTGATCAGCACCTGAGAGATGACAAAATGTCTTTAAACGTTGCTCATTAGACAACAAAACACCCCTGGGGGGGGGGGGACAGCACCATTACCTCCCCACTGGAAAGCCTCTACCTTCTCACTTTCCCTGTGAGTCCCATTTGCTCTGTTTTTCCACAACTTGACATCGTTCATTCTGTTTCTTAATTGGCAGACTGTGCTACTGTCCTGTTTCTGAGTTCCTTGTTTGCTGGGTTGATGGCCTCCTTTTTCTTACGAGTAGCTTTTAAAAGTTACTCCAGTGACCTCTTATTCTGCTTTCATAGAATTGCCTTTTCTCCAGCTGCCCAACATTAACCAGAAGCCAACATATTCCTACAGTTTGCCGTAGTCCCAAACGCTGTGATTTCCTTGATGGGGCTCCCTACTCAGCAGTCTCATCAGCCCCTGAGATGGGAATTAAGTAAGAAATGCCTTAGTCTCAAAGAACAGGAAATCTTTTACTTCCAGGGACATGCATTGGTCTGCAACAAGTGTTACTTTGTACCCAGAGGCGGCAGTCACTTTATACAAGGTCAGGCAACTAATGCAAAGGTAATGAGAGAGTAAAGGTGCCCAGAGCAAGAGTCAGGGATAAGACACAGGTCACAGTCAGGTTTCCTGCAATGCTAAAACCTTGATGCTGATATCCAAGGCCTGGTATTCCCATTGCCCTCCAGCTTCATGGCATTACCCATTGTCCTTCCAATATATTTGTTTGTGGGCTCAGAATAATCTGAGTTGATTTTCTGTGACTCACAAGCAAATGAATCCTGACCAGTATACACTTTGGCAAGGAAGATTCTGATGCCATCTATTTAGGTCCTTTGCTTTTGCAAAGTGTTACAACATAAGACTACCACGCTCACACTTTTGAGACGGTACAATATTTGTTACACCTAAAGACTCATCTCCTGAGAGGAAATAAAGGAACATGTAGAAAGTAAGTTATAACTGGTATATCATAAAGTACTATGATTAATAATAATGCCCACCTTCCAAGTCCTAAAGTAAAATATAGAAAAAGGCACAATGAACATTTCAGTAATATTATATAGATCATTAAAGTTTCATAATCATTTAAAAAACAATTCTTACTTTTCAAATCTGTTTATTGTTTATTTATTCTGAAAATATTTATTAAACTTCTTTTATAGGGTAGGTACTAGGAAACTTTTTGTGATTTTTTTTAAATTACAGCATCCCAAAAGCTTCTGAGATTTGTAGTTTTACAGCATGAACACATGCCAAATACCTTCCTGGATTCAATGAGAGTCATGCTTGGAAAGGCAATCCTAGCCCTTCCTCTGTGGCTGAGCATCCTATAGAGTGTGGATCTCGAAGCATCCTATACAGTGTGGTACCCTGCAGTAAGGAATGCCTCCCTTTCCTCCCAGAACCACATGCAATGACTTGTCTCCTTCATGAGGAGGCATCGCTCTCTTTCAAAGATGAATACATCTTCCTTATCGCCCCTCAAGCTAATAATTCAATTTCCTGTATACAAGCTTTATCTGCAATTTATTTACATGTTGAGTAAAAGATAATCTGGTGAAAAAAACCTAACCTCTCCTCTTTCTCTAGGAATAATGATGGTGTCAGTGTTCCAGCTGCTGCATAAGCTGAAGAGTCATGCTTTCGAGTTTCTTATGCAGCTCACTGCTGTATTCAGAGGTGCAAGTACCCAGTTCTCACTGAACTTACCAGTTTGGAGTTGAGCACAAGGGACCAGTGCTATAAAATCACTGCTGTGCAGAACAAAGGTGTTATTTTCCTTTTTCTTGTCTGGCATTTCCATAAGTAGAGTAATATCTCCTTTTCATTTTGTAACTTAACAGGAAATAATAAAGTATTGAAAATCAAAGGATAATTTGGATAGAAAAGGATGGCTGAATAAATGATATGTAGATACATGACAGATAAATAGATGATTAATATGATTGATATGGATAGGTAGATAGATAGATAGATAGATAGATAGATAGATAGATAGATAGATAGATAGATAGATGATAGAGAGAAATTATTGATAGATGATGGATAGATAGTTGATTGATAGATGATAATAGATAGATGATAGATTGATATAGATAGGTTATAGATAGCTAAAGAGACTTGACTAGTAGATACAAAACTCATTCACATCCTATATAGCAATAAAATGTCTTGTTTTGAGTATTGCATTTTCAATAAGGTATGTCCCTAACAAACAAATGCTCATAGACAAGACTAATGTAATTTAACTTTACATATTATGCTATAAACTGTTCTGTCAGCAGACACAAACAAATTGACCCTTATAGTATCAGATCCTCTTTAGTACATATGATGGATAATCCCACTTGCTAACTTTGTGAGAATCTCCTGAGAGACAGCTCTCGATACATAGCTCTGCAGGGTTGACTGCATTAGATTAACTAAGGTGGGAAGTTTTGTTCACCTTTGGTGGCACCAATGCATGGTTGGGATGCTGGACTGTTTAAAAAGAAGAAAGTGAACTTAACACACACATTGATTGTTCCCTCTTTCTTGATGCAATCTAGCCAGGTGCCTCAAGATCCTGCCACTGTGACTTCCCCTACCATGATGGACAATAACTTTCAATTTTGAGTAAAAATGAACCTTTTCTCCTTGAGTTTCCTTTGTCAGGGCATTTTTCACTGCAATGGGAAAAGAAACTAAAAAAAAGGGTACATTAATTTTCCATTGCTGTATTCAAAGGTATTTCAAAATACCTTTGAAAATTTAATTTAAAGGAAGAAAGATTTATTTTGGCTTTTAGTTTCAGAGCTTAGAGTCCACAGTCACTTGGCTCCCTTGGCAAAAAGAGCAAGTAAAGTTTATATCATGGTGGCCAGGGAATAGCAGGGAATGGCTATATGCTTCAAGACCACACCAACAATGACCTCAAACTCAGCATCAACTCTTAATAGTGTATTGAGCCGTGAAGACCAGTTAATTAAGTCTCTGATGAAACCAAGGCCTTTGTGACTGACCCCTCCCAGGACACCCTCAGGCCACGCCCCAGGCCACTCTCCGCACCCCTGCTGCTGACACTGCTACATTGACATCACTTAGAAGGAAAACACTAAATCCTGGTTTGATGAAGTGAAAACAAAAGCTCAAGAGGAAAATAAAAGTCTCTGGATGTACAGTCACCAAACCCCAACACTATTGTGAACGCCAAGCAATGCTTGCTGAAAGCAGCCTGATTTGGCTGTCTCCTGAGAGGGCCTGCCAGAACCTTACAAATAGAGGCAGATGCTAGCAGCCAACCTTAGGACTGAAAGCTGGGTCCACAAAGAAGAGTTAGAGAAAGGACTGAAGGAGCTGAAGGGGTTTGCAACCTCATAGGAAGAACAACATTATCAACCAACCAACTCCTAGAGCTCCCAGGGACTAAGACATTAACCAAGGAGTACACATGGCTCCACAAACCATATTAAGTATCTTGGCGTGACTCTAACCAAACAAGTGAAAGATCTGTATGACAAGAACTTCAAGTCTCTGAAGAAAGAAATTGAAGAAGACCTCAGAAGATGGAAAAATCTGCCATGCTCATGGATTGGCAGGATTAATATAGTAAAAATGAGCATCTTACCAAAATATACACAGATTCAATGCAATCCCCATCAAAATCCCAACTCAATTCTTCATAGAGTTAGAAAGAGCAATTCAAAAATTCATCTGGAATAACAGAAAACCCAGAATAGCTAAAACTATACAAGAGTAAAAGAACCTCTGGGGGAATCAGTATCCCGGACCTCAAGCTGTACTACAGAGCAATAGTGTTAAAAACTGCATGGTATTGGTACAGTAACAGACATGTAGATCAATGGAACAGAATTGAAGACCCAGAAATGAGTCCACACTCCTATGGTCACTTGATCTTTGACAAAGGAGCTAAAACCATCCAGTGGAAAAAAGATAGCCTTTTCAACAAATGGTGCTGGCTCAGCTGGAGGTCAACATGCAGAAGAATGCAAATTGACCCATCCTTATCTCCTTGCACTAAGCTCAATTCTAAGTGGATCAAAGATCTCCACATAAAACCAGACACACTGAAACTAATAGAAGGGAAACTAGGGAAGAACCTTGAACATATGGGCACAGGGGAGAATTTCCTGAACAGAACTCCAATAGCTTATGCTCTAAGATCAAGAATAGACAAATGGGACCTCATTAAATTACAAAGTTTTTGCAAGGCAAAAGACACTGTCAAAAAGACAAAGCGGCAACCAACTAACTGGGAAATGATCTTTACCAACCTTACATCCGACATAGGGCTAATATCCAATATATACAAAGAACTCAAGAAGTTAAACTCCAGAGAGGCAAGTAACCCTATTAAAAAATGGGGTACAGAGCTACACAAAGAGTTCTCACCTGAAGAATATCTAATGGCTGAGAAGCACCTAAAGAGATATTCATCATCCTTAGTCATTAGGGAAATGCAAATCAAAACAACCCTGAGATTCCATCTCACACCAGTCAGGATGGCTAAGATCAAAAACACAGGAGACAGCAGTTGTTGGCGAGGATGTGGAGAAAGAGGAACACTCCTCCACTGCTGGTGGAATTGCAGGCTGGTACAACCACTCTGGAAAGCAGTCTGGTGGTTCCTTTTTCTTAGTTTTGAAAGTTTGATGTTAATGGTATAAAGAAATATTGTGATTAGTTTGCCTATTCCTAAACTTTCTTTCAACAAAAGACTTTTCCTGTTTGTTTGTGCTTGTTTGTTTGAGGGCTTGGTACTTGATGTATCATGACATAGACTAGGGATGAAGGTACAAACCTGTAACCCCCATAATCAAGAAACCGAGACAAGAGAATTGCCTTTGAGGGGTCCCCTAAAAAATAAAAATAAAAACCGTGGGAATGGACGTTTCAGTTTTCCAGGGACGCAGATTGGGCTCCTCAGAGTGAGCTACCAACACTGGGCTGTCAATCATCGATGGCTCTGACAAAGGGAGGATAAACTCAGAGCTGAGTCGGTTCCTGGAATTTCCTCAAGGCTTTAGCAAATATAGTGCAATCAACATAGCAGCCAATGAGAAACTGACCCGGGTAATTTCCCCTGGCATCTACCAATGAAGTTTTAGATTATCTAAAACTAAAGCTAAAATTCCTCTAGTTCCCTATAAAAGACTTGCACCCCTTTTAAGTGATGGAACCCTGCATGTAGGCTTCTTGCTTTCTTGAAATAAAAACACTCTTGCCTATTGCATATATGAGCAATGTTCTCTGTGGTATGGCGCTTTTGGATCTAACACCCTAAGTTCTAGGCCAGTCAGAAGTATACATCTCAGTCAGAAGACCATCTCAGAAAAGAAAAGCATTCATGATTTCACTCAAAGTGAACAGTATTATCGGACATAACAATGATATGAAAATATATTTATGTCACTAAAATTTGACCTCTTTCTTCCCGATCTTGATAAGTTTTCATTTCTTTCTCTTGTTGTTATTTTATTTGCTTTGCCTTTTGGGAGCAATAGTAGAGTCAGCGAACTTCTTGTATTGCTCCTACATCTAACAGGCACAAATACTGTTTTCTACCCAGGGATCATCCTTCCTCATCTCCAGGTGATGTGGAGCGTTCTACCAACAGGCCGAAGCTGACTGTGAATCCACTCTGCAGAAGAGCAGCTCGAAGAGCGTCAGTGATTCTGCTCCTAAGAGATTCTTGGTCCGCAGCAACATTTTCTTCTACTTTCTTCTTGTAGAGTATGTAAACAATGTACTAAAAGTGATTCAGAGACATTTCACCTCTTGTGATATTTTAGGAGCATTTTTATAAAATATGATTTGCCTTGCCTTTGAAAATCTGCAAAAGAATTCGCCTACCTACCTGGTCTAATTTTGGGGGGTGACTAAGTAGGTGACATAGGAATTTTTTTTATCAGAATTTTAATTCTTTAGTAGTTATTGGCCTGTATAGGTTTTCAAACTGCTCCTTTTGAAGTCGGATATTCTAATTTAACATTATCCTTAAGCATATTTATTTAATCTGAGCATTCATTTTCTTTTGCGGATGATAAATGTAGCTCTTATCTTCACATTCTGCTTTAAGGGTTTAGTAGATGTTGAAGACTGACTTCCCCTTCCTGCCGAAGGTTGACAAGTCTGTCTTCACTCTATGCCTCTATGGTAATGTGACACATTGGGTTCTTTCAATCATGTCGTTGAATGTGGTAAAAGCCAGCTGCTGTGTTGTGATCTGCCTTGTTATGGTGGCTTATGGTCATCCACAATCAAATGAAGCCCTGTGGCTTCAACACAAAGACATCATTTCCATGCTCTGCATCTGCGGAGGATCCCACTGACTCTTGCAAGGCCAAAGGCAAAGTTCTGCTTTCCAATACGATGTAGCAAGCTGTGTTTGCTGTGCTTGTTTTGATTTTCACAATGAACAGAGCTTACTAGCTCTTCCCTACTCCTTGGAAGCTTTTAGGGCTCTCAAGAAGAGCAGTCTTTTGCATTACATAGTTCAAGTGTGTTTGACACTGGACTAATGCCAATAGGAGAAGCCAGTACAAAGGTGCTAAAAAAAAAAAAAGTCCTGGATAAGCCTTCAGAATTACTTGTCCCTAGAAGTGTTCAACCAAAGCAAATACAAGGATGTGCCTTTATGCTGTCAGATGAGAGTGAGGCTCACCTTTTTTTTGCAGATAACACATAACCAAAATTTCACCCACCCCTCTGCCCCTCTGAACTTCATCTCAGCCCACTCCAGTCCCACTACGCCTGCCATTTAATTTTTATTTGATCTTACAATCCGGCCTTCCTTCCTGCTCCAGTGCCTACTTTGCTGCTTAACTCTCTAACATTTATAAATGAATAAATCTAGTTTAATTTATTGTGATTTCAATATCCATTTGCAAGGCTTTTCAGGTATTCTATGTTTTTACTTCCAAGCAGTCCCTCATCCTCTTCTGAGCCATTCAATTTATTGACTTGTAATTATGGCAAACCCTCAATAGGTTTCTGATTCTCCCTTATCTGTAAAGTTCACATTAAAGATCCTCAGTGAATGTCTGAAACTGTAAACATTATCAACCCCTATATATGCTATGTTTTCCCCTTATACAGACATACTTAGGATAAAGTCAAGAATTTTGAGAACTTCTATTTGGAACATTATGATTGGTGATGATGATGATGGTGGTGGTGGTGAGGGTGATGATGGTGGTGGTGATGATGGTGATGGTAGTGATGATGACAATGACGATAACAATGATGATGGTTGTTGTTGCTGTTGCACTGTTGCAATATTTGATCCAATGGCTATTGAGTGAGCAATAGGTAGATGATATATACAGCATGGACACACACAGACAAAGGAATTCTTTACATCCCAGATAGGGCCCAGCATGACAACAGGAATGGTCTGCATTTACAATTTATTATTTACATCTAATTTAAAAAAAAAAGATTTATGTATGAGTACACTGTAGCTATCCTCAGATACACCAGAAGAGGGTGCCAGATTCCATTGCAGATGGTTGTGAGCCACCATGTGGTTGCTGGGAATTGAACTCAGGTCCTCTAGAAGAGCAGTCAGTGATCTTACCCGCTGAGCCATCTCTCCAGTGCCCTTATGTCTAATTTTTTTCTATTTTAAGATTTTCAAATTATAATTTATGCATTATTATTACACTGAAGAATATTCTTAGAAGATTCATGCTAAAAGCCTAGGCATGCAGCCATGACCAAAAATTAGATTCATGTGTTTAGGAAAATATACTCTGTCAGGAGTCAGAGATGAGCAGAAATGAAGAGATAAACACAAACCTGACAAAGGGTTGACAAGTCTGGGTGAAAGGTTGAAAGGTCTGCGTATGTCTACTGCTCTATTGCTTCTGACTTTTTATAGATTTTAAATTTTTAAAGGATTTATGTGGGTTTATTGTGTGTGTGTCTGTGCAGGTGTATGGTGTGCGTGTACGTGTATGTGTGAGTATGTGGGGTAGTGTGGGGGGGTGGGGTTGTGCGTGTGTGTGTGTGTGTGTGTGTGTGTGTGTGTGTATGTGTGCGCGCGTGCAGGTCTATGTGCATGCAGAGGCCAGAAAAGGGCTCTGGATATCCTCCACTATCTCTCTTTGCCGGTTCCATTGAGGAAGGGCTCACATTTTCTCAACTGAGCTGAAAGCCAGCAAGTCCCAGGAACTGTGCCCTTCAGAGCTGTGGTTAGGACATGACACCTAGCTGTTTACACATATGCTAGGATATAAACATTGGTCCTCATCAGTACAAAGCAGGTACACTTAACCAGTGAGCCATCTCTTTACACACACACCCATTTGACATTTTTTAGTATAAAAAGTTGGTCTGTGTAAACCATATTATGATCAAGTTGTTACTCCTATACCTAAAATGAAAATATAGTTAGCAATGTTTTGATAGTTTGAAAAAAAAATAAACCACTCAACTTCAGAAAAAAATCCAGGGATATTCTAGATGTAGAACGGAAAGGTTCTACATATTCAGGAAAAGTACTAACAAATTCAAATTCATTTGTGATTTAAACAAAAGCACTTTAAAAATGGGGACTAGACAAGAATTTATTTCCATTTGGATAAAGAAAGCTACTCAAAAGCTTCTTAACACACATAATTCTTAGAGGTGAAAGTGCTATTAATAAGGAGAAGGGTTGGATATATTCTTTAAAGGAAGAAATAAAAATGTCATTCCATGCAGAAAATAAGATCATCTCCGTAGTAAGCTCAGTAGACACATCTGTTTCTGGCAGTGCAGTTTATCACAAGGAACTGGAAATACTTTCATTCAAAACATCAGAAATTCTCAAAAATATAAATATTTCCAAAACTGTGAATCCCAGGGATACAAACAAACAAATAATCAAAGCATATTAAAAGAAGCAGCAGGCAGAAGTTCACACTCTAGCCATGTGCTATGAAGGGCATTTTCTGCCTATTAAGGAAATTGGGGCTTCAAAATCTCCATAGGAGCAAGAATGAAGGTTTTGGGCTCTCATGAGCAAGGAATTAGAATTGAAAACAATTTCATAGAGATAAGTCTCACCATGGGTGGAGTCCCCCCAAATCAAGAATTACGGAAATATTATGCATCATTTCCCTTGTATTTTAATAAAAAGAAAAGTTTGTGTGTATGTGTCTATGTGTCTGTTTCTGTGTGAGTCTGTGTCATATATATATATATATATATGACATATATATGACATATATATATGACATATATATATGCACATACACACACACATATATACATATATATATGTATATATATATATATATATATATATATATATATATATATATTCATCATATACATGTGTGTGAAATATTTTCTTATGTAAGGCCAAACAGTTCAGCCTTATGTTGACATGAGGTTAGAGTTTGAAGTTGTACTATATGTCATCTGGGGAAAGTTGAGACATTAACATACATAAATATATACATATAGTAGTTCCCAAGTGCCTACCAAAAGAAATGTGCATATTTTCTTTTTTAAGAGATTTTTTTGGCTCTTGATTCTCTTACTCTCTTAGCTTCTCTCTTGCCCTCTTGGGTTCTTCCCTTCCCCCCCCCACCCCTCTCTCCATGTGGTCATGGCCAGCTTCTACTTCTCTACTCTCTCCCTCTCACTGCCTTTCTCTGCCTCTACTACACTCTTAACTCCCCTCCCCATGCCCTAAATAAACTCTATTCTATATTTAAAAAAGATTTTTTGAATATTAATTTTAGTGTGTGTGTGTGTGTGTATGCATGTGTGTGTGTGTGTGTGTGTGTGTGTACATGCCTTATGTATGTGCATGCACATAGAGATCAGAAGAGGAAGTCAAATCCTCTGGTTACAGGTCATTGTGAACTACCCTCCTTAGGGTCTGGGAACTGAACTCAGGTCTTTTGAAAAACAAACAAGCATTCATAAACACTGAGCCTCCTCTCAGGCCACGAAATACACATATTTTCTTGATGTATAATCTTCAAAGTTCACAGGGTTCCCCAAATTGTGCCCCACCATAATGAATGTATAACACAGACTTCTGAAACACAAAAGAAAAAAAAACTTAATGTTCTAAAGACTCAAGATCATAGAATTAACAAAAAATAAAATAATTCATGTTTGTAGAAAGAATTGGAACTCATCTACACCATAAAATTAAAAGCTCAGTTGACAAGCCAAGTTAATTAGGGTAGCTAAAGAAAGAATTTATAAAATGGAAGATAAACTGAAGAAACCAAGACAATTTATCAAAGCCCACTGAACACATAAAAGTGTGAGAGAAACATTTGTGAGTTACATTTGTGTCATACAATGTTTCAGAAAGAGAAAAAGGAAGAAAGAATGTTGGAAAGTCTCTGTTGTTACAACATACTGTTGCTATGATAAAATACCCTGACTAAAAACAACTTGGAGAAGACGGGGTTTGTATACAATTCAAGTCCATCACTGCAGGGAAATCAAGGCAAAAACTCAAAACACCACATCCACACTCGGGAGCATAGAACCAGGCTTACCAATTTGTTTCTTTTCAGCTCCTTTTTGTTCAAATCTTTCACTGTTCAGGACTCTCTACCTATGGAATGGTAAAATGCACAATGGGCTGGGTCTTCGTATATCTATTAACAATGAAGACAACCCCCTCCAGGCATGCTTATGGACTGATTGCACCTAGACCATTTCTCCTTAAGACTCTTTCCCAGTCCTGATTCTAGGTTGTGTTAATTGACTATTTGACAGTTGAAATCAACCAGAGCAGTTTCCCCTCCTTCTCTCTTCCCCTTTGTCTCCTTCCCCTCCTCTCAGTATCTCCCTGCTAACTTGCTTGCTTTCCCACCCAGATCTTCCTCCCTCAACCTCCCCTCAGAAAAGAGCGGCACCCCCCCCCAACCAGGGGCATCAACCAAACACAGCATAGCAAGCTACAATAAAACCAGGCACATATTCTCACATCAAGGCTGGATGAGGAACACAGTAGGAGGAAAACGGTCCTCAAGGCAGGCAAAAGACTCAGAGCCAGCCCCTTCTCCCACTGTTAGGAGTCCCACAAGAACACCGAGCTACACAACCGTAGTATATATGCAAAGGACCTAGGTCAGACCCATACATGCTCATGATCTCGGTGAGCCCACTTGAGTCCCAGTCAGTTGACTCTGTGGGTCATGTTCTTGTAGTTTCCTTGACCCCTCTGATTCCTCCGATCCTTCCTCCCCCTCCTCCTCAGGACTGCCCGAGTTCCACTGTGGGTCTCTATGTCTGCTCCCATCAGGTGCTGGATGAAGTTTCTGTGGTCCTTCTGATGAGGATTATGCTACACTTTGGTCCCATCACCTTCTGCAAACATGACAAACTATAGGTCAGAGGATTTTTTGGCTAGGTTGGTGCCCCAATTCCTCCACTTGAGGATGTGCCTGGTTCTAGAGGATGGCTGGTTCAGGCTCCGTGTCTCCCATTACTAAGAGTCTTAGCTACTGTGACTCTCCTAGCTTCCATTACACTGGGTTCCATTACCTTGCCCCCAAGATGCCCTCAAATTCCAGTTGTCTCTCACAATATTCGCTCTCCCCCCATATCCCACCTACCTAATCCCTCCTGTTCTCTCGCTCACCTGCCCCCAAGCCCATCTGAGAAATCTGTTCTATTTCTCACACTCAGGGAGACCCTTGCATCCCCCTTAAGCCTTCCTTGTTACTTAGCTTATCTGGGTCTATGGATTATGACATTCTGATCTTTTGCTTAACAGCTAATATCCACTTATAAGTGGGTATATATACCATGGTGGTCATTCTGGGTCTAGGCTACCTCACAGAGATGAACTCAAGTCCAAGATCCAAGTGCTTCAAAGACCTCAACATAAAGCCAGAAGCACTAAATTTAATAGAAAAGGAAGTGGGGAACAGCTTTCAACACATTGGCACAGGAGACAGCTTCCTGAACAGAACCCCAGTAGCACAGATCAACAATTAATAAATGGGACCTCATGAGACTGAAAAGCTTCTATAAAGCAAAGGACACCATCAATAGGTCAAATAGCAGCCCAGAGAAAGGGAAAAGATCTTCGCCATCTCCACATCTGACAAAGGGATAGTATCCAAAATTTATAAAGAACTCAAGAAATTAGACATCTGCAAACTAAATAACCCAATTAAAAATGGGACACAGAACTAAGCAGAAAATTCTCAACAAAAGAATCTCAAATGGCTGAGAGGCACTTGAAAGAATGTTCAGCATCCTTAGTTATCAGGGAAAAGCAAATCGAAAAGACTGTGAGAGTCCATCTTATGCCAATCAGATCAAAAACTTAAGTGATAGCTCCCACTGGAGAGGATGGGGAGCAAGGGGAGCACTCCTCCCATTGGAGTTGGTGGGAGTGGAACTCCTGCAGGAGAGGAAGCAGAAGAAGGGGAGCACTCCTCCATTGCTGGTGGGAGTGCAAACCTATGCAGCTACTTTGGAAATCAGTATGGCAATTTCTCAGAAAACTGGAAATCAGTCTACCTCAAACCCCAGCCTTACCACTCTTGGACATGTACTCTAAGGATTCTCCATCCTACCACAAGGACACTTGCTTAAGTATGTTCATAGCAGTTTTGTGCATAATAGCCAGAAACTGGAAACAACCTAAATGTCCCTTGAAAGAAGAATGGATTTTTAAAAATGTGGTACATCTACACAATGAAATACTACTCAGTTTTTTTTTAAATAAAATGACATCCTAAAATTTGCTGGCAAATGAATGGAACTAGAAAAAAATCATCCTGAGTGACATAACCCAGAGCCAGAAATACAGTCAATTTTTAACTCACAAGTAGTTTCGAGATTTTCACAATGACCAAATTTTTAAAAAAAAGAAATAATACCAAAGCCAGATCATTTCTTTTTTTCTATAGCAATCATGTCTTATGCTCATATAATGTACGAATATGTCTCATACTCACAGAAATGGTCATTTTTAGTTACTAGAAAAGTGTTGGTTATTTTTTTTCTCAAAGAGATTAGGGTAGAAAGTGGAGTGAAGTCAACAGCTATTTCTAGGTCTTCCCATTTTAAAGAACAATTAAAGACTTTAATGAAGACAAACACTGTTTATAGAAATGTTTTATTCTTTAAGAGTTTACACACAGATCATCTGGAATTTCAGCACCGGAGGACACAGCCTCACAATTACAGGCATGCTACACAGTCGGCATCAGTGTAAAGATCAGTCTTTCCAGCCAACATGTTTCATTCACTAGGGATACCTAACTATTTCACCCCGTGAGGATGGAGAGAAGGGAGATAACTCCTCACACTGCACGGGAATGAGGGTCTTGTGAAGAACGAGAAAGAAGAGGCAAGCTGCCAAATGGACTTCTGAAATTTAAATTTAGTAATATACTTCTGGCAGCTGTGAGTATGCATATGTACAATCATGGTATTCCATAAAAACAGATGAAAAATAGATATCTAATGGCATTCTCATCATCTTTTATTTGCCATCATTACATAGCACATTACATACCCTAGTAATGTTGCAGCTACAAACATGAGCATCAAGTTTAATAATTAAAGGAACAGAAATTCTAACATCTTTGTTTTGTGACTATTATTGGTTTTAGCTTAAATCTTTTGCAATGTGCATTTATGAAAGGACACCACTATTAGCAGACTTGGAGGTTAAAGAGGACAGATCCAGTCCTTCTTCATAGCTAGCTACCTTTGGTTCAGATCTGGCATTTCCCGCCCAACACACATACACAAAAGAGAAGTGCTACAATTGCCATTCTTGAGGTCCAAAATACTATATGAAAGGATGGAGGGTGGAGGAGCATCAGAGAAGACCAGGTGGAAAGATGCAAAGAGCCAGAGCCAGAGGAGGACCAGAATGAAATAGTGTCTTTGGACACGACAGGACCACTGCACTTGTGAAATCACAGCACCTCCAGCTGCCCACACAAGATCAAACCAGCCAACATTCTAGCATAAGGGAGAAGGGGCTCCTGAGCAACCACCCCCACATGAGGAGTTCCCAACAACTGATGACTTCCAGAGGAGAGAGAGAGAGGGTTTTCTTTAAGGATGTGGTCCTTAGTTTAGCCATTGTCCAGTGGATGACCCTGTGCCCGTGAGTATAACGGCAGCACAAATTAGACAGTGTGGCTTGCTTTTTGAAAAGGAAAAGAAATGGGAGACTGTGAAGTTAAGAGGAGTAGGCAGGGGCAGGGTAGATCTGGGAGGAGTTCAGGGGAGAAGTGGGGTTAATATGATCAAAATATATTGTATGAAATTTTCAATGAATTAATAAAAATATATCCTAAAAATGGTAAAGCCCCTAATTGTCCAGAATTGCCAATAGCTGTATGAATATCCAAATGACAAAGCTTTGGACTTTTTTTTTAATTCAAAGCAAAGTAAATAAAAAGCAATTTATGATAGGCAAATAGATGTAGGATACAAAACATCTTAAAGGAAAACAGACAAAAACTATTTTCAGTTGGAACAAAATCAGACTAACCAAAGACAGGTGAACGTTGATGACTGATGTCTGAGAAGAATTAGGTCATGTCTTCAGTTCGCTGAAAGAAAACATCTGTGCACTAAAGAGTATACAGTAAGGAACAAAGAATGGAGATCAAATAATGACTTCACACAGACATAAGCAAAAGTGCTTTTTATCAGGACTCACATATGGATGTCCTTCAAGGATAGAAAGAATGAACTGAGGGGGAGAGCTGCTAAAAATACCTAATCTTATGATTTCTTCTGCTTAAAGTAAACAAAAAGGGTGAAACACTAGCCACCATCAGGAACACAGACATTTGCTGTACACTTTATGTTCAAAAATGTATTGTTTTTGAAAAACTGACAAATGTGTACACACAAACACACACACACAGTAAGTCAGTAAATGTGTACACATACACACATACACACACACAATAAACTCAACAGACTCTCATGAGACCTTCACAGCTAAGCTGACAATACTTTTTAACATTAAAAGAAATAAAGTAGCTTGTACTTTTTATTTATTCATTTCTGAAGTCTGTTTTTCAATCTGACGTGTTACCAGACTTTACCCACAGAAAAGATAGCTAGTGTCCAAGGCTTGCATCAAGAATTTACTTTGATAATCAGGAGAATTTTAAAAAGCCACATAGATAGTTAGCCTTTTCCTTTAAATGCCCAATAAAGACAAAAGTACCAAAAGCCATCATGGAACATTTAGGCTGCCGATGCTCATTGAGGTTCTTAAAATAGAATTTAGAAATATTAGTGCTCCAATTTTTTGGCTTGGTTCATTGTCTTTGGATATGCTATGGCTTATTTACTGATGAACTGTGAGGGTAAACTAAGCCTATCATTCGGGGGCTAGTTGTACCTCAGAAGAGAGGAAAGTAGGCATCGTTTGGTGCATTCAGGTATATTGTCAAGATAACTGGAAATAGAGCGTTGCCAAAGTCAGGAGTTAATAAGATTGTCAATTGGAAAAATACATTTTTGAATAGGATCCCCAAATCTCATTATTCTGCAGGTGATTTGCAGGCTGGCTCCATCTGTTTACTATACCTGAAATATTTTCTTTCAATCCCAGACTATTGACGTGTTTTCAAATCACCCACCCCTTACTATTCTGATATTATATTGCAAATAATAGGAAGGGGAAAACCAAATGCTGTTAGCTCTTAGAATCACTGCATTTAGGTTACACAAGGTCATAGAAGGGTTTGTTTATGACTAACAAAATGCAATTATAGTGCTAAATATAATTTGATTAAGTATGATTATGAACTTGACTACAGACAAAGAACTAGTCCTGTCTGTGGAAACTGGAATCCTGTTTTGCCACAAGCATCACTGAGTTGTTCCTTGAAGTCATTATTGGGAAGAGGCATGTGAGAAGGAAGGTCTCCAAGGAATAACTGGCGAAAGCAGTTTCTCGCCGGAAACCAGGCGAAGCCTCAGAAAGCACAAAGGGAGCTACACTGACCTAGGGTGCAGTTTGTGGGTCTCTCTGATATTTCAGCAAGAGTATCCCTTAGTAGTAGCCACTCAGTAGGTAACTGTTGCTGAGACAACAATGGTTATTCCTCCCTAAAGTATTAAACAGCAGATAACAGAAGCTCATATCAGTGTAAGGGGGTGGGAAGTATAGAACTTCTGAGGCCATTGCATAAGAAGTTAAATTCTTCTGCTGCCTGTCTCAGCTGAAGACCTCAAAAGTATTCATTAATCAGTAAAATCTCTCTCTCTCTCTCTCTCTCTCTCTCTCTCTCTCTCTCTCTCTCTCTCACACACACACACACACACACACACACACACACAAGTTACTAGGATCACAAAAGCACACACACACACACACACACACACAGAGAGAGAGAGAGAGAGAGAGAGAGATCTATAAAATACAAGTAGAGGTAATACTATGATGTTCATCAAAGCTTACCTATTGGTAACAGTGGTATCTTCTAGAATATTTGGGGCTGTCATCCACTTTTTATATGGTGACACGGAATTCACTGTTACAAAATGACCGACTCAAGTGTGGTTTCTTAGTTCACTTTCTGTTACTATAGCTGAATACTACATGTTAGATAATTCTGAAAGTAAAGAGGCTCATTCAGTTCTTGGTTCTGGAAGACCAAAAACATGGTGCCAGCATCTGATTAACATTTGGTAACAGTCTTCCTCTTGGGTCATGACATGACATAGCATATCCTATGACAAGACAAAGCATGCAAGCCAGAGAGATTTGCTGACATGGTTTGAATGCAGATAGTGCCTCCCAGAGGTTCATATGCTAAAGACTTGTTTCCACAGAGGAGTGTAATTGGAAGGTGTTGAAGATCTTTATGAATTGAGGCCTTATGGAGAAAGTCTTGGCTCATTAGCAACATGGCCATGAATGAGATAGTGCCCTTCAACCCTATTTTGCTATCCACCCACCATTTGAGCTGTAAGGATTTGAGTTGTACTTTCTTCTGCTATGATGTATCACCATATTACACGCACCCAGACTGAGCCAATGCATGTTCCAAAACAGTAGCTAGAGAAACCCTTTCTCTTTATCAATTAGTTGCTTTTAATATTTCCTTGTAATGTTGCAAAGTTAACCAATATAATAATATATGTATATATTATAATATATTATATAAATATAATATATAATAATATTATAATAAATCCACAAACACAGTAAGCTGCCCTCATCCATTAATCCATGAATCCACAGGTAGATTAATCTGCTCACTGAGGTCAGATCCCTTGTGACCCAACCACTTCATCACAGTCCCATCTGATTTCCCTCTTAATTCACAACAATGAGGATGAAACTCAGCAAGGGTTTTGGAGGGTACAGTGGAACCACAGTAGAGAGAAAAGTGCATTTGTCTCCTATGTTTTTTGTATTAAGTCAATGGATTCTCATACTTTGGTTAAAGTTGGCTCAAACAATTTCTACTTCTTCATTTCTTTCCGAAATGAAGACATGGTTCCTGGTTTATAAGTCAATTTCAGAATCAAGTAACCATTTAGACACATCTACATCAATTAGCTAAAACCCCAAAGTTGGAATATAAATCAAGTTCCAAGTGAAGAAAAGCTTCAGGAGTCTTGTACTTCTTTCCATGACAGAGTAGCAATGCCTACTCTTCCTGGTCTCTTAAAGAAATTAAAACTTGGGATGGGAGCACTGGGAAACATGCAGCACAGGGCTTTGATGCCAGCCAAAGCGAAAGATTCAAGTCAAGCTCTGTCCTTTATAGATGCTAGATAGGTAGGTAGATAGATGGTTAGATAGATAGATAGATAGATAGATAGATAGATAGATAGATAGATAGATAGATAGATAGATAGATAGATGACAGATGGATACAAATGGAGGTTTCTTCAACATGGCAAAGAACACGCATTTAAAAGAACATAGATGCCAGACAGTGGTGGTGCATGTCTTTAATCCCAGCACTTGAGAGGCAAAGGCAGGTGGATTTCTGAGTTCGAGGCCAGCCTGGTCTACAGAGTGAGTTCCAGGACAGCCAGGGCTACACAGAGAAACCCTGTATCGAAAAACAAACAAACAAACAAATAAAAATAAAATAACATAGATACTATTAACATTGCATTTAATAGTAAAGATGGGATATTTTCTTCCTAAACGCAATGGAAGTTCTAGCTGTAGCAAATAAGTACAAGAAAGACATTCAAACTCAGAGAGTAAAACTATAGACACAGATGCCATAATTTCTATATGGGAAATAGTAAAAATAAAACCCACAAAATTGTTGATTTGTTAAGTTAATGCAGTAAAATCACATGATCAAGCACAAAGATGAGTTGTGTATAAGCAATGAACAATGAAACTGAGTAAAAGTCCTATTGAGAAGAGCATCAGGAAAGAGGATACAATTAAGACTACATGTAGCCAATGTTTTAAAGGAAAAGGTGAAGTGAGCTTTATTGGAATCAAATATTAGTAAATACAATAAATGCATAGCCTAACTCAAGATTAGCCTAGACTTCAAGGTTAAGACAGCACCATTTGTAGTTTTCTCCCAGCTCTTTTAGGATTCTCTCAACATTGTTCCTCTTTTCTTTTCTTTTCTTTCATTTTTTTTTTGAAATTACCAAAGGTTTAATAACAATGTTTTTAAAAGAAAATTAAGGGACATCTGTGTTTCTTCCACTTTGCCGCTATTACTACTAAGGCTGCAGTGACAGCAGTGGATCACATGTCCTTGTTGTATGGTGGAGCATCTTTCTGGTATATGCCCAGGAGTACTATAGCTGGGTCTGCAGGTAGAACTATTACAATTTTCTGAGGAACCTCCAAATTGATGTCCAGTGCAGTTGTACATGTTTGCCATCCCACTAGCAATGAAGTAATGTTCCCCTTTGTCACCACCATGTGCTGTCACTTGAGGTTTTTTATCTTAGCCATTCTGATTGGTATAAGGTGTCTCAGTTTCATTTTGATTTGAATTACCCTGACATCGTTTCTGTTTTCAACCCAATCAATCTTTGGCTCCAGCTTCATATATCACATGTCAATATCTGTGATGTTCTTTCTACATGGTTCTTTGTTTCTTTCCTCAAGTCTAGCAAGTTTTACAAAAACAAAACAAAACAAAACAAAAAACCCAAAACCAATAAAATACCACTGATTTCAGCAGTTTTCTTTAGTCCAATATAGCATTCATTTATATTCCTTTATATACCACTTCCTGGTCTCTATGCTCAGGTATATCCCTGGCTCTTAGGTAGTTGTGGATCATTCATACTCTAGAATACTTCATAGCTGTTAGATGAATCCCAGTCATATTATTTTAACATGGAAATACCAAACATAACAAGGAGCAAAAGAAAAAAAAAAGAATACATGTAGCCTAGGCACAGAATGCCAATACAGTGACATTTACAAAACACAAACTGCTGAAAGAATTTAAAAAGGACAAAAGTAAATAGAAATATCAGTGGTACTCATGCATTGACTGCATTATTACCAAGATTCTCTTTTTCAGTTTTGTTATTATTATATTATTATTATTATTATTTAAAACAATTTTCAATTTTAAATATATTTTGACCACATTTTTTCCTCCCCCAAGACTTTAGGTATTCCACACTACAGCACCTGAAAAGACCACCTCCTTTAGCCAGGTAGGAACCCCAGTGGAGAAATATGGACACCCACAAAACTTTCAACCCAAAATTTATCCTGTCTACAAGAAATGCAGGAGCAGGGGATGAAGCAGAGACTGAGGGAATGGCCAACCAATAACTGAGACCCATCCCATGGGCAAGCACCAATCCCTAACACTAGTAATGATACTTTGTATGCTTGCAGACAGGAGCCTAGCATGGTCATTCCTCTGAGAGACCCCACCCAGCAGCTGACTCAGACAGATGCCCACAGCCAAACAGTGGATGGAGTTTGGGGACTTGTATGGAAGAATAGAGGGAAGGATTGCAGGCCCTGAAGAGGACAGAAACTCCACAGGAAGACCAACAGAGTCAACTAACCTGGACCCTTGGGGTTCTCAGAGACGGAGCTACCAACCAAAGAACATACAGGGGCTGGGTCTAGATCTCCCTACACATATGTAGCAGACATGCAGCTTGGTCTTCATGAGAGTCTTGAACAACTGGAACTGGGGCTGTCCCTAAAGCAGTTGCCTGTCTGTGGGATATGTCCTTCTATCTGGGCTGCCTAGTCTGCTCTCAGTGGGAGAGAAAGTGCTTAGCCTTTCAGAGACTTTGCTCAGAGGAGAAGGGGAGAAGGATGGAGGGAAGTCACTTCAGGAGGAAGTGACTGGGAGGGGGGCAGTGAGTGGTATGTAAAGTGAATATATAAAAACAAGACCATCCTCTCCCCTTCTCCCTATCAGCCCAACTTTAAGTTGTTTCTCAAAAAACAAACAAAAACCCAATAAAACAAGACACCCCCCAAAAAACAATAAATAAATAAATAAATAAATAAATAAACCCACATCTAAATGTAAAACAAACATAATAAAACATTAAACTGTAACCAAATAATAGTGTGCACACACACATACACACACACACACACACTCACATGCACAAACAAAACTGTGAAATCCAATTATATGTTGGTCAACTACTCCTGAATATGAAGCTTGCCATGAAGTGTTTGGTGTATCCACTGTTACTCTATTAGAAAAAAACTAATTTTCCTCACCCAACAGATATAAAATGGCAGTTCAGTTGTGAACCTTTACCTTAGTGGCTAAGTTTTTCTTCCTTCCTTCCTTCCTTCCTTCCTTCCTTCTATTCTTCCTTTCTCTCTTCCTTCATAAAAATATAATAAAATTAAATATAATAGGGTTACCATCTTTCTGGCATGAATATTTAACAGAAATACAAGAGAATACATTTTTATCCATGAGTCTTTGCCATTTTTACGAACAATCCCCTATCGCACCCCAACCTGGGATATTTTTTTCTTAGCAGGCAAGTTAAGGCAGGGAACATTTATCACAAAAGTCTGTGTCATCTGATTGTCAGTTAACCTATCAATTAGAGGGGACTTTCAGGAGCCCTCAAGAGTAAATATAATGTCAGATCCAAGATCAACTTCTAAGTCAACCGTGAAAGAAAACCTCAAAAAAAAAAGTGTCAATGATGACAAGAAATGCAATGCGCCCCAATCCTGGTTTTAAAAGTCAGAGATGTCAGCTGTGCCTGCAGAAAGCACCACAAATCAAAGGCAATGCCATAACAACTGTGATAGAAAACCTCAGAATTGCCTGTGGAAATAAACCTGAACTCAAAGAACCATGACCCTCACCAAGGTCAGAAATGCCAAGAGCTGATTCTCAAGAGCTTTAAAGCACATTATGTGACCAACAGCACCATCTCTGAATCTGGGGACAAAAATACAGAATTACCCCAACCCGTGCTTCTTCCTAAGAGAGCTGGGGAGGTTTTATCAACAAAAAGAAGATTAATTTTTCTCTCTCCAGTTGACAAATGGCTGCTTTTACTAGATTCAAAACAAATATGGTTGCTTCAGGTCATGTTTTGTAAAGGTGGGGCATGATCTCAGAAGAATCTACATTGGAGGTTTTTTTTTTTTCAGTTCAGTCCTGTTGTTGATTCCAACCACTGTCTACACAGGACAAAACTCAGATGGGTTGATTTGAGCCAGGGTTCAGACCCACACTTCTGCCACATGCTGGCCTGTGAGTTTGAGGAAAACTCAAATCACTGTATCCCATTTGTTTCATTTTTCTCAGATGCACAGTGGTTCTCCCTGAGTTTGATTGCCTAGCTTGGGAACTGGGGCCCAGCAGGCCACAGGAGGTATGGCAGGAGTAGTGGAGACCACAGGATACAAAGGTCATGGGGAAGGGGAGAGGATGCAATATAAAACAAAAAGACAGGGTCACTGATAAATGAACTCTATTGCCAAGAAAATTCCCAAGAGTTTCTCTATGGATAATCTGTGGGTGTGGTGGGCAGACCATTTGCATCACTGTTCTAGGTCATGGCATATGGGGATTAAACAAGAACAGAAACCTCTCCTGCAGTGGTTGATATCTAAGAGTATTAGGGGAAGAAGCTAGGCAGGGTGGCTTATGTCTATAACTTGAAAGGCAGAGGCACACAGCTCTCCAAATTTAAAGCTAGCTAGGCAACATAGCAAATTTCAAACATGTTTGAGACTCCAAAGAGAAAAAAAAAATGTTTGAGAAAAATGGAATTGAAAGATAAGGCCTTTTAAGCAGCAATTACAATGCATGAAGTCATTAGTGTGGGCCCCAAGCCAAGGACACCAGCGTTCTTGTGAGAAGAAATTTGGACAGGTGGTCACATGACATGCGTGCAGACGAAAGGAGAAGCCAAGTGAGGATACAGCAAGAAAGCAGATATCTGCAAAGCAAGAAGAGACCAACCTGACCAACCTTGTCTTCCAACTCCCAGCTTCTAAAGTAATGAGAAATGTTTCTGTGGTTTAGGACATCCATTCTGTGGTACTTCACTATGACAACCAGAGCAAAACCAAAGCTAATAACCAGAGCAAACAAAACTAATACAATGCCTAATCTCCACTGATGGAGACCATTGGCCTACAGTACCCAAGCAGTGGGGGCTATGTGTTTGCAAGAAACACAAAGCAACAACACAGCACCTTCCTGTTGGTGTTCTTGACTGTGTAACTACAAACAATAGAAGCTTATTTTGCTGACATCTCTACCACTGATACACTACAACGTCTCAAATATACTCTTCAGAGTCTTTTAGTGCAATACGCTAAAGCATATGTTCTATAAATTCACCTAAGGCACACACATACACACACACACACACACACACACACACACACACACAAATAACAGAAGAGAATGCAACTGATTATTCACAATATGCTCGTGATACGATAGAACTCTCTTGAAGGGATACCGTGCTTCTGAGACTGCCCCTATGACATGAATAGGTACAGAAGTCCTGAGCTGTGGCCAGGTTTGTCCTGTGGCCCAGAGATTTGGGGACAGCTGCAGAGTGGGGCTGAGCAAGCTTTCCATTCTTACACAAAGACAGCTTCAGAGGAGTCGATGAAAACGATGGCAGGTGGTATCCAGAGAACACAACCTAACAAACGTCCTGCTTTTATTAGAAAAAGAAATCAAGCAGATTTTGGAACTCCAAAGCACGTAGATTTTTTTTTTGTCTTGTTCCCTGGCAACATGCTAAAACAGAATTATTTATACTTTGGATGCTAGGCTTTCAGAAGAGAGCAGGAAGAGGTAATGGGACAATTAGACAGAGAGAAACCCTGCAAATAAACAGGCTACAGTCACTGAGTTCCTGGAGCCACAGTCCGGGCAGGCTTCTCTCTGTGGAGGATGGGAGGTGGGCCCAGGTGGGAGGAAAAGACTTTGAGAATTGTCCCTGTAAGTGGCAGACTGGAGGAAGGGTTATTTGAGACAGTTTCCTCCCAAGCAGGAGCGATGTCTGCTCTGTGTGCTCCTAATCCTAGTGTCCCTGGCTCTCTGGCCACGCACATCAGGAGAGCTGCACAGTGTGCATCTGGCCTTTTCCACTGGAGAGCAGCAGGTGAAAAAAAAACCTCCTATCCATCATCCGCCCAGCCTGCAGGATAACTAATTTCTGTGAACCTGAGGGATGGTCCTTCAGAGTAATGTAGTGACAGAAGAATACAAATGGCCTGTTTACAGTTGTCACTGATGAGCAAATGGGAACAGCTAGCTAGGTGGACAGCATGCCAAAGCTGACAGGTTTTAGCATTGGCTGTCTAGGGAATGACATGTATGTAGAAGTTCTCAAAATCACGCATGACCTTGGAGGGTGTCTCCTTTCTTCCTCGATCTTCAAACACAATAAACTGAAGCTGTGTATATTTATCAGTGTCTATCTATCAGTGATTTCTAGCTCTTTCCTTCAAATACTGGAGAGCCAACTGTGCCGGGTACTGAGCTGAGTGCAAGAGATGCGTGATTTCACACACTCCCCAGGAGGTATTCAATCTACAGCCAACACATCTGAGGACCTGGAACAAAGGTTGAAAATGCCAGTGGGGAAGATTTATAAAATCTGAGATACCTGATTTTTAGATTTCCAGAAAAGAGCAATTTTCTAACTTTAAGAATTAGATCTCTCCTCTGAGAACAACCCACTCTTTTTTCATCCCCTCTGTTTGGGCTACCCCTCTGTCTAGAAGGCATTCTGTTGCTCATACCTCAGAGGAGGCATTGTATTCCTGCAGTGAGCAAGCCAATTACTCCTCTTTCTTTTCACCCCATCCATCTCAATAGCTTCTGGGAGAAGCAGAGGAAGGCGGTATTTGGGATGAGAAAGGGAGAGAGATTCCCAGCTTTTCTACTCTGTAGGGCAGTCCTTGCAGGAGTGGAAAGGTAGCAACAGTGGCAGGCAGACCATGGTCTCTGCAAAGTGAGAATAGTCTGTGTGCATTGAGCCAGTGAGATGAGGGGTTTGCATCTCCTCCTGAAACATTACCTTAACGCTGCCTCCACTCTATGCATGGATAACATAGGTACTTGCCGCTTTCAAGTGGTCTAGTAAACAGTTCAGATGGGCATCCGTAGGGCTGTCTTGGTAGAGCAAAAATCAATCAATCAATCAATCAATCAATCAATCAATCAGTCAATCAAGTGAAGTATGTTGGAGACAGACAATAGTCTCAAGTCCCAGCTGGAGGAAGAGAAGATCCCTGAATCAAGGGTTCTGGCTAAGGCAAGGGAGATGGAAGCATGACCCATTCCAGTTCCAAATATCAGTGGAGAATAGAGCAGAAACTCAGGGAATTAAACAGCACTAACGGTAGCGTGTTCTTCGGGGATTCTTGGATTGGCCAGGTTCTCCAGTGGAACAGAACTGAGAGAATGAATGTATTTACTAGTTCCCCCCCCCAGGATAGAGGCTACTACTGTCTGTGCACTAAAAAGACCGAGAAACCTGTATTCACTCAGTCCACAAAGCAGCATGCCTTGGCAGTCCCAATCCCCACTGAAGGCCTAGAAGATTCCTAAAGGGTCTTTGGTCTTTGGATCAAAGGAGCTAAAGTACGATCTCAGCAACAGAAATAGACATGTTCACCAAGATGTGAAGGCAAGCCAGAAAGTAGTATTGATTTTTTTCCCCCTCAGATCTCTTTATGACACTCTCTGGAAGTCCTGCTCACTGTAGGGAAGTATCATCCTCGTGGGCTATCCCAGAAATGCTCAGAGATACATCTCTTAGTTGGTTCAGTCCCATCGAGTTGACAGTCAAGATTAACCATTAGAGATTCCTTGTTTTAGCATCTCAAAAATGACAGGGGATAGAGAAGATCGGCAATGCCCAAGTGTCTGAGTCAGAGAGAATACTCAAATGCCCAAGTCACCCAAAGCCATAGTCACCACAGTCACATTTTGGCTGCAAAAACTTCAAGTGGCTTTTTCATTATTTCTTATTTTTATGTACTGCTTGATTTTCTATGCGTTCGAGATGTCTGCATAATCAGAAAAGCAGGTTATAACCATCCTAAAGTATTAAACTGGACTAAATCAATTCTCCACCAACCATACAGGCACATAGACTAAGCCTCCTGCTATCTACTGATTACGGACTGAAAACATGCTCAGGGAATACAAGAAGAACAAAAGTTTGTTTTTTTCTCCTCAAGTCTCAGCTTAGGGTGGAAAACAAATGTATCTATTATTGTATGTCAAAGGGCAGCGATAGCAAGGGGCCTTTCTGTTCTCTCTTCACCAACACATCACGTGTCATTCAGATAGGAATAAGCCTGGGATTCTTGACTTCGTACAGCCTGACCAGCTCTAGCCTTTGTCTCTTATTTAGTTTTCCCAACATTGTTCAGCTCTACATAGCAGATAAGAATTCCCAAAAAAAATACATATATATTTAAGGGTTCAGAAAGCAACTATTTTTTTCTTTGTTTCTTTTGTAATCTTTGCCAGATATTTCACCTCAGATATAGTTCTTACTCAATGTTCCCAGTAACCTCTGACAAAGGGAATTATCAAAGGAAGCATAAGACCCAATATGGCGATCTCTACTTCCACACAACTGCCCCCTACTATGAGCCAAACGCGAAAAAGAAATAGATTTTACTTGAATTCACAGCATGGTACTATTACTAACAGCAACAATCATCTAATGAAAGGATAAGAAGGAGGAAGGAGGAGGGGGAAGAAGGGGCCCCAGCAGCATCACCATCACCAATGTAATTCTCTGAGACAGTGAGACTGAAAACACAAGGTACCAGAAGCCCTTACAGCAAGCGCATGTTATCCTCTCCACTCATCAGTCATCTAACCTGAATCCCATCTTCTTAGGCCCATCTTCCTCTTGTCCCCTCCTCCTCATATATTCAACTCTATAGGTACCAGCAAGAAGGGACAGCAAAGCTCAGCATGTTCCGCAAAGGCTCCGGATCATGGTGCAGCTATTTTTGATCCAAGGAGAATGCTGGCCTTCTCGATCGTCATCAGAAGTTAGGTCTCCTGGATGACAGAGCACTTCTTACCTCCGTATCTTTCTGCTATGAGCCTGTCCTCTGACTTCCTCTTGCACTTGCTCTCCCCACTCACTCCCAGGCAGACTCCTTTTGTTCACCTAAATGGCTGTCTTCTAATGACCTTCATGAACATCACACCATTTTCTCCTTTTCCCTTGAGTTCCCACGATCCTTTGTGAGGCTCGACACCACTTGCTTCATTGACTCCAAAGTTGAGGACTCTACCCTATTACAAGGCTTCTAAAAGTCTTCAACAGGGATGCCAACTCACCCACCACCAAGAGATGTTTGGTTCTGTCTGGAGATATCATGGATTGTTATATCAGGGCAGGGGTATGAGGTATTAGCATCAAGTAGGCAGTTACCAGAAATGCAAATAAACAACTTATAATGCCCAGAATATTCCCCAGAAAAATATTACAGAGCTCTTAAGGTCTCAAAACAAAGTAAATGGCCTTGCCCTAAGGAAAACACCTTTATTGCTCTATAGGTACCAAGAGAAGGATGCTTGAACCCACCCCTCCAATGCATCAGCCAGGCATCCCTTCATCTACACTTCCACACCTTTTCTTTACATTAGGACATGGACTTGAAGGGCACAGATGTTGAAATAATGTCACCACACAGATGAGGAAGCTGAGGACCCAAGGGAAGACACAGCTCTTCCAAGGTCAGGCAGGGAGGCTGGCTGGCTGGAACTTAATGTTCTGTTACAATGAGAACTCCTCATTAATCTATCTGGCAGGCATGCTATTTAGAAATGGAAGCTAGGTCAATCTGACAGGTCCCACTCCTGATGAGGCTACTGTGTTTCTGTCATCTCCAAAGGACAGTGCAATGTCATTATTCAGGCAGGCTTCTGCATTATTTTTGAATTGTGTGATGTGTGTGTTTTCCCATATTGTGAACAAACGCTAGCATCATCCCCACATGTCTACTTTGTATTTAATTATCATGTATTACCTTCAAAGGTGACACTTCCCCAGCCTAATCATAGCATGTTAAGACAATAAAGTAGCATTAATGGCTTTGGTTGGGGGTGGGTACAAATTTGGATTCAGTGTTAAGTCTTCCCTTTGTGGTAGTGGTAGCTCAAACTATCTTATGATCAAACAGAAGCTTAAGGGTTCACATACTTGAAAAGCACCATGTAGAACAGTAGAGTCTGGGGATTTGAAAAGAAGGCATCAGAGTTTGCCCCTATGTCTCTTTCACTGTTCCCTGCTTTCTTTCTGGAAACAAACAGTATTATATTCAAAGAATTATTCTCTCTTTGTGTGACAAAGATGCCCCTATATATACCTGTTATGGTTTGACTCTGAGACACCCCAACACAAGATTATATTCTGAACACTTGATAGGCAGGTGACAACACTGTAGGGGAAAGATGTGGAGGTATTGCTCCAAAGGGAGAACTAGTTCTCTAGAAGGAAGTTCTGGAATGTTCTATCTCACCTTCAGTTACCACCTTACTCTTCTCCCATGTGAACTGTCAGCTATGGGTCCCCAACACCATAGACTGCTCTGCGTGAAACTCTAAAATTGATCAAAATCGACCTTTCTTCCAGTAGGTTCTTTTTGTCAGGTATCAGGGTCATGGCAACATAGAAGAATCTAAGACAGTGCCAACAGCAGGACCTCAGTGGTGTGGCCTCTTCTTACCATTACTTAGGCCAGGAAGGAAATCCTTCATTAAACCTCACATGGCAGAGGACTCAGCTGCTCTTTCAATTACTATGACAAGCAAAAGCATGCCAAGTGAGGAAAGAGGACTCTACCTAAGACCCTGCTTCAACAGAACAGCTGCTGACACTACTTATGTGATGAGCCACCACCACAATTGTGGTCCTCTAAGGAGGACCACAAGCCTCTAGTCCTACAAGTTAGCTTGCCATTTCTAAATAGTAACTAAACTGAACAGTGTAGTTCACTCTACACAGTAACCTTAAAAATTATCCAGTATGTAGGTGAGTCAATGACTTATTCCCTTCTATTACTAAGAATACTCCATTGTAAAGATACATTTACATTTTGTTTCTCCACACCCCTCCACTATTGATGAAAATTGGGTTGTTTCCAACTTGGGATCATGGGTGTAATAATATGCACCCTGTTCTCCAAAAAACAGATGTCCCAGTCATAAGTCCCTGCACATGCAAAGGAACTATCATCCAGAGATAAGGAATTATGGGCGCAAAAGCCAGGACTGCCCCATGTGGGGCAGGTCTTACATACAGTGACTGTGGTAAGCACATTAGAAAGGGGAATTTTCAAAGCACAGAGAGTCACAAGAAATAAAAGCAGAAAGGAGATGGAACCATGCTGTGTTCTGGTAGCCAGAGGCAGCAAGGTTTTCTCCATGTGGTGGTTTGGAGAAGACTAACCCCCATAGGCTCAAATGTTTGAATGCTTAGCTGTGAGGGATTAGGGGTATGTGTCATTGTTAGAGGAAGTGTGTCAGTGGAGGGAATAGGCTCAGAACCAGGCCCAGTGTCTCTCTTCCTGCTGTGTGTAGACCCAGATGAAGAACTCTCAGATACGTCTCCAGCACCATGCCTGCCTGTGTCCCACCATGTTCCTCACCATGATGATAATGGACTAAATCTCTGCAACGGAAAGCCAGCCCAATTAAATGCCTTCCCACATTTTAGTGATCGTGGTGTCTTTTCGCACGCAGCAATAGAACACTAAGAGACTCCTATAGCCCTTAAAGGAGATATGGCCACGCTGACTACTGACTATCAACTTTGGTCCATTATCACAAAAGAGAGCATGCTAACCACCACAATCTGAATGTGGAAACTCTTTAAAGCCAAAGTTCTAAAGGGAAAAATCCCTAAAGGATGAATTCCAAAGAATTATAATTCTGAAAACACAGTCCTAAAAGACAAAAACAGTCAAATTCATTAACAAATATTTCACCAAATTATTGCCTAGTTTCTTTCTTTTTTATTGGTTATTTTATTTACATTTCAGACGTTGTCCCCTTCTTTGTTTCTCCTCTGCCAACTACCATCCTATCCCCATCCCCTTTGCCTCTATGAGGGTGTTCCCCCACTAAACTCCCCATTCCCACCTCACTGCTCTAGCACCCTCTTATGCTGGGACATCCACAGGACAAAGGGCCTTCCCTCCCATTGATGCTACCTAAGATAGTCCTCTGCTACATATGTAGTTGGAGTCATGGGTATCTCCATGTGTACTCTTTGGTTGATGGTTTAGTCCCTGGGAGCTCTGGGTAGTCAGGTTAGTTGATATTGTTGTTCTGCATATGGGGTTGCAATTCTCTTCAGCTCCTTCAGTCCTTGCCCTTACTCTTCCACTGGGGTCCCCAGGCTCAGTCCAATGGTTGGCTGTGAATATCTGCACCTCTATTAGCCAAAGCTTCTCAGGAGATAGCTATACCAGGCTCCTGACAGCAAGCACTTCTTGGCATCAGTAATAGGGTTGGATTTGGTTTCTGCAGGTGAGATGAATTCCTAGGTTAGGCCATCTCTGGATGCCCTTTCCTTTCGATATGAGCCCCATCAGATGTAAGATTGGTAAAGATCTTTTCCCAATCTGTAGGTTGCCATTTTGTCCTATTGACAGTGTCCTTTGCCTTACAGAAGCTTTTCAATTTTATGAGATCCTATTTGTCAATAGTTGATCTTCGAGTCTGAGACATCGGTGTTCTGTTCTGGAAACTTTCCCCTGTATCAATGTGTACAAGGCTCTTTCCCACTTTCTCTTCTATTAGATTCAGTGTATCTGGTTTTATGTGGAGGTCCTTGATCCACTTGGACTTGAGCTTTATACCAGTAAATAAGAATGGGTCTGTCGATTTGCATTTTTCTGCATGCTGACCTCCAGTTGAACCAGCACCATTTGTTGAAAAGGCTATCTTTTTTTCCACTGGATGGTTTTAGCTCCTTTGTCAAAGATCAAGTGACCATAAGTGTGGGGGTTCATTTCTGGGTCTTCAATTCTATTCCATTGATCTACCTGCCTGTCTCTGTACCAATACCATGAGGTTTTTATCACTACTGTTCTGTAGTACAGCTTGAAGAGTCAGAAATGGTGATTCCCCCAGAAGTTCTCTTATTGTTGAGAATAGTTTTCATTAGCCTGAGGGTTTTTTTTGTTTTGTTTTTTGTTTTTTTGTTGGTTTTTTTGTGTTTTTTTGTTTGTTTGTTTGTTTAGTCCCAAATGAATTTAAGAATTGCTCTTTCTATCTCTGTGAAGCATTGAGTGGGATTTTTGGTGGGGGATTGCATTGAATCTGTAGATTGCTTTTGGCAAGATGACCATCTTTACTATGTTAATTCAGCCAATGCATGAGCATAGGACATCTTCCCATCGTCTGAGATCTTCTTCAGTTTCTTTCTTCAGAGACTTGAAGTCCTTGTCGTACAGATCTTTCACTTGCTAGGTTAAAGTCACACCAAGATTTTTTTTATTATTTGTAACTACTGTGAAGGGTGTCATTTCCCTAATTTCTTTCTCAACCTGTTTTTCCGTTGAGTAGAGGAAGACTACTGATTTGTTTGAGTTAATTTTATATCCAGATACTTTGCTCAAGTTGTTTATCATTTGTAGGAGTTCTCTGTTGGAATTTTTGGGGTCACTTAAGTATACTGTCATATCATCTGCAAATAGTGATATGTTGATTTTCTCCAATTTGTATCCCTTTGATCTCTTTTTGTTGTCTAATTGTTCTGGTTAGAACTTTGAGCACTATATTGAACAGATACAGGGAGAGTGGGCATCCTTGTTTTGTCCCTGATTTTAGTGGGATTGCTTCAAGTTTCTCTCCATTTAGTTTGATGTTGGTTATTGGTTTGCTTTTAGTACGTTTAAGTATGCTCCTTGAATTCCCAATCTTTCCAAGACTTTTAACATGAAGAGGTATTGGATTTTGTCAAAGGCTTTTTCAGCATCTAATGAGATGATCGTGTGTGTGTGTGTGTGTGTGTGTGTGTGTGTGTGTGTGTGTGTGTGTTATAGTGGATTACAATGATGGGTTTCCATATATTGAACCATCCCTGCATCTCTGGGATGATGCCTACTTGATCATGGTAAATGATCATTTTGATGTGTTCTTGGATTCGGTTTGCAAGAACTTTATTGAGTATTTTTGTGTTGATATTCATAAGGTAAGTTGTCTGAAATTCTTTTTATTTGTTGGTCTTTGTGTGGTTTAGGTATTAGCATAACTGTGGTGGCTTTATAAAACGAATTAGGTAATGTTCCTTTTGTTTCTATTTTGTGGAATAGTTTGAAAAGTATTGGTGTTAGATCTTCATTGAAGATCTGATAGAATTCTGCTCTAAAACCATCTGGTCATGAGTTTTTTGGTTTGGGAGACTTTTAATGACTGCTTCTATTTCTTTATGGGTTGTGGGACTGTTTAGATGGTTTATCTGATCCTGTTTAGCTTTGGTACCTGGTACCTGTCTAGAAAATCATCCACTTCATCTAGATTTTTCCAATTGTGTTGAGTACACAGGCTTTTGTAGTAGGATCTGATGATATTTTTGAATTTCCTCAGTTTCTATTGTTATGTCTCCCTTTTCATTTCATTTCTTTGTTGTTGTTATTGTTGTTATTGTTGTTGTTGTTGTTAATTTGGATACTGTCTCTGTGCCCTCTAGTTAGTTTGGCCAAGGGTTTATCTATCTTGTTGATTTTCTCAAAGAATCAGCTCCTGGTTTACTTAGTTTGTTTCTATGATAGCTTTCCACACATTCCTTAGAGAATATGTCCCAAATATTCAGTGTTTTATGTGTTATGCTAGTTAATGGTATCAGTTTTTACATTGTTTCATATTTGCTTCAAAATTGTTTCTAATTGCTTGTTACATTTTTATAGTTGTATTTTGAACAGTGATCTTTTATGCCACATTTTGTGAATAAAGACAGTTCTTCTATGGTTGGGATAAGAGGTAAAGCTGGAGAGTAGGATGCATGCCTAGTCTTTGAAGGCAGGCTGTGGTTTTCACCTGCAGCACAGTAAAAGGTAAATAAATAATGAATAAATAAATAATTCTCACCTCAAAGTGTATGTGAAAAAAATGTGCTCTGACTTCACTCGGGTTATTGACAGAATTATTTACAAGTCACCTTGTCTCCAGGAAGTCATCTTCAATTCCTGCCATGGCTTCCCCAGCACAATCACCTGCTTTCCTAAGTTTCCCATAGACCAGGTCAGACCTCTGAGGGATGCTTCATGCAAAGCAGAGTCTTAAGTATCTTGCAGTGTAGCCCTGGAAATGATACCTTGCAACTGCTGCCCTTGTCCCGAAGTCAGAAAAAAAAAGGCATTACTTCTGTGGTTCTGTAGTTCTTTGAAATCCCTGAAGATTATTTTTATAGAGTCTTTCAAGGGAAACTATATGATTCAGTGCTCAATTCAAAGCAGGTGTCAGGGGATGAAGATGATTTCAGTGGGTTAAAATTTGAACCTGTCATTGCAAATGTATTCATCTTGGTTTGTTGCAGAAGCCTCTTTAAATGTGGCTTGTGATGATACTGTTTGTTTCAGGATTTAGAAGAGAAAAACTAGGGGCAAGAGATTATGACCAGATGAATTCCAATTTCCAAAGACATTCCATTAACTGGGTACAAAAGGTAAGGGGTAAACAAATTCAGGTGGATCCTAGGTATCCTAGGTTCACTCTGAGTGGCCAGCTCTCCTCTGGGAGAAATGGTTTTGATGTAAGATCTTCTCTTATTGACTTTTTATACAAAAATCTGAGAACTGTGTACAAAATTTTCTACATATATAATATATTTACAAATAATTATGAAATTATTTGTAAAGCCATCAACTAAGCTAGTTTATTAGTCTAGCCACTACTGTTAATGAGCACAGACAAACTCTTATAGTCAATACGGAAGAGTGCACACAATTGAATAATAAGAGGGAGAACTTAAGATTTCAATTAGATGTAGATTTTTGATACTTAATGAAAATTCATGAATTGCCCTTTTGTTTCATTAGCACAGAGAAAGGACAGGGGTGGGTGTGTGTGTGTGTGTGTGTGTGTGTGTGTGTGTGTGTGTCTACAGGTATGTGCTTCTTTAAGCCAGAGGAAGGACATATCTTGTACCCTCTCTCCATCACTCTCTGACAAATCCCCCTGAGCCCCTGAGACAAGGTCTCTCAGTAAACCGGAAGCTAGATTGAGAGTCAGCAAGCCTAATGATGTTCCTATGTCCTTCTCCAGGTTCTGGGGTTACAGGAACAAATGTCCATGCTCAGCTTTTCATTCAGATGCCAGGGATTTGAATTTGGGTCCTCATATTTGTGCATAAAGCGCTGCCTCTCTGGTTCTAAAACCATTTCATTAGTGAAGACTTTTAGGAATGGGTGCAACTCTTGTGCTCAGGTTCTTTGCAGCATAGAAGGATCTTGGAGTTCTTTTCCAGTGTTACAGAGATCCACATATGAAACGTATGAAATTGACTGAGATACTGCTTTTTGTGTGCAGTGCTTCACATGAGGAACATCACGAAGCTCTCCTCCTATATAAAGCACAGTTCTAAGCAATTCACAATCATAACCTATCTTTATTTTTCATTTCTTTTAGCTCAGACTCCTTCTCCATAGTGAAAACTATGTTCACTGCTTATCAGACTATGCAGGCCTTCATTATGTCAGTTTTCCCAGCACTGAAAGAAAATATCCAATAGAAACAACTTAAGGTAGGAAAGATTTGCTTTGCATCACTGTTTCGGGGGATTCAGACCATGGTGGTAAGAGTGATGTGCAGCAGGTGCTCACACCCCACACAGAGACAGCAATGAGCCTGGGGTAAGAACCTGGGTGAGCATAACCTACTAAAGCTCTCCCTTAGTCATGCTTTAAATCCTAGCATTCAGTAGACAAAGGCAAGTAGATTTCGATGAGTTCAAGGCCAGCCTGGTCTACATAGCAAGTTCCAAGGCAGGCAGGGCTACTTCTCAGGAACAAGTAAAAGATTTATTTTAAGTACTACCATTTCATTTTTGGACTCCATTTAATCCTAGGGAGAAACTAAGTTCAAGGTCCCAGGTCTTAGGAGAGCTGAGGACTTCCCAATAGCTGAATTTCTTCTGTTGTAAGGAAACAGTTCTCTGAGTCCAGCCATCTCAGGGGCACCTTGTAAGGGAATAGCTGTCTGAGTCCAGACCTCTCAAGGACAACTTCTCCATTTTGCTAGCAGGGTCAAAATAAATTCATGTTCCCAGGCCCAGGAACTTACCTATCCTGATTGATGGAAACTTCCTTGCTCAACCTCTTATGTCAAACTATGATTGGACAATACTATAGCCTACCCTGCTCTTCCTTGTTTTATAGTTATATCCTTCAAATAGGCTATATAACATCTGATCAGGGTCACAGTTCATCTCCCGGGTCTGTTCTGTGGCCCTGGTCAATCATTAACAGCTTGATAACAATAGATTTTTGTCATCTGCATTGACCCGGTGTTTGGGTTATATTGTTTTTAAGTGGACC
Organism: Tokudaia tokunoshimensis; assembly: GCA_036184795.1. NCBI lineage: Eukaryota > Metazoa > Chordata > Mammalia > Rodentia > Muridae > Tokudaia > Tokudaia tokunoshimensis. The sequence goes on along the minus strand of BTHU01000006.1, from coordinate 67,827,635 downwards.
TCACAGCTCTACACAGTGAGACCCCGTCTCAATAAATAAATAAGATAAAAATTTTAATTAAAAGTATTTGAATTAAAAAAAAAAGCTCCCTGCTTGTGACCTATTTCTATTTGCCTCAACTCCTATGGATTTTTAATGTTGGAACATTAAAAAAAAATTATGAGCCCACAGAGGATATCTTAATTGGGACTAACAGCCTATGTTGTTTTATTTCTGCAGCAGCTCAACAGCCTCATGATATGATTGTCCTTCTCTCTTTGAACTTTCCTTCATCCTAAAGTTCCCTTGGCTGCACTGCACTGAGTTCACACACAAACACACACACACACACACACACACACACACACACACACACACAGAGAGAGAGAGAGAGAGAGAGAGAGAGAGAGAGAGAGAGAGAGAGAGAGCCTTCAATCATCCTCACCCATTTGGCTACAGTTCTTTATTACAGTCCCTTTCTAATGGATCAACATTAACTCCTAGCCTATTGCTAAACAATCAATCTTAATAACTGCTATTGAGCTTATAATTACAGCAATCATCCTCCTAACGAGCCTCACGTTAGTGATCACCTGTTCCTTTTATAAGTTAACTTGACAAGGACTCCTCAATTTCCGGTTTCTATTAGGAATATTTCCAAAACATTTCTATTCATCATAGAGAACAAACACACTCTAGTACTGTCTGCTTGTACTCCACACAGGAGCATACAGGAGAAAAAAAGACACAAAAGGCAAGGTAATGTACTTGACAATGAAATGTACTGTCTTTAGCAGCATTTCCCCAGGGTTGAGCTGTCCAGGGTGATAAGCCTGTCATTTTTCCTATTTCTCTCTCTTTTCTTTCCTTCCTTCCTTCCTTCCTACCTTCCTTCCTTCCTTCCTTCCTTTCTTTCTTTCTTTCTTTCTTTCTTTCTTTCTTTCTTTTTCTTGAAACATGGTTTCTCTGTGTAGCCCTGGCTATCCTGGAACTCACTCTGTAAACCAGGTTGACCCCAACCTCACAGAGATCTGCCTACCTCTGCCTCCTGGGCACTGGGATTAAAGGCACATGCCACCACCCAGCTTGTCACTCCCCCTTTCAAAGTTGCCTTCTGTCACCTCGGTGCAGGCCTGCTCATCCATTCCTGCAGGTCCCTTTCTCCGGCTGTTCCACTCTCACTCTCACAGATTCTCAGCTGCGTGTAGTCCGTCCAGCTATCACAGGCGCAGATCTTGTCAAAGCAGAAACTGCACACAATACCAAAGTCTTGGTAAACGTCTTGGGAGTTATCCAGATGTACAGGATGGTGCATCTTCTCTGGAGTGCTGCACAAGACAGAGATGAAGAGAGAAGCCACAACTTTGTTCCTGCTGGAGAGAGGGTAAGGACATCTGAATATTCTTCAGAAACAGTACACAGATCCGTACATTAAAAAAAAAAAATCTTGCACTGTAAATGGATGGGACTAGAAAAAAAAATCATCTCGAGTAAGGTGTGCCAGATCCAGAAAGACAAATTAGGTATGTCTTCTCTTATCTGTGGATATTATCCGTTAAGTCAATGATAACCCATCTACAATTGGTAGAACCACAAAGGATAGGTATAGAGGAAGGGAGAAGAGGGGACAGATAGATATCCCTAAAAAAAGGAAAATAGAATAGATAGATAAAAATGAAGATTGAGGGACGAATTGGAGGATCAAGTTGGGAGGAGAGAGGAGCAATGAAGGAGGGAATATAGAGGGAGACAATTAAAATTCAGGACCATTCGAGGGGTAGTGTGGAAACTTAATACAGTAGAAGCTTCCAGACACACACACACACACACACACACACACACACACACACACACACACACACGAAGGCAATCTAAATGAAATCACCAAATAATGGGGGAGACAGAGCCCCAAATGGCCATCACTTGTCACCAAATGAAGCTTCCAGTACCAGGATTGGGTTACATGTAATCAAGTTGTTGCCTAAAAGTATCCCATGGGAATCTCCAAACAATGCAGGCTGTTGCCAAGACAATAGATTGCTCTCCACAAACTGGTAGAAAGGCCCCCTTGCTGAAGACCGCACCCCAGGGCCAGATCTCTCGGCCGCCACAGGTGGCAAGGGGCGAGGGGGGGGAAGATGGTATCCTTCCCTTGTCCTTGTCACTGCATGAGTGGCGGGACCAGCTCTCTCATGTTCATTTCATACCCTCAGGGCCGGCTCACCTGCAACTCCAATAACCAGGGACAATTCTACTGTGCTTCCTGGGCAATGTTCACGGCCTGCTTTCCTGGGTACCACAACCTGGCCAGTGGTGGTGTCAGCCCTCCTGCTCTCGTGTCCTCAGAGTCTGCTCTCCCACAATGCCCAGGTGAGGGGTGGGGCCAGTTCTGCACAGCCCTCAAACATCAACACATCCCCAAGCAGCAGCCCAGGCCAAGGACTTCCACTTGGCCTTTGTTGGTAAACAAGCTCCTGATGCTACAAGGTCATGGACCCACATGTGGCGCCCTGAAGCAGCACAGGCCAGGACCCCACCATGGTCCCATATGGCATCCCTGGCTAATCACATCAGGCTGTTCCTCAATACCCATGAGTCTCCAGTTCTGCCTCTCTTCATCGTGCCCAGAGCCTTCTGTTCCTTTTTCTCTTCCATTTCTCCACTACTGGCTTGCTCCTCCTAGTGGTGTTCAAGATCTCTGAGTGTCTGCAGTCATCTTAGGAGTAGGATCAGGAGTGCTGTGCCCTGCCCAGCCTGTGCATTATGGCATCTGGCAGAAGTCATCTTGAATTTGGACTGACCCTCCAACCTCAATTCCCAGGCCTTTAAGGCACCGGACTGGTGAGTTTTTAACTATAACAATTTCTATTTTGGTATCGCAACATTCAAAAACATTTAAATGTTATTTTGTTACTTGTGTCTTTGCTGTGTGTGGGCTTACTTTTAGGTCAATTTGATACAACTTAGACTTAACTGGAGAGGAGGGAGTCTCAATGGAGAAAATGCTTCCATAAAATCACATTTATAGGCACCCTGTAGGGGTATTTTCTTAATAATTAAAGGGGGAGGGTCCAGTAACTGGGCAGGTGGTCTTGGGTTCTATAAGAAAGTAGGCTGATCAAGTCATGGGAAGCAAGCCAATAAATCAGCACCCCTCCGTGGCCTCTGCATCAACTCTTGCCTCTATATTCCTGCCTTGGGTTCCTTCAAGGATGAACTATTGTGCAGAAGTGTAAGTAAATACATTCTTACCTCTCCATCTTGCTTTTTGGTCAAGGTGTTTCATCACAGAAATATAAACTTTAAGACATTGTGATAAAATAATCCAACAAAAGCAACTTAAGGGAAATGTGTTTTAGATTCTAGTTTGAGGGTATAGATTATCACAGTGGGGGAGTCATGAGACATCTGGTTACACTATATCCACAGAGAGGTCACAGAGACCAGGGAATGCCGGTACTCAGCTGATTTTCTCCTTTCTTTTTCCATCCAGGACCCCAGCCCAAAGGATGATACTATAGTAAAGGTGGGTTGTCCCACCCAATTAACCTAATCAAGATAATTTCTTACAGGTAAGCCCAGAAGCTTGTGTCCTAGGTGATTCTAGATCCTGTCGAGTTGACAATTGGTGTTAATCACCACAAATATGGACAATTCCATTGGTGTTAGAGAAATAGATGGTAACTAAACAGTATGTTGATATTTCAACTCTGTTTCTAACCCCTGCTGAGGTGAAAGAGGCTGACACTAATGGGGCTGGAACTGCCAGAATCATAAACTAAATAAATCTCCTCATGTCAGAAGTTAATTTCCTCAGGTATTCCATTTTGGTAATAAAAAGCTGCATAGGTTATTCCTTCTATAAAAAGACTTGCTAGAGTAGGCCCACCCTCTTCTATTCTGAAGAAACATGGCACGTTGTCCTTTTTCATACCCTTCCATCTGCTTCTCCACATGAGGATATCTAGGTGAAACAGTCCTCAACCAGACATCAAATCTATTGTCATCTTCATCTTGGACTTCTCGGCCTTCAGAACTATGAAAACCACATTTACTGTTTATAATCGCCCAATCCTGACCACTTTGGTTTAGCAGCACAGATAGGACGGGGCTGATGGGGAAGTAAGTAACACTAAAAAAATAAACTTAAAATAAAAACAAGCCAAAATCAAAACAGCATCACACGCCCCGAGGAGAAACTCTTAGGTGTGCTGTGCAGCAGCTCGGGGTCTATAAACACCTCCCTCTGCTCATCAGACAGCAGTCTTTCTTGAGGCCATTGGTCCTGTTGACAGGTATCTGTGGCTCCTGGCCACCCAATAGCCATTTCTGATGATCATTCACAACTGTGTTCTCTACAGCAGGGATGACTTAGAAATATGATGCAAGGCAATGGATCCTGTTAAGACACGACCTGAGATGCAGTCCCTTTTGCAATCTTACCTACCTACCAAACCCCAAGGGGAAGAGAGAAATCCTCCCAGAAGCTTTGGGCTTTAGAGAAGTTTTTTCATTCAAAAAAAAAAGGTTATGGCTCATACATCTGAGAGTGAATTTAAGAGCAAAGAAGACAAAGAGAAGAAAGAGAGCAAGCAACCTCTGCCGTGACATCGACCTGAAGTTGTTTCCACTCCTGAGCTTTCTATCAAGTTGGAAAGTCAAAATAAAAGCAAGTGACAAGATGTGATCAACAATACTTTGAACAAACACAAAACTCTGGGCCTGGAATAAAGTGTAGCTCGAGAGAAGAGCATCAGTTTAGCATGTCCACGATGCTGGGATCAATCCATACCAATATACACATACATACATACACACACACACACACACACACACACACAGAGAGAGAGAGAGGAGAGAGAGAGAGAGAGAGAGAGAGAGAGAGATACAGAGATAGACAGAGACAGAGAGAGACAGAGAGAGAGACAGAGAGAGACAGGGACAGAGAGACTGCGAGACAGAGATAGAGAAACACAGAGACAGAGAGACAGAAGGAAAGATGCTTCATTTGTGTTTAAATCTCTTAGAGTTGGGGTCCCTGTTGCCTTATAAAGCCTCTACTTGGAGTGGGGCAGTGATTTTAATTTCCTCAAGTATTCCATTTTAGTAACACAAAGCTGTGTAAGTTATTACTTCCATAGAAAGACTTAGTAAGCCCACCCTCTCTGTTCTGAAACATCATTTTTCACCCTTCCATCTGCTTCTTCACATGAAGACACTTAGGCCTCATTTTTCCCTTTTTTTCCTCAGAGTCCTTCCATGAAGATGGTGGGGGGGGGGTTGGATGTGAAGCACTTGGACTTCCATGTGATAAAGAATAGTTTTCCAACACAGAACCCTGACACCACTGATCCAGCCCTAATACTCATTGCCTGTGTGCTAGGAAATAGGTTAGTGTTACACAGCACATACTGACATTTGACCTGAGGCCCCAAAGCAAATTAGAAGTGCGAGGGAGAGCTAGTGTCTAGGGAACTCTCAGGCAGGATCCTTATCCCCTCATATCTCTCCTAGGAAGCCTGATACATTGGGATGGTTAATTTTGGTGCTCACCTTAATGAGATTTAGAATCACCTCGGAGCTAGGCTTCTGAGCATGACTCAGAGGGATAGATAACCTTGCTTACATTAATAGAGGTTGGAACACCTGATAACTGGGTAGCTCCATTCCCTTTGTTGAGATCCTGGATGTTATAAAGAGGAGGCAGTGAGCCGAGTTTAAGCATCCATTACTCTTTGCCTCTTGACCTTGGATGTAAACCGCTCAACTGCCTGAAGCTCCTGCCAACGTGGCTTTCCCACCATGATAGATTATAACCGCAAACTATGAGCTGAAATAAGTCCTTTCTCCCTTAAGTTGCTTTTGTCAGGGAGTTTTAACATATCAACAGGAAAACAAATACCAACTACTTGGGGTTAAAAGCCAGGCTTTTAAATAAGCCTGTAAATTTTCATGTAGGAGAGAATTTTAAATAAGCCAGTAAATTTTCATGTAGGAGAGAATGAACAGGAAGGATAACGAGAAGGCAATAAAGGTCTTAAGAAGGTTCCATACTGATTTTCTAGGGTGGTCCTGGTAAAGTATCCCAGACTGTGACTCTAACAGACATGGACTATCTCCTTATAAAGAAGGATCTGAAGATCAAAATTCCAAATGGGTCATTATTCTGAGGACTATCTTCTTGGCTGAGTCATCCCCTCACATGGCTTAGCATCTTCTCACATGTCCAGTGTCATTTTCTTATAAAAGCACTAGTCAGGCTGGATTAGGGCCGCTCCAGACAAGCCTGATTGTGTTCAACCCCTTTTATTTTAATGTTATCTTCAAATACAGTCACACTCTAAGACTCTAGGAGTTCGGATTTTCAGTACATGGATTTGGGGGTGGGGAACTATGCTTAGCCTCTAATAGAGGAGGAAGGGTCGGTGGCCCTTGTGAAAAATATCCTGCCTGGACATAGATGACCTTTGGGCCCCACAGTGGTGAGGATATTGTGTGTGTTTCATAGGTGATGGCATTGCTCAGCTGGGGCTCCTTGCAGATGCCTATCTTTCTTTCCAGAAGGCTATGTCTTGTTGATTCTTCTAAAGGTCGACCACAACCCTCCCAGGGCACCTCCAGCCCACACAGTCATGTTTACTATTTGAGCCCTCAAGTGAGTGTCTTTGGCACCATGTCTCTGAGCTTGGAAGCCTGGCTTCTATACGACCCGTTGAGAAACACTTTCAGCCTTTCTTGGCAATAGAACCGGCCCGCTGCTAAGAACTACTTGGGTTATTTTAAACTCGTAGTTTTTAAAAATAGCCACTGGAATCTAGTCTCGCTGGATTTCCGTGCATGTCTAAAAGCTCTGGGTTGATTCTCTGACTCTCACCAGGCTGTGCAATGGGGGGCTCTGCGGACTCCTGCGGTCAAAGTTGAGCAGGCGTTTCTCCTGCACCTCATGCAGCAGCGCTGCTTTGCTGCATGTGCTTATCAAAGCATATACACAATGCTCAACAGCATGTCTCCAGCTTGTCTGAAAGCATCTGTCTTTTGTTGTCAGCTAACAACCAGCATTCCTAGCAAGGTTTCTTCCAAGCACACCACGGTGACCTTGAGTGCCTTGAGTTTTAAGAAAGCAGTGGGGTGTTTCTCGTTGGCAAACCACGATAAACATTTTTGAGAGCTGTCACCGTCTGTCACACCGAGACCCCTGGTGTTGTCTCATGCCATCTGTATCTGGGGAAACTGGCTATTGATAGAGTGTGGCAACAGTGAAGGAGACCAGGCGCACTCCATGGATTATTTTCTACTTGGTGTTGGTATATGCATATTATATGTTTTGTGCTGTATCCTACTTGGGTTTTCAGTAAAATGCTTACTGTTCAGCACGGCTGGGTTTTTCCAGAAGCTGGATATCTCGGGTTGTCTGTCTCCAGCAGCAGAGGAGAGGTGTTATCAGCATCCAGGGTCAAATGCAGTAAGCATTCATGGGCTTCCTCCACTCTCTGACTTATTCTCAGCTGGTCTCTGCATCCCCCAATACTGGCACACTCCTATATCATATCCATGAATCCCAAATCTGATAGTGTGCATTTGAGCCAGGGAAATCTCTTCCCTGCTATCACGAGATATTTAAGAACCCAGTAAGCAATGCTTTAATTTGTGTACGTATATGATTTGTGTGCATGTGCGTATGTGTGTGTTCTTGTTTGTGCAAGAGCACACTTGTGCCACAGAGTACACATGGAGATCAGAGAACAACCACACGTGTATATCCCTGCCTTCCACCGTGTTTAGATTGGTCTCTATTTACTATCAGTAACACTGATGTAGCCTCTAGGGATTCTCCTGACCCTACTTACTATCTTCTGTCAGAGCCCTGGAATTACAGATGGATGCGCTACGGTATCATATTATGTGGATTCTGGGAATCCAGACTCATGCCTTCATGTTCATGCAGCAAGTACTCTACCCAATGAACCACCCCCTTCACCACTAGCAACCAATTTTACTATGAATCCTAATTGTCAAAATGGCCCACTACATCCAATGAAATGAGTCAGTTTCCAGAAACTTCCTATATGTGTATTTCCACAGAACTCCCTCTAGAAGTTTCTACATGCATTCCTAGTGCATGTGAGTATATGTCATCAAGTAAGAAAGCCTCAATGGATCAGTTCATCTCCAGGGTAGCATTCCCTTCCCGAGTCTCTTCCCTCTTGCCACAAATGGACACTGGAAAAAAGATGTGCCAGGAGATGGCCTGGAGGGGGAGAGGGACATCCTAACCTCCTACTGCATAAATTCTAATGTCCAATTTAGTAAATTTAGTGCAGGATGAAGATGAGAGTGTAGCAAGGGGAGGGGCCTCCCTGGGTGTCACTGGTCTCCTGAAATGAAGTCATCATGCTCTGTGGCAATGAACTAGAATTGCTTGATCCCCATTTCTGTCACCAATAGCCTCAGGTCTGTGCCTCCAAGGGAAAGTGTTCATTACAGTTTAGAGGAATGTGACACTGAGGAGGGGAAGTGACAATCTCATTCAGTCCCATGCCTTGCCCAATCAACTTTGCACCTTTTTTTTAAATGATAGGGGCTATAATTACTTTGGAAAGAAATAGGTGAAAAGCATTTCCGCACTTTGTTTGCAGAGGTGGACTATAGACATCGCCAGAGACAGAGTGGCGCCTTAATATACACAATGATATTCCCTCTGTCCTAATACAGACTAAAGGCTGGGTCAGGTCTGTGCAGAAGGAGACAAAATACTTGAGTCAGAGAAAAGAGCTTTGTCCCTGGCATCTCAGTGCAAAACAACTTCTCCACAAGCACTCAGTCCTTTCTAATTCTACTTTCTAAAGTTGAAAATGGTGCATCCATTTTTTTAAAGTATCCTGTATTATCTGGAGGAAGGAGCGCATCTCATGTTTCAGAAAGTTGCTGTCAGCAGAGAACGAAGGAAAGGATCTACCCTTTCAACCTGCCCAAGCAACTAGCCAGTCCCCAACTGGCCTGAAAATTTAGCAAGACCCCACAGGAGCAGCAGTTTGATTTGGCGACTTAATTTTTTAAAGATCCATTGGAAGCTAATCCCTGCTGTGTGAAGGCTGTCAGCTAATGATAGTTAGCTTGCCCAGGTTACCTTCTACCTGTACTGTTGTGTGTAGACGAATGGCTGCAGTCACTCCAGGGCACAAGTAATACTTTTCACTTGAGTTCATATTTTACACTCACATTGGGCTTAGATATAGCAGCTCTACTGAAGTGTGGAAGAGTCCTAGGAAGTGGTCCCACCTCCAGAGCTTAGCACTCATCAGACCCCAGAACTGTCCTCCAATGCCTCCTCTCTTTCCAGGATGTCATAGATAGACATGCTCCTCCTCTCATTCTCAAATGACAGCTATACTTCTCCATAGAACCTTCACTACCTATGCTCAAGCTTTACCAGAGTATTTGTAGAGCATAAATTGGTTCTTTTTCTTAGAGTGGAATCAATACTAGATGGAGAACGAGTAACATTGATCACTTTTCAATAAGTTATATTAGCAACGAAGTTTGTGTCTACTCATGGTAAAGGACAGATTCAGCAATGAGGTACTGAAGGAGGGAAAATAAGTCAATTCAGTACCTTTCACTTAACCATGCCTTTTCTGGTTCTTATTTTCATGTTCTAGGCGTTAGAAAAATAAATGAGTTTTCTGGAACTCCATGTCAGTATTTTGGCGTACATTCTAAGAAATACCTACTGTGTCATGGTTGCTTCTCTGCCAAGATACGCCATGGAAGAGCACAGGCCCTTTCTATACACACCTTTCCCAAGGAAGTGAAACTATTCCTATGTTTCTGAAACGTGCCAGACCCAGCAACTGTGTCTTCAAAGCTGTTGGTTGCCAAGACAAAGTACCATAGATCGGCTGATTTAAAGGACTGAAATCTATTTTCTCATAATCGTGGAGGACTGGAAGTCCAAGATCAAGGTTGGATTCCTGTGAGATCTCTATCCCGCCTTATGGATGACCACTATTGTACTTTGAATGTCATCCCCAAAGTTCACATTGAAATTTGCTGTCCATTTTGACTGGCAGCCACACACTTGCATGCAAAGCATGATGACGTTTTTCAAGCACCCATAACAAGACAGCACTGGGCACACTGTTTTCCTTGGTAGAAGGAGCAGAAAGGAGGGAGCAAGCGGCAATAGAGGGGTTAATCAGACTCATAGAGGCAAGAGAAATAAAAAGAAGGTCTGGCAGCAACCTGGGAAATTACGTGACACGAAGCAAAGTCTATGATTAGCGTTAGTCTCTGCACCTGTCCAACAAGAATTGGCATGATGCCCAGAATATCTCTGACATCAGAGTTAGGGGCGGCACTCTAGATGCCCTGAGCTTTTCCAAGCCACTAACTGCTAGCGAGCAGGAAGAGAGGTTTGTCATTTCTGCTGTAATTGTCAGTCCTGAACCGTTTTCACAGTATGACCATGCTGAAGTCTTAGCTTCCTTGATGTTAAATCACATGTCTAAGTCCTGCCCTTTTAAAGGGGCTGTTTTTAATGGATGAGAGAGATACTTCAGAGTCCAGTCTGTATGGATTCAGACCATGGGCCTGATGCTGCCTGCTGGTCTTTACCCCATAACTTCTCTCATCTCTGAATTAGGACCGTAATGATGTCTTGTTGAGTTCTATAAGGACTGGAGCTATGTGTGCCATGACCTGCGCAAGTGCCAAGTAGTATAGAAGGAATTTCTTTAACAAGAGCAGGGCTCATTATTGTAATTTTTAGTAATGTACCAGGTAAGTTTTAATAGTGGAATTCAGAAATGAACTGAATAAATACCCTAAATCAACAAAGAGAATTAATAAGGGAGCAGAAGGTTGGAGATGTGATTCAGTTGTATGACACTTGTCTAGCACATGAACGCTCCATCTTTAATCTCTAGTATTATAAGAAAAACACTGACAAGATTCAAGAGAGGTCCTGAGAAGTCAAATATCCAAGATAAGTCAAATATGAAAAGCATGTGCGTATCGTGTCTGTAGGCATTCTATAAATCTCGGTCATAATTTGGGTTATTTGTAGGAATGCAATAATCACAACATGTGTTCATTTTTTTAAAGATTAATTTATCATTATATGTGAATGCACTGCAGCTGTCTTCAGTCACACCAGAAGAGGGCATCAGATCTCTTAATGGATGGTTGTGAGTCACCATGTGGGTGCTGGGATTTGAACTCAGGACCTTCAGAAGAGCAGTCAGTGCTCTTACCTGCTGAACCATCTCTCCAGCCCACATGTGTTCTTTCTGAATGTTTTCAGACACTATGCTATCAAAATAATTATATCATGATCCCTCAAAGAAAGCACCGAATGTTTGGAAGTACCTGCGAGAATGCGGTGGGACAAATGGCAGGAGACAGATGGAGACTGCCGTCCTATGCTGCTCGGTGGAGCTGTACTGTCTGTTTCTAAAGAGAGGAAGAAAGAAGTTTCCCACTCAAGAATCTGAGTGATCCACTCTCAGCATGAAAAAGCACCATATTTTCTCCCTTTCCCGTGGGGCTTGTGGTAATTGGGGCCACGTCAATATGATTATAGAAAAAGACTGTTGGTTCAGTTTCTTTGAACCCCTATGAGTCCAAGTTGTTTTGTGGGGTGTCTTGTGGTATTCTGGACCTCTCTGGCTCCTATAATCCTTCCTCCCTGTCTTCAGCAGACTTACCAAGCTCCACCTAAAGTTTGGCTGTGGATCTCTGCATCTGTTTCCATCTGTTGCTGGATGAAGCCTTTCTGATGACAATTTGGTTAGACACCAATATATGAGTAGAGCTGAATATCATTGGGCATCATCATTTCATTGACACTTTTTGCCAGTTGTGTTTGGTTCTAACCTAAGTCTCTAGACCATCCAGCCTCTGACTTCTGTTCCTCCAGCCAGCATCAGGAGTGAGCTCCATCTCGTGGGAGTGCTTAGCCACTCCTACAACTTCTGTGCCACCTTTACGCCAGCACATCATGCTGGCAGGACAACCTGTGGGTCAAAGCTTTTGTGGCCAGGTTGGTGTCCCAAACCCTCCACCGGAAATCTTGCTTGGTTATCAGTTCATGCTCTGCTGGTTCGTTCCTATTACCAGGAGTCTTATCTAGGGTCCTCTTATAGATTCCTGAGATTTTCCATTGTTCTAGGTTGCTGTCACCCCCCCCCAAAAAATTGCCTCCCCAATTGAATTGACTCTCCTGATACTCTCTCCCTCCATCCTCTCCCCACTTAATACCTCCTCTCTACCACAGAACTATAGTAATAAAATACACATAGTATTTAGCATAAAACAATCAGATCGATCAATGGAATCGAGTCAAAAATCCAGATGTAAATCTGCACACCTATGAATGCCTAATTTTTAATAAAGAAACCAAAAACTTAAGAAATAAAACATCTTCAGCAAATAGTACTGGTCTAACTGGGTGTCAGTATGTAGATGAATTCAAATATATCCATACCTGTTACCCTGCATAAAACTCAAGTCTGAGTGGATCAGAGACTGCAACACTAAACCATATACATTGAACCTGATAGAAGAGAAAGTGGAGAATAGCTTTGAATGTATTGGCATAGGAGACAACTTTCTTAGCAGAACACCAATAGCACAGGCACTAAGACTGACAATAAGTGAGACCTCATCAAATTGAAAAGCTTCTGCAAAGCAAAAAAAGATACAATTAAATAGGATAATGCAGCAGTCCACAGAATAGGAGATTTTCACCATCTCTACATCTGACAGAGGGCTAATTTCCAAAACATATACAGAATTACAGAGTCTAGACATCAACAAACCAAATAATCCACTTTGAAAATGAGGTACAAATCTAAACAGAGAATTCTTAACAGATAGAATCTCAAATGGTAGAGAAGTTCTTGAAGAAACGTTCAACATTCTTAGTCATCAGGGAAACGCAAACCAAAATGATAGCCCATCTTATACCTGTCAAAATGGTTAAAATCAAATACACAAGTGGCAGCTTATGCTGTCAAAGATGTGGAGCAAGTGGAACACTCCTCCATTGCTGGTGGGAGTACAAACTTGCACAGCTACTTTGGAAATCAATATTGTGATTTCTCAGAAAATTGGGAACTGATTATCCTCAAGACCCTAAAAGACATTTGATCCTACCACAAAGACACTTGCTCAACTATGTTCATAGCAGCTTTATTTGTAATAGCCTGAAACTGGAAACAACTGAGAGGTCCCTCAACCGAAGAATGGATAAAGAAAATGTGGAACATTTACACATTGGAGTATTACTAAGATGTCAAAAACAATTACATCATGCAATTTGCAGGCAAATCGATAGAACTCGAAAAGGTCATCCTGAATGAGGTAACCCCGACCCAGAGGGGCAATCATGGCATGTACTCACTCAGAAGTAGATATTAACTGCAACATAAAGGATAATCATGCTATATAACCCACAGATCCAGAGAGGCTCGATAACAAGGGATGCTCAAGGGAACATGCATGGCTTTCTCTGGGTGAAGGAAATGGGATAGATCTTGTGGGTGGACTGAGGAGCAGTTGGTTCTTTCTAACAGAGAATATGTGTGGCCCTAACATGAAGGGTTAGAGTTGACTCTAAATTTAAAGCAGGTAATCACAAACTGTCTTAAATGCTATCTGTGTTTGTCTCCAATGTGGTTATACATTGGAAGTAGAGGCAATTCTTCCAGGATTTGTCCTAGTGGCAGAAAGGAGCATAGGGCTCTTTCCTACCAGGAGCCATCCTTGTCCACAGTGTTGGTGAGGAACCTGGGCCTGGAGTCTTTGTATGTATCTAAGACTTCTCACCGTTCTCTGGAAAAGTGACTAAGGACACAACCCTTGCAGAAAACAATCTTTCATCAATCCACATGAATGTAGGTGTTTAAGAAGAAATTACTTTGGTACATTACTGTATTGATAAAGATATTTAAAAATCTATGCATATCTTGGACCTTCTATGGATTGATAGAAAGTGGTGGTGGTCGTGATGGTGGTAGTGGTGGTAGTTGCGCTGATGATGGTAATGATGGTGATGATGGTGATGATAGTGATGATGGTAATTATGGTGGTCTAAGAGTCACACAACAAGGACCAATATTTGCAAACAAGCCTGCACTACTGACTCCAGGGTTAAGAAGAATCCCCTCATCCTGATCTTGGTAATCGCTTTGGGTCTTATGATATTTGACCACACTGATCTTATTGGAATAATAGTCCTGGGGAGGTTTCTTCAGTATATTACTGTTGCAGGATTTTCCATGTCTGATCATATTAGGGCAGTGGAAGGCCTGTGATTGAACAGGAAAAGGGAGGTGGAGCTAGGAGTTGGAGGTGGAGCTAGGAGTTGGAGGTGGAGCTAGGAGTTGAAGGACAGAGGTGACAGGAGGAGAAGGGAGGTGAACAGGAGATGGCTTCAGACATGGACCTGCGTGTCATTTACTAGCCACAAATGGCTAAGTTTTTATAAGGTTAGAAATATTGGGTTAAGGCTTTATCATCAATTGGCTCTAAAATGACTGGATTGACATCTTGTAAATTGTAATATCCTTTATACATAATCTGATTTGCTAATTAAGCTTTAAGAGTTTTGATTTACTTGGTTACTGGAATGTGGGACCACCGATTAAAGGGGTTTATGGTTGGAGAAAACACAGTCGGGTGCCGTGGGAGCTAGCTGGGAGAGAATAGCTTGGCTGGGAGAACATGCTGGGGATGCCGTGGGAGCGAGCTGGGAGAGAATAGCTTGGCTGTGAGAACACCCTGAGCAGGACCCCACCATGCCATGGTGCTGAAGCCTGGTGGGGCAGGAGAGATGACGGGTTTGCTTTTTCAATATTTCCTGCAACATATTACACTACTCCTCCTATCCCCTTTGTTAAAAACCTACAACAGGGAGGAAGAGATGGCTCTACAGCCAAAGAGCACTTGCCGTTCTTGCAGAAGACCTAGCCTAGGTTCCCAGTAACCACGTGGCAGCTAACAGCCTTGTATAAGTTCAGTTCTAGGTGATGTGATGCCTCTTCTGGCATCTGGGGGTCAGGCATATATGTACACATACACATATGTATGCAAAATCTCATACACAGGAAATAAAGATACACCTTTAAAAAAAAAACCTTATAACCAAAACCCAATCAAACAAATTCTCACATTGTGTTTTCAGTTGTGATTGCTAAAACAAAACAATATGGCTCCTTTAAGATGAATCATGTGCCCTGCTCTCAACCCTGCTGTAGGAACACTTACAATCAAAATGTAAAAATTACAGAACATTTGCCAGTAAACACATTTAAGGTGTGCAAGATAAAATTACAGTAAAGAGAAGTATGGTCTAAACATTATCTGTGGTGTGTCCGCTGGTAGGTTTTCATGTTGATGCTTCTAAGTGTGAAGTCTACTTTTGTGAAGAGTTAGGTCATTGTAGGTGTAGACAACAAGGGCAGTTACATTTTATGTATGTGCGATGCTCCAGTAGCAATCAAAGGCAGGATTCTGTGCCTAGACTCTACATTCACACTGTGTACTGTCTGAGCTAGCTTGGTCTTTCTACATTACTTTACCACTTTGCTGTTTTCATCAAGATCATCTCCAGGAAGCTCTTGTCCAGAAAGACAAACAGCACAGAGAGCTTCACTGCTTATTCCAGGAATACCCCAATGCCCATTTGAGTCAACTCTTCAGTAGATTGAATCAAGCATTTCTGTTCATTTCTCAGACTTGAGAGTTTACTCAAAATTCTTGCCTTGCTATGTGCCCAAATCCTCAAATATCCTATCAAGGTCGTTATCCAGTCATAAAAAAAAAAAGCTGGCACACTGAGAAATCACCTTAGCTAAAACTCTCACGCATTGTTTGTCGTTTGTCCTACATTTGCTAGTTACCAAGCAGAGCTCACTCTCCTGTCATCCTTGTTTGATCCAATGGTTACTTGACTATTTTGTTTGATACTTGTCAGTCTTAGAGCTCCCTCCAAGACTGATGCAGTGACTGAAGGCACTTGTCTTGCAGTGTGGGTATTTGGAAGCTGCATCACATTGGAAAACTTCCTACGTGTGTACAGAAATCAATCAACTGCACTGGGATGCTGAACTGAGTTTCTTATATAACAAGTGTAACTCTTTGGAATAAGAAACCCACTTTAGAAGTTATACTACTAGATGTTTGGTGAATAAGGGTGTTTGCTGTGTAATCATGAGGACCTGAGTTCAAGACCTCACCATGTAATAAGGCTGGTCTGGCTGTATGCATGCCTGTAACTCCAGCGTTATGGGGATGGAGACAGAAAGATCCCTGGGGCTTACCACCAGCCTGGCTCCAGTTTCAGGAAAACACCTTGTCTCAAACAGAATAATATGGAGAGTGATACAGCAGGAAATACAACATCCTCTCCTGGCTATTGATATCCATGTAATGCACATGTGTACATAACACACACACACACACCCCAAAAAGGAAAAAAAATCAATTTTAAGAATTCAGACACACAAAACTCTGTGCAAAAGGTAGAGTAGAAGGCATGCACCTGTATTCCCAGCACTCTGGAGACTTGAGGTGGGAAGATTGCTTCAAATCAGGCACTGGCTTGGACCACTTAGTGAATTCAAGTCTAGCAGAGAAGAATGGAAGTCTAGCAAAGAGGGAATGGGAAGATCTCAAGAGTAACCACTAAGAATTCAGAGGACCTCAGATAAGTTGGAGATGTTGAAAACTGTCTCCTTGGCACTCTCCCAAGAATCCCATAAAATAGACTGGGCTCTGACCATCTGCTTTAAACACAAAACAATATTGCTAAATGGTAATAAACTTACTGACTACAATCAGATGACATGAACATATATTCAAGCTACAAGCCTTTCTTCCATCTACTGTACTTATACGGTTGCCTTTGCACACCTTACCTCTCTTCTGCCCCTCCCTACCCCAATTAACTCTTTCCTTCAGGTGAACATGGTCTCCAAGCACAGCTTCTATTTACTTGCTTTTCCTGGATTTCTCCTGATGACACACTCACACACATAAGCATTCGTGTAATGCATACAGACAAACACATGTTCTTCTTGCACCCAGGCATGCACACAATGCATATCCATACATATGCATACATACATGTATACACCATTTTTTTAAATATAAGTACATATGGTAGATTTTTTCAATACAATTTGCTTTGCTAAAGTGTCCTTTGTAACTGAGGTCAGATCTGAGAATTGAGAAGTGGAGAAGCGGAGGCTGTTTCTTTCCTCTGCTCCTCATTTTATAGCTTAGCTAAAATACAGAATCTGATAGGAAAGCAAAATTAAGATTGGAAATAGTCCTGTTAAAAAGCCTCCACCACCTTGCTGAAGATATGGTAAAAACAACAATAACAAAAACAAAGAACAACAGCAAAAAAAGAAAAAAGAAAGGAAAGAAAGAAAAAGAAAAGACTAATGATATATGTATAATTTTACATAACTTAAAATAACAACAAAAACAAAAGCAGAACCATATAGGTACTTCTTAAAGGGGTCATAGTATATAGGAGACGATGATCTTTAATTGAGACTTGGATAATGAACTTCCCATAGCTAGAACAGCATTGGGAAAAGAACTTTTTTTGTGTTAATCAAAAATCCATATGGGAAACTGGAGTGAATGATCAACAAGAATCCTGTTAGAAACCAAGCATTCATTTTCTCTTTGTATTCCTAACTTCACAAGAATAGTAAGGGGAAACCACACACGTTTTGAAAAAAATTAACATAGGTGCTACACCATCAGCCCCAACCCCTGCCTTTGTTATAATGCTTTGGGCGTGAACAACCACTCCAGCGGCAGCTGTTGGAAGAGACCTTCAGACGTCCTCATGACTTAGTCCATGTCAAATCCCAGTTGAATCTTCAATGGTATGCTTGTTTTCTTCTTGTGAACACAGACACACTAGCTAACCATATAGGGCGTTATTTACTCTGTAGATTGAAGTGCCAGAGGAAGTAGTCTCTTTACAGTGCCTTTCTTGAAATCTCACAGCCTCCCTATTCTTAAAGATGGCACGGCTAGTTCATACTTGAGCTTAGCAATGTCTGCGTATCTCAACTGAGCCAGCCACAGCAGATTTCAAAAAGAAACTCATATGGGCAATTATTCTAGTGCTATAAGGTGCTTTTGAAGGCCAGGCTGCTAATCATTTGGAAACCTAGATGACTCAGGTGTTGAGGGGTTGACCATCAATCCTTTCATAAGAATGAAATCATTTGAAGGTGATTGAATTATAAAAGTTCCTACTTCTTCAAGAGATTAATCCATTGGTTTGATTCCTAATTTGGAATTATTGGAAGTGATGAAATTCTCTCTCTCTCTCTCTCTCTCTCTCTCTCTCTCTCTCTCTCTCTCTCTCTCTCTCTCTCTCCTTTCTCTGTGTGTGTATGCACATGAGTGTGTATGCACATGTGGGTATTCTTTCTTAACAAAGTTGGCCTTTCCAGATTTTCGCAGATCAGTAACCGAAAGACAAGCAAGATCAATAATTATGGCTTCCCACAGCAGGACAGGCCATTAGAAACCCAAAATCATTATCGCACCGTATCTTGAAAAGTTGGTTCCTGCTGCCACGGAGATGACATTCAGTGACCTTTCACAGGAGCCAGGTTTAATGCCTGAACTTGCATAGAAATAGAACTTAGGAACAAAGGGTCTATATTTGGAGGGTGTCTGTCTGGCTCCATTATTGTTATATTCTTGATGAGCAGTACAAAGATAAAGAAAAGTTCACAGAGGCTGAACAATATGTTACAGGGTTATTTTTTTTTTCTCCCCAAACCCCCCAAATCACTCACTAGTTTTCCTACCTGGACAGAAACTTAAGGTAAACTTATTTCTACTTTCAGTAAAATTTCTGACGTCATCCAAGATAGATTTTTGGCAATAACTTTCTTTCCTGGACAAGGAAATCATTACATTATACTAGATCTGGAAACTATACTATCACGGGGGCATTCTTAATCACTTTCTCCTGTCCTTAATATCCTTTATTTCCCACTTTAAAAAGAAACCTGAGCAGCTGGAGGAATCATACACATTATATATTATATACTGCAAAATGCTGGCAAGCACACTTAATAATGTCACTAACGCTATGGAAACCCTGGCCTGTCTCTTTGGACTCAGGAAATTAGATGAAACAGTGTTTCAGAAGAGAGCTGCTTCAATTTTT
This sequence comes from Tokudaia tokunoshimensis, assembly GCA_036184795.1. NCBI lineage: Eukaryota > Metazoa > Chordata > Mammalia > Rodentia > Muridae > Tokudaia > Tokudaia tokunoshimensis. The sequence goes on along the minus strand of BTHU01000006.1, from coordinate 67,808,443 downwards.
TTTAAAGGACATTTCAGAGAAAATAAGAATGAGCGCTGTGTCCAGGGAACATTGTTTGATGCTACATCTCCAGACCATTCTGTTACCTGTATGTAGCTTCTAGGCACTGTAGCTGGGTAGATACTGATCTATTCTAACCAACTCTGCTGGCCTGGTCTGGTTCCAAGTCATTTTGGTCTCGCCCTAGGACTTCCTTCTTCACTCATGTCCCCATGGTGATTCCTCTCCTTGTTCCCTGAGACCCTCTGTTGCTCTCTCAGGGTACAGACTTATTATTATTAAGAGCCTTATCCTCTCTTGCCCAGCCATAGGCTGATCAGCTCTTTATTGACCAATCAGAAGTTTATGGAGATCAAGATTTTACAAAATATTGAGTCAGGAAATGCTTCCTAATAATGATGATACCAAGCCTGGACTTCTGGCACAGAATCAGCAGTCGAATATACACTGCACAGAAACATCCCCCAAGGGGCTTTGCTTTACAGTCACACTAGAACTTCTAACACCACAACCATTTCCCTTGGGTAGTCCTTGCATGAGAAGTAGGCTTCACACTCTAAACTCATCCTTTTGTTTTACTTTTATGGTCACACAAGTTTGAATCTGAGAGCCTAGGGCTTTACCGGCCATATATAGTTCTCTACTCAACACATGACCCATCAAATAACCTTCCAGCATGAGGAATGGGAGAGGCTGACACATTGGACCACTTCAGTGACTCCTCCCACCCCAAACCATGACACCAAAATCTGTGATGATGATGTAGCTTGATTGTGATGTGTCTATTGGGGGTGGAGGTGGGGCTGCAGAAAGCTTGAAAACCCACATCATCTATAGCCACGCACAGTGCAGTGACGTCAAAGGCTATTATCTCTACCAGGATATCAGCACTACTTCTCTGTCTTTATCATTTATTACAGACAATTCCTCTAGGTTCCTCCCAACAACGACCTAACAACACCTTGCATCATCACCAGCCTCCTACTCTGCAGGGTGTGGGTGGCCTGGTAGACTATGAAAGGACTACTCACTACCCCAGCCCAGCTTTTACTTTGCTTTCTCTCCTCTCTCTCTCTCTCTCTGTCTCTCTCTCTTCCCACATGTTCCTGGCCAGTCTCTCTTTCTCTCTTTCTGTCCTTCTCTGTCCCCTCCTCTGTCTCTACCCCATTCCCCACAATAAGCTTTCCTTGTATCAAGTCTGTGGCATGGCATGACTTCTCAGAGGGATGGCCCTTACTCCTGCTGCTGGTGCCCCTTCATATTTCATAACAATCATGACTTTATTAAAACTTTATTTCAGGACTGGGGATATAGCTCAGCTATAAGAGTGCTTGCCAAACATGCAAGAAGAACTGTGCTCAATCATCAGCAATGACTGTAGCAAGGTTGCCAAATGCCAATATTCTGGAGGTAGAGGCAGGAGGATTAAGAAGGTAGAGCAAGGTGACTTAGTGGATAGAGAAGCTTAGTGCCACCCTTGTCCCCAGGAACCATGAAGTAGAGGAAAGAACTGGCTTCTGAAAGCTTTCCTCTGACATCTATACAGGTGCCATGATAGTCCCTGAACGCACACACATACATACACATGCACAAGAACACGCACATAGTAGGAGGGAGAAATATGTATACGAACATACACATCTGCACACACATCTGTATACACACACATGCCTGCACATATACATACACACACTGACACACAAAAATAACTTTTTAAAAGATACTTCAAGGTCACATTAGCTACATACTAATTTTGAGGGTGGTGGGCTACTCAAAAACTTGTCTCAAAACCAAACCTCACCCCCCAAAAAATCAAAACCAAACCAAAAAAAAATCTTTATTGCAGAAAGTTTCTGAAAAAAAAAACTATTTATTTTGCATCAAAATCTACTCATTCAACACCCAACATGAAACCATGTTCCCATAACTATAAAATTCGCTGTCCCAACAGGCTAATTTTACTGTACCTGTAGGTCCAGACTTATACCCACTGTGTTTATAGTCCTAGCTGGGGCCTTTCCCCTTTAAGACAACATAAATTATTCAGCCAAATAGTGTCCCTGTTTGCTGTTTTAAAAGATAAATTCTGCCCCATCTTACCATTTATTTTAATGGCACTTTGGGAGACCAGCAGGATTATAGGATAGATTCTCAAGTGTGGCCTATAGATACTCACTCTGTGGGTCCCCCAAGAGCCCAATTAGACTTCAAGAGATATTGAGGAAAAAGATAGGAGGATCATAACTTACCGCTGTAACTCCTAGACTGGTTAAGATGAAATCAGTTCACTAAATAATTCATCTTTGAGGCTAAGCAAACATTCATGGCAAACTCTGGTGCCGCTGCTCACTGGCTTCTCTTAACTGAGCAACACATCTGTATCGGACTAACCTGATGAGCACAATGCTCGGTGACAGCGAGGAAGTTCCGTCTGCATCCTAAGGACCTAGGCTTCTTCTTTCCTTTGAGGATACATTCGGTTCACATTTGCCCGGCACCCTAAGGGAGGCTTCAGAAGAACCTCTAACCAGCTGTGACTATAAAGAACAGTTCTCCTGCCAGACATGTTTTACCTGTGTGGGAAACCACCAGGTCCTCAAACAAAATACGGAGAAGAAAATAAATGGGGTATTTCCAGCTATGATACGCTAGTCACGTTCTGGTTGGAAAATATCTGGATCTGATTTAGGAAACCCCGGACAGTCCAGTTTCCTTCCTCGCCCTTCTCTTCCTTTTATTTTGTTTATTTTTCGTTTTGAGACAGACCCAGACTATCCCCAGTCTATGTATCTAATCCAGGATGACCCAGACCTCCCCACCCTCTTGCACGCCACCCGCCTTCTCAGCGCTGGGGTCCAGCACTCTGCCTGGCACCCCGCTCTTAACAAAACTAGGAGATAGTGAACAGTGTGATAGCAGGAAATAGCTTGTAGATGGCTCTGCTCGTCCCACCTACTGATGTGCTTCACATTCGTGTGACTTAGCCATCTCAGAGACGCGGTTTCTAGAAATACGGGTCCTTCTTCATGGATTAAAGTAGCATTCTTTCTTTCTTTTCCTTAGTCCTCATTCTTGATAAAGCATACCTTTCGATAAGGCACTCTTCAGTTGCCCATAGGGCTCCTCTCATGTTTAAAATCCTAAACTGCTACTGATAATTTTTTAGAAAACTAGTTTTGAGTCATTTTTATTGACTTCATGTGTTGCTGCCTCAAATGTATACTGGCAAAAAAATTGAAACATAAGATTACTATCACAAAGCATGTTGAGAAAATACAAGAGTCAAATGCTATAGAGATCCAGAGAGATTTACATTAAGGTGATGGGTCTTAACTTTTCTTACGCTGCAACCCTTTAATACAGTTCCTCATGTTGTAGTCTCTCTCTCTCTCTCTCTCACACACACACACACACACACACAGCCATACAATTATTTTTGTTACTACTTCATAACTGTAATTTTGCTAGTAATGAATCATAACATGTGATACATAGGATATCTGATGTGTGACCCCTGTGAAAGGGTCATTTGATCCATAGGGGGTCATGAACCACAGGTTAAAGACTGTGGCATTAAAGCACATTACCTTTCTTCAGATTTCTCATAGCTTTTAACAGGCTGATGTGTGCTGTGAATCTCCGAAGGGCCCTAGTGCAATAGAGTTTCTTGAAATTGTTTAGACAAGAGACATTTTTATTAGGGAAATGCTAGGTTTCCCTTGCAAGAATGCCACCACTATGCACACCACTGCATGACATCATTTGTTACAATGTGGCTCCACAGGTGGTAGCTAGTTCTATACATGCTTTTTGAGAGCAGTATCCCTGTATGTAGAAACATATAGTGGGAGCACGGGGTACAGCCACATCTGTAAAGGAACAGACTCAAACCCCTCCACTTCCCATAACTGTTATTGCAACAGTTTGCTTAGAACTGTGTTTATCTGTGGGGTGGTGAGCTGTGCACAGGCAGCCTGGTTCCTGGTTGAGCACTGGTTTTGAACCCCGGAATCCTGGCAGGTGACTACTGCCCACAAGGAACTGCAGGTGTTTGGCCACGCCCCTTGGGCCCCTGGTTCCTGTTGGAGCAACAGCCCCCCCCCACACCCCCCCATCCCCACAGACAGGTCTGTGGCCATAAGTCAAGTAGGAGCAGCACCAAGCCCTCCCACATACAAATAAGGTTTCCCCAAGCTCTCAGACCAAGCCAATGAGAAGACCCTGACCCACCCCAAAACCATATATATGATCCTGTCCAGACTAAAGGTGTGTGAGAACTACTCCTTCCTCTGAGAGCTTCTGTCATAAGAGCTGTAACACTTGGGAAGAGGTCTGCTTTCCCTGGCACTCCTCCCTGGCTAGTTGGCCCAGTCAGCCTACTCAAAGCAACCAAGACAGCATGCCAGAGACAGAGGGGGAGACAACTGCCGCAGCAGAAGCTGCAGAAGTAACATCCCCTCCCTGCTCCCACGCTCCCCTTTGCGGGGACCTGGCCAGAGATCTCTGTGGAAAGCTTCCGGTACACAGGCCCACATTTATCTGCTACACCCAGAGGTGGAGACTCCCTCTGTTTTTAGCAATTTGGACAGTGATTTTTATTGTTAAGCAATAGTCTAAAATATATGACCAAGTTTTAAGACAAAAATACCATGTTGATACCTGGTTAGCATCCTCCATTTAATTATAAAGTTGTTTGATTCTCATTTATTATTATTATTATTATTATTATTATTATTACTGAATTTGTGTGGACATTGTATCCAGCAAACATTCTTGTTTTGTGACAAGCTGCTTCTGAAATTATTGGCATATAAACCAGTTTGAGATGGAGGAGCTGGGATGAGAACAACACACATGAGAATTGTGTGCAACAGATATGGGCATAGGTCCATCATGTGTGATTGCCTATAGCTGTCCATGGGATGAACACAGCTCACACAGTTCAGACTATATATAATAAATGACTGCACTGGATTTTGATAAGTTCAATCTTAGCCAGACTTATACTAGAATGATTTAAGTCTCCCCAGCTATTTAACAAGTGACATTTTTTATTTCAACTAAATAAAAGCATAAAAGATTTTTTTAAAAAAAAAAAACCTATTAATTTACACTAAACATTTAAAAACCAGGATCTTAACATTTGGGAGAAATGATCTTAAGAGAGCAATTTTGGGTCCTATTGTAATTATAAACCATAGTTAGCTGGGAACTTGTCCCATTTACGGTGATGAAATACTTCCATTAAGTAGGCTAAGGAATGGGCACATATCTGTTTAAATATTTTGAAGTCAGTGGAGACATTTCTGGAAGAAATTAGCATTTGAAATGCTAGATGGAAAGACTTCTAGTGTGGGGAGGGCCAAGCCCTTCTACTGAGACCTGAAGAAGAAGGATAAATTGAATCTCTCTGCTTGACCTGGGATATCCACCCTCTGCTGTTTCTGGTTATTGGTCCTGTGACTGCAAATGAGACATACACTTTCTGTCTCCCTGGCTTCTGGGCTGGGACTGAAACAACCCTACCAGGACATCTGTGTGCATACAAAATGGTAGGATTTCTTAGCCTGTATAAGAGTATGAAGTGATCTTTTAAAGTTTTTTTTTTTTTACATCTGTCTCTCTTTCTGTACTTTGAATATGTTTCTTGAAGAACCTTGACAAACAGAGTAAGAAATTCAGTATTTGTGACTTCTGGAACTTCTCAAACAGAGGTAGGCAAAGGGTAGGCTGTCAGGCAACTTTCCAAACATCTCTATAGACAAAGTTCAAAAAGGGACCAGTAAATAAGCTGCCTGCAAAGGAATACCTGGAATCAAGTGCAAGTGGAGTTCAAATATTGTTTTTTTGGTTTGGTTTGGTTTTCTTCAAGACAGGGTTTCTGTGTAGCCCTGGCTGTCTTGGAACTTGCTGTATAGACCAGGCTGGCCTTGAACTCAGAGACTTGCCTGGTTCTGCCTTCCGAGTGCTGGGGTTAAAGCAGTGTGCCACCACCACCCAGCTGAGTGGCAATGTTCTTCAATGCCACCGTGCAAAGGATTCTGAGGTGAGAGTTAGTGCTAGTTTGAAAGCTTTTGCAAATTTCATGCCTCTAAGCACACGCGTGGGATTCTGGCGGACAAACACTTCACTTGCATCCTGCTCATCTGGCAAAGCAAGGAGGCTCCCATGCAGTACTCTTCTACCTAAAATATTTAATTCAGTCTGACTTCTTTCTTACTCTATTTTTTAAATCTAAAGTCTCTCTGTTTTTTCTAATTTTATTGCTACCTTCAATATCTCTCTCTCTCTCTCTCTCTCTCTCTCTCTCTCTCTCTCTCTCTCTCTCTCTCTCTCTCTCTCCACAGATGTACCAAGTTTCCCTGTCCTCTGAGGTTATAGCTTGAGTTGGAGGGACTTAATACACACTAATTTTATTATTATCTTAAATTTTAATCATACAGTACAATACCTTTTGATCATATTCTTTCGCTTTCCCCAGATCCTTCTAGATAATACACTAATTTACAATTTTTGTTTTCAACAAATGAGAAAGGACAGACGGACAGACAGACAGGCAGGCAGGCAGATGGACAGAATACAGGCCAGCGAGCTGTATTCCAGCAAGGTATCAAATGAAAACAAGTCCCGTAATACACCCAAACTGCAAGGACTGATTTTTAAATCCATAAGCACGACTTAAAAAAAGAGCTATATAGAAATAAATCAGAAAATCATGACAAGGAGATACTTCTTTTCTCTTCCATTCCACTGAAGTGAGAAGACACCTGAGAAAGCAGATAGTTTGGTACTCTGGCCCTAAGTTCTCTGCTTTTAGAGCTTGCATGATGAAGAAAAAAAGAAAAAAGAAATGTCCCTAATTCATTGTGTGCCATGAAACTGCAGCTCTTTGCAGCTTCTCTATGTGAGACGTTATCTACTCTTCCCTAGCCTTGAGATTTTCTTTGCCCGAACTCTCCACACAGCTGCCTTTGCCTGAGACCAGGTTGGCTTGCCAGTGGATGAAAGAATGCAGCCAAGTTTCTATAACCATGCTAGGCTATCTATGATCTATCAATTAACATGTAGCCTAGCCTAAACCTGGAAGCAAACCAGCCACCATCAACACAAGCCTCTGGAGATCAGAGGTAAGTGTAAAAGTCTCACTGAAATTACAAGAGTCCTTCCTGGGTGCGCCAAACCACACATCTCATGAGCTGAACCGCTATTTATTGGTGAGATTTGATGAATACTTATGATCATCATGGAATAATGGCTATTACAGGCACTGAACACACGGAGTGTGTGTGTGTGTGTGTGTGTGTGTGTGTGTGTGTGAGGGGGTCTCTTTGCCTCTACAGAAAGACCATTCAGTTAACAAGAGCTTCAGATTAATCAAGTTAATTGGATTTCACATTCAGCACACGAGTTTCAGTCGTGGTGATGGTATTTTGGTGGTTCTTTATTAAGTTGACATGGGGAAGGGATTTGAAGAGCCTGTCTGCTCAAATAGCAAATAGACATCAAGGGCAACTATGTCATTTAAAATACAGTGAGTATCAATGTCACAGAACGAAGTGACAGATAAATACAGAAACAAAGCTATTCTGGTTGTCACTCCCCTTTTCAGTGACGACTCAGTAAAGTCACTGGAAACTAATGGTTTCCTTAGGAATTATTAATGTGAGTGATACTTCACGGTAGATGAGATGTTTAAAATATTAGTTTGTTTCTATTCTCTTTTTAAATAATAGATTTTGGGGGAATTTTCTAATTCTTGGAGGGTTGCTAACTTTAGGATTCAGTACAATTCTTGACACCGTTTTGCACTTAAGAGCTTCAGACGCAAGTTCTATCTGATACCAGACTGTATATAAATATATATATTGTATATTGTCCTGTATATTTTATATATTATATGTATACTGTATATGAAACATACAATAAAATCAACAGCACCAATGGACAAATAATTTTAGAGTCTGTGCTGGTTTGAATGAGAAGGACCCCTATAAGGTCATATGTTTGTGTGCTTGGCTCTCAATGGGTACAACTGTTTGGGATGGATTAGGTACTGTGTCACTGGGGGTGGGCTTTGAGATGTCAAAAGCCTATGCCATTCCAGCTCTCTGTCTGACTCTGTCTCTCTCTGCTTTAGATTTGCCCATCCGTTATAAGCTCTCAGCTACTTCTCTCGTGTCTTGCCTGCCTTGCCTAGCAGCTGCAGGCATGGACTGCCAATCCTGATGAGCATGGGCTCTAATCCTCTAGAGTCATTAGTCTCTGAATTAAATGTTTTGTTTTATAAGTTGTCTCAGTTATGGTGCTGCTTTACAGCAACATCACACAGAAAACTAACTATATGTAGCTAAGATAACTATAAATAAAATATAACTATATATACATACATATATATGTGTTCGTGTATATATTTATTTAGCTATATATGATATATATATCATATATATGATATATCATATATATCACATATATGATATATATCATATATATCACATATATATGATATATATCATATATAGCCAAATAAAAATATACACGAACACATATATATATGTATATCAGTATTTAGCTATATATGATATATATCAGTAGAAAACTAAGAGTCTAGTGATGAAAGTGGATTTGAGAGAGTAACCAAGTAAATCTCAGTAGCACCAAGTTATGAAAATGAAGGTCCAATAGGTTTCATGGATATACTTATAACATCCATTTTCCCTAGCAGTAAGATTCTGATTTGTCTAGGAAATTGAAAAATATATATAATCATATGTATGTGCAAGAAAGGAGAGAGAGAGATAATGAGTGAATGGAGACTAGATTAGTGTATAGGAGAGATAGTTTCAGAAAATATGTAGATTTGTCAGAATACAGATCATCTTACAGTTAGCTTTCATCACATACATTCAAAGATCAGATTCCATCAGTGAACACAACCAAACATCAAAGTAATTTTGTGTTAAAATTACTTTTATTCAGGATGAAAAATACAGTATGTAACAGATTAGATGACAGTCTGTGATTGGATTTTTTTAACCACATATTTCAAAAGAACAATACACTTATTTCTCATCATGGTTACTGTAATATATCTCCTCTTATTTATTACTCAGAAGGTTACAATGTAGTGTTTTGTGTAGCTTTTTCTGTAATAGCAGATAGAGATCATTTTGCATACAAATACAGGCAGGAAATAAAAGAATACATGACTCCTCAAAGCAAGAACAAGAAAGACACCAAATCTACAACTTGGGGTTCTGAGTTGGGGAGTTTTTGTTGATGTTGTTTACATAGGTGGTTTCCTAGGAATGAAATGGCCTGATGAAAGCCCCAGGCTTTGCACACTGTGGCATATAAAGCTATGTCCAACACAATGGAGGAAGATGGTTCTGAGGTAGAAAGGTGATCATGGCTCTCCTCTTATATAAAACAATTTTCTTCGTCTCAAAATATCTATGCTGCAAATAGACACCCTTGCCCCCCAACCCACCCAACCGATCCTAAAAGAATAGCAGTTTCTAACTTTCAGCCTCCTTCTGGCCAGATCCCAGTGAAAGAGAACCCAAAGTTAGCATGTCCTGATGTTTTAAAAGCATATATGTTTGAATCAAAACATATTACCTTTACTTTTATATTTGGTTTCTCTAAAATCAGTAATTAAGTGTTAAATTAAAAAAAAAAGAAAAAGAAAAAGAAAAAAGACCAAGCCAATATCTAGTTGAATGCACTCAGAAGCAGAGGCAGGGATACAATCATCTGAGTATTAATTTCATTCTAGAGAAGTAGTGGGGTAGGCTTGTGATTGACATCTTTTCCCAGATGTGCTGCTGGTCAAGTGAGGAGTCATAAGACATCTGTCTATTTGCTCCAAAGCTTCAAATGAGACAGTCACTAAGTATCTGTCTGCTTTCACAAAGGAAACAACCAGCACTTTCAAAACTTGTGTAGGACTTGGAAAATACAAAAACAATAATAAAAGTCTCTTCAAGGGAAACTGAAGGAGCGTGATGTGTCCTCGGCTCCCAGTGGGCAAAGTCCGCTGTGCGTTTTATAATGAAAACCAAGCTTGCAAGTACTAGGAGAGGTTGTACCAACTTTGGTTTCTGAGTCAAAATGAAAATATGCTTAAATGGTAACCCTTGGTAAAATAATTTTTGAGACTCTTACAATGCAATCTTCTTTATTATAGAAATTGCAAGATGAAATAAATAAAGGCGTCAAGATCTACTTACAAAAGAAGAAATAAAAACAGGAGGAAAACTACCCCAGCAGCTTGCCATTTAAGTCCACAGGATTTGTAGTGCAGTCATCCAGTGGTTACTAAAGGACTCTGTGTATGATGTTGACTAAAGTTAAATAGTATATTCAGAATTGCTGCCTACTCCACACGTATAAAATATTTGATTCAAATATATGAATTTAGGAATTTGGCCAGATTATAGAAACAAATATATAGAAACTATTTGGTTGTATGGCTGATGAATTTATAAATAACCAAAACATAATGGTAAAATAGTCAAATAATAAATGAAGTTATTGTACAAGGTTAATATGAACAACAAAAGGAATGTAATAATGTGAAGTGGTCTAATTCTTATGCATTTTTTTCTCTCGGTTATTAAAAAGGCAGTTTCATATTAGAAAGCCCCCACCCACTTTCCCATGGCTGTAATATATTATACAAATCAGTGACAAATGCTTTACCACCTCCAAATACTTCTCTGTTCATTAATTTACAGTTGCATAGAAAGGGGAGAAGAAAACAATAATGTACGTTCTTATAAAACCAAAATATCCTTTTCTCTTTGGATAGTCAGTGTTTGATTCCCTCAGTAGAACACCCAGTCAGCACTCAACAGCTTGTGTCCTGGAGCCACGGAGCTTTGGGGGTTGAATGGGACTTGGAATTGGCATTTGCAGAAGAGGGCGATACTGAAGGTCGGGAAATGTTGGCTGGCTGGATAAATGCTTCACATTGCCTGTGGCAAGGGAAAACACCAAGGTCAGAACAACATTTGCATAAGGACATTCTGGTAAGGAAGACTTGACAGTTCTTGGCTGTGTTCAAAAGGCACCTTCCCCACACTGCCCATATGACTTCTGCTTTCTAGGATGAGGACATTTCCTTCACCCCTCCCACCCCCCGAAGTCACATGTCAGCTATTTATTACGGAAGTCAATACCAACATAAAAGCAGAGGCGAGGGGTGACCAGATGTCTTTTTTTCTTGCCCAGGCTAGGTCTTTGCTTCTTGGGAAAGGTAGCAATGATATATGTGTTAAGCTACCGAAAGAGTACCCCCTTTCTCCTGGAAAAATTAGGAGAAATATTCCAGAGAGGGACACTCTAGTAAAACTACCTCCCTGTCCTAGAGAGGAGGAGATTGGAATTATAATCCAAGATGTTCAGTAGTCTCCACTAAACAGAAAATGCCAAGGGATCTAAAGACAGGCCACACTAAGGAAGTGATATCACAATTTTGCCAGGGAAGGCAAGCAATTCATCTGTTAAAGGTACTGAAGTTAGACACATTTTTAAAAAAATCTACTCCAAAATGGAACAACTTAATGGAAACCTTGCTTCATGGAATTGTGTGAGCTCTCTGGGGACTCCCAGTAAAAATTCCCTGCCTCCCTTTGTCTCTTGTTCTGTGGAAGACCTTGACATGAAATTCTGCTTTCCTAGACTTAAGGGAATCCATAAACTAGTTTCTGACAAAGTTTCCCAAGTGGTTCTCCTCCTCCCAGATCAGTTGAGTCTTGCTTCAAGCCTGTTCTCATCAAATTTGCTTTCGCATTGGGCATTTTGCTGTTCTGAAGGAGATAAAACCCAGCCAATATTATTGGCAGTCTCGCTGGGTTCAAAGCTACTGGATACTGAGGTGAGCCCTTCCTGGAGAGGCAGATATGAAAGCTATCTCAGGCATATGGTCTAATTTTTTTCCTAGAATAGGGGCCATTAGAATCATAAAGTATTTCAAGAATATAGATGGACAGGAATAAGTTCCACATGGGAAGGGACTGTATAGCTAAAGCTTTGGTACTAAACTTATTGCTGAAAAGATTGAAATTATTTTCATGTATTTCCTTATTCAGGATGTGGATGCATTTATTAAGTAAGTGTATGTGTAACAGCTCTCATTTTAGGCAGCAGAATTATAAAATGTGAGATTTAATTTTAAGAGTCAAAATTCATAATTCTACAAATAAAAGTATGGCACAATCATCCAAGGGAAAATGGACACTGTTCACAACTTTCCCCTTGACCCAGGGAATGGAAAATCCCACGAGGAAAAGAACAGAACGTAGAGGAGCTAGAGAGGAAGGAGAGTCCTATAAGGAGGCCTGTGTTACTGTGCCCACCAGGTTGCTATATGGCCAGGAACAATATAGCTCTTCAACTCAATTTCTTAAAATCTAAGACCCAAGAGGAAAGTCTTCAAGTTTACTCTCCGCTTTAAATCCTGAGCTGTGTATTTCCTTATTCAGGATGTGGATTCGTCTATTAAGTAGGTGTATAACAGCTCATTTTAGGCAGCAGAATTATAAAATGAGAGATTTCATAAGGAAATACGTGAAAATAATTTCAATCTTCAGCAATAAGTCCTAGGCGAATGAGAAGATCCAATCTCCCTCCCTGACCTGTGTATCTCTACAGCCATGACTCCACCACAGGAGGCATGAGAACTGAACCGCTACTTAATCTCTTGGTTCCATTACATGCTCCTGTTTCCCATTTATCCTCCCATCCTATCTGTTCTGTATCACACTGAGATCTGCACACCCCTCAGAGTGTTACCATGCCCTGTCCTCACCAGTTCTTCAATCTCCCCTTCTGTGCTCCCTGTGTCACGTGTGATCCATCACCAACAAAACCCATACCTTCTACTCTTCTCAGAACACTTCCTTTCCTGATGGCTTGCATCAGCATCTAGGTCTTAAAGACATAGAATCTGGATAACCTTAAGATGCCTATAACTCTTCCCTCCACACTCCTCCATGCAACTATGGGTCTCTTACCAGGTCTTACAGAGGATTTCAGGGTCAATTTCATTGTCTTTACCCTAAAATGCTTATGTGAATTTCACATCATCTGAGTCCAGCAAGTCATTGCGCAGTCCTCCATGGAACCCTTAAAGCATGTTCATTTATTTCTCAGACACCGAATATCTCAATGTCACCCATGTTGAGGCCATTTGTAGAGCATCGGGGTTTCAACACCCATTAAGATGATTCTGTCAATACTCTGGCCTCTCTGTTAGGGATCTTACCCTATCCATTTTAGCCGTGCACTCAAATGTCCAAACACAACCATTACCTTTACTTACGTCCTATTAATACTTCAATTTCTGCTATCACACATCCTGATGACCATCTCTAACTTCAGCTTACTTGTGCTAGGATGGTGACACCCACCCTGTGACAGTATAAGACACAGATCATTGTCTCTCTTCTCCTAATGATTGTCCAGAACATGTCTTCCTTTCCCTCACAACTAAGCTCAAGACTCTGGGTCAATTCTTAAAAATCACTTTTTTTGCTCTTTTTCTTAAACTATTGCACTGAACTGGCTTAACATGGTCAACGTTCCAAAAATCAGTTGCTGCAAAGTAGTCAAGTGTAGTGCCTTTGCTTGTGAACTTGAATGTGGCTAGAGGTCAACACAATCATCTGGATGGCTGGCATACAAAGCAGTGTTCCTTAATAGCTACCTTAGTCATACTCTGTTTTGGAGTGTGTCTGCTTCCCTGCACCTGAGCACATCTTCCCATCTCTCCTTACACCTCTGGTCCTTCTGTTATCTCACTTCCCTTTAAAATCCTTGCTTCCAATGGACCAGGAGAGTGGGCATCATCAGAAGATGCTAACCCTACCTACTTTGTCATAGTCTGATTTACAGACAACTGTCTTCTAGCTAAGACCCCAGTTCCACTTGCCAATAAGATGAGACGACATTCACTGTTTAGGAAGGACTAATAAATTCACACAAGAAAATGTTTGATAAAGATCTGCTTTGGCTCCATGGTATATTTTAACTAATGGTTCCTCATAGGGAACAAAACAAACTGAAAGCGAGTAGGCTATAGCTGCCAGAAAAGCGCCATGAATTTTTTAAAAGGAAAAATGGCAACTCTGTCTTCATTGTAGTTGTGACCTCGGTATTAGTTCCAGGAACATTTCAAAGTAAGTGTTCTGTGACAAACATGAGATTCGAGGTCAGTCAGATTTATACAGAGACTTGGATAGTAGATAGCGTGGAGTGAGACCCAAAATCCAGCATGGGCACTTTGGGTGCCTCATAGAATTTGGTTTGGGAACTCCATGGCCCCACCCAACATCTTCAAAGCAACAATCTGTTGTACAGAATCAAGTAACACTTAAACATCAAGTGGCTTTACTCATTTATATGGAGAATGAAGTAAGGCTAAATCAATAGCAGCTAATGTGCATATGTCAGAATGGGATCAAGACAGTGAAGTTAATCAAGCCATTAACTCTTACCTGTGGCCTGCTGGAGACATTTGCTGAAAAAGAAAATAGGAGAAATCAATTGAGGGTTTTGCTATTGCTTTGTGACTTCCCTTCTCATGCATGCAAATGTGTAGAACTCTCTTCAGAGGGAGACAATAGCTCTGCCCTCACAGGGATGCTAGCAGGAAGCAGGGGCCAGCCACTCCGACCCTTTGGCCAAATGCTCTAACCAAGGCTAGTTTCCCGAGTAAGTGTCTCATATTCCATGTGATTTGAAATACAAACATTCTTAATAAAAGCGAAGAGAAAAGAAAAGAAAAAGAAAAAACTAACCCCCCCCCCCACAAAACATACGCTAGCTCTTTAAAACATACGTACTAAAACATTCAGGAAGGTCTTAGTTTTGTAAAAGAGAAAAAGATTCTTAAAACTTCATTTTATAACTATGCCATGTATTTTTTGTCTTATGTATAGTAAGTACAGAGGAGATCCTATATATAGTGTTGAATATGCAGTTCGATTCTGAGCAAAGGGTCCTTAGAGGGAATTAGAATCTTCTGCACACTTTGGTACACTCTTGCTGGAAGCTGTGGGAAGAAGGTACATTTGCATTAGTGAAAAGGCCAGTCATTCTTCAGCAGTCTTCTGAACTGGGATCAACAGTGATGCCTTACATGGGTTCAGTTAAGAGCATAGAAGTTAGCCTAGGGTGCTAATAACCCTTCGACATCGTACTTGTAACGGAGTCCATGACAGAGAAGCTGAGGTTGTGAGCTGACTGAGAACTGGCACTACCAAGTATTTACTAGATCTCTGCTTTGTCAGGCTCATCTGTCACTGAGATCATGCTCATGGCCCCTTGTTCTTGTGATCTTCATTAAAAATAAAATCAGAGATTATAATGAGTGTAGTCTAGAAGACAAAGCTGATAACAGAGCAGGGGGGAGCCCCTCTGAAGAACAGCAATGGTCCACGAGACCACTGTCCACACAGACGTTTTAGGCGGGCTAGCAGGGGTTCTCAACCTTCCAAATGCTGTGATCCTTTAATATAGTTTCTCATGCTGTGGTGACCTCAACTGTAAAATTATATTCATTGCTAATTCATAACTATAATTTTGCTACTGTTATGAATTATAATATAAATATCTGACACACAGGACATTCGATATATGACCCCTATAAAAGGGTCATTCGGCTCCCAAGGGTGTAGTGGAGCGCAGGTTGAGAATTGTTGGTTTCTACAAAAAATTCTCAGGGCAGAAGAGACCCTCAGTTCAGCAGTTAAGAGCACTGACTGATAGCACCCATATGGTAACCACAACAGTCTGTGCCTCCAGTGCCAAAGGATGTGACTTCTTCTGGCCTCCATTGGCACTACACGCACATGGCACACAGACATGCAAGCACGCAAAACTTCCATGCACATAAAATAAGAGTAAATCATTCCTTTAAAACCATCTCTGAACAAGCAGCTTTTTTGAGGAAATCTGGGCTGTGTAAGTGACTGTCCCCCACAGGAGGGAGAAATGGTAAGCCTTTGTTGTCCTTAATGCCCAGAAAGTTTAGGATTCCTATAGCCTTCCAGGAAGGATGTCTACCTCCTTCTAAGACTAGAGACATGATTCAGGACCCATTTCTGTTGTTGTTGTTGTTCTGCACAGTAACTGAAGTCTAACTGCTTCACCATTTTGCTTTACAGGCCGTTGGCTGTGTCCTCTAAGCCCGCCAATATTTCACTGCAGAGTCATACTCAACATAGGGAAAGAAAGGAGGAGACTTGCTTTCTAATGATGACAATATCTATCCTTGGCCAAAGGGAGAGTGTCTCTAATCACCTAGCATGTTGCATGCTTCCAATCCCTTATTTTCCTGTGATGAGAAGGAAGAAAGGACATGTATGGCCCATGCTGTGTCTTTGTGAGGAGAGAAAGAGAGAGAGAGAGAGAGAGAGAGAGAGAGAGAGAGAGAGAGAGAGAGAGAGAGAGAGAGAGAAGGTTAAAAGGGCATCATCCCTGTGATAGCAGGGGAGAATGTGAGCCCTGGTATTTGGGAGAAGAACCAGGGTAACATAAGCCTAGTCCTACAAGGTGTGCCCCATCAGAGAAAAAAGAGTGAACCCATGTACTCATGTGAACTATACACTGGGGCAGCTGAGTTGAATTATCATAAGGACATGTTACAAATACACACTCCATCTGAAAGACAGTTATGCTTCTCTCTTAAATAATGGATGTGTAATAGTCAAACCCTAGACAGAAGTCTAATTCATTTTGCATTCCTATCTCTTTTAATCAAATAAAACATTATAGGCAGTCCCTGGAACAAGCTGTGTATTTTAAAATAAAATTAGGTAATCGTTGTGCTTTTGTAAGTCTTGAGGTTTTGAAGGATGCCACTCAAGCCTGACAAATCACAGTGGAAATATCTAGATAAGTTAACAGTAATTCTAAAAGTATTACTTTTAGCAGAGGAAGGAAGGAAGGAAGGAAGAAAGAAAGAAAACTCAACTTACTATAAATATTCCACATATTTGAACAACATAAGCAAACAATAGTATGCTAACAAATAGTTATAGTCATTAGAATTTTCTACTACATAACTGGATAATTGTCAACACAAATTCAATTCAATTCTTTAATTCTTAGGAATAAGATGGCGATGCCTGCATCTTTGTTTTGAGATTCAATGTCATTTTAAAAGGTCCTAATTGAAAGATGCTACCACTGCTAACTGCGATATTGATTCAAAATGCAAGCGTTTTAAAGTCTTACACACAACACCATGTAGACACAGTATAAAAAATAAGCTAACAGAAGCTATTCATGCAATTAGGATTTATGAATACAGACTCATATTAATTCCAAAATTGCCACGAATGAAAATTCATTTGTAGCCATGCAATTTGTTTAATCCACAAAGGATCAAAAGTCAAGATTACCATGCAGCTCAACCCATCCATCACACACTGGCTACAAGCAATTTGAAAGTTCTCCTTAGCTATAGAGACTCAAGAGATTGTTTTGGCATTGAGAGCTTGTCAATCCTATTTATTTAGATAAACTTCCAAAGGTGGTCAGTAAGCTTGGGAATTGAAGACTCTTAATAAAATATTTGCTAACTGAGCAATTTAAATGGAACATTAAAGCTAATGAATCCTGCAAAACCTTTCTAAGTGCTATCTGGGAAATTTTTAACCATTATATTTCTCCAACTAGAAACATGACCGTCCCTGTAAACCACTGACTACATCAATCTGGAAGTGTGTGTTAGATACCAGGTCTGTACCACGCACTAATTGATTCTGTACAATTTGAAATGATTTAGTAATCTTAGGTAAAATTCTGAGGTATGCATCAATTTTGTCAACAAGACAATGGCATTCTTTTTTTTAAAACTGGAAAGCATTTTTTACCTTGCAGATTTTTATATTTGCCAAAGAAACATAGGAATTTAAATAATAAAAAAGAACAAACACTGCCATTTTCAGAAGTAAAAACACATAGTCTGTAAATCCCACAGGATTCTAAAATGCACTATGTACCATTTCTTACTTAAGAGGCGCCAGGATTCTTCATTATAACAAATGACTAGGAGTGCTCATGCATAGAAAATCTCAACATTATAAACACTGGTAGATGGACACACTTAGGAGAATACCAACAGTTTTCCTCTTAAGGAATTGCAAGCCTCTTTAAATAACCCAGTGAGCGCCTAGGATGATGTCACAGGTAAAGAGGTCTCAATGCAAGGGAAGGGTTTAGCCACTGCAGTGTGGTCTCCATAGAGACTAAGCCTCTTCTCAGGAACCAATCACCAAGAGTGGCTCATCTTGTTCCCAACCAATGGGAATTTTATACTTGTTTCAGTGGTCAGGGCATTGAGGCAGCGACATTTACCTTTGAAGACTAGATGTTGTTTACAGTTATAGTTTTTTCATTATATTCTGTTTTAAGCAAGGCATAGATGGACCTTTTAAAAATCAAATATACATATCAGAATATGCCATAGGAAAAATTTAGAAGTGCTTTTGAAAAAGAGACTTGTAAAAAAAAAAATCCTGAATTTGAGGCACATTTTCATTATGGAAATAATGCATTTTATATTTTTATATTTATTACAAAGCAAGATTTACACGTATCTTCTACTCTGACTTCTCTGCCAACAGAGTTTTAAAGTGAAAAGGTCCAGCATTACATTTAAATAAAAATTTCTAAACAGAATTCAATTTACAGAATTTGTTCTTTAATGATGAATGCATTTAGGTGGCAGTCGAGCTAAAAAGTATTAGTTTTTAGAAACTTTAATTCTGAAACTCTAATTCACAAAACACGATAGTTTTTCTAGCCATTGGGTACTACATAAGCCAGAACAAAAACTTCTGAGATGAAATTCAACCTTTAACTACAATTAGTGTAAAAGATTTAACATGTTTATCAATTATACCAATAATTGATACATCTTTTTTTCCTCAGGATAGATTTGTCTAGGAAGCTGACAGAAAACAGTGAATCAAAACACTGGGACTTACACAAAAATCATAGCTTACTGACTGGCTGGTTTTAACATCCATTTGAGAGGATCCACCCCCAAATTATAAGTAACCCTTTCATGCTCCTTAAAAGTATTTGAAACTGTCACAATACAGTGGTGTGTCTGTGTCTATGGACTTAAGTAGACTGTTCCTGAGTCGAGAGACCACAGAGGTCTCTGAGGTGAGAGTGCAGCAGAATCTGAAAGGTGGCAAGATGCCAGGAGAGAAACCACTTAAAAATTTCAATCGATTAAAATCATTATGTAATTTCCCCTGGGATTTGGACTGCTCTCATTGGGTGACTTTCTGGCTCTTGGCTGTTCATATGGAGAATTCAGACTCATAATTTGTGACCCTGTGAATCATCTGGCTTCCACGCAATGATTATTTTATTCCCTGTAGGAAAAAAAAAAGAACCCTTTTAAAGGAGAGGGAAGGCCAGAAATAATTGCTTTCTGTGCCTGGCTACGAAGACATACAGAGATATATGTCAAGGAAGGTAGGAAGTTACCTTAGAAAGGCTGTGTTCTTCCTATTTTGGCATTCCACTCAAGGCTCTTCTTTGAAGTAATACAAGTTTCTTATAGTCTGTACGTAACTGAAGTTATAGTCTAAAAGCAGACATTGTTCTAATGGACGTTATTTAGTCGCTTAAGAGGCACGTGGGAAAATCTCCAAGGCTGGGATCATACTATCAATGGACCCCAGAATCTCTCTGGCATCTGAATAGGGCTTCATTTTATTTGTCAACACATATGACTGTGTTATTTCAAAACAGCTCGCAATCTTGTTTCTAACAATGGCTTTGCTGTCATACCAAAGAAGACAGAGACCTGCAAGTGGAGAAGGAGGAGGAAGGACAGAAGACAGGCACATCATGGTTGCATAAGGGTCATTCCTACTCACGGCTGCAAGAGGGAAACGTGCTGTTGATCTGCTCCATCACATCCGTGAGGTCTGTGCTGGTGTCATGAGGCGGGGCCAGCAGGTCCTCAGATGCTGAGACAAAACACAGAGGAAGCAGGGAGCTTGAAATTAATGCCCATCCTTCTACCAAAGAACCATTTGCAGGCAAAAAGTATTGCAACCAGCCCCAAAATATGAACAGGATATGAACTGTCATTGAAAAGAACAACTTCTGAGGGAAACAGAAGTATCTGTATTAATTTGACATATGTCTCTGTCTCTCTCTCTCTCACACACACACACACACACACACACACACACACACACACACACACACACAAAGAAGCATTCAGGGACTGTACAGAGATCTTTGTGAAAACCTAGGGGAACATTCTCACTGAGCTACATCCTTAGCCCCAGCAGTAGACCTTTATATAGTTAAAAATGTATTATATGTTTATGTGGATAAATGTATATACTGAAAGAAAATATAAAACTAAAAAAATTAGTAACAGTGATTTGAGGTCAGTGTGCTAGCTGAAATCCATTATTTTGCACGTAAAATATTCTGGCAATTTCTTTCTTTTTCATTTTTTATTTTGGAGCTTTTTATCACAGTTCATTTTGTCTTGTTTTGTATTATTTTGATATGTATTTATTCTATGATCAAAACCACAATAGTGTTTTTATTTTTCCCCCCAGGGGGAAAATGTGCATGCATGTATTTTTAAGAATTCCCAATAAAGGGGAAAATTCAACATCTTTAAAAATGTGTTTATTTTTTTAAAAATTCAGTTGTATACAAAAGTGTTTCGTAGTTTTTAATTCTCAAGATAGACACCCAACCCTCCACCCACAGTCCACCCTGCTTCTGTGATATTTCTGGTAACCAGCCCATTTTCCCCTTACAAGAAGTTAATGGCTCAGAATAGACCCTCCAATAGAATTGACCATCACTAACAAACTGTTTAGAGATCTAAAGAAGCTAACAAGCAAGGTTCTTTCAAAGTGAGGTTAATGAAAATCCCTATATTGGCAGTAACTTCCAGCAGACACCATGACAAAGCACCATCAAATGCTGAAAGCTAAAAAAATAGATATTATTTTCCATAATATTTAATTTTCTATAGGAAAAGTCTTTAAATTACATTAAACAATTCTCTTGTTCCCCAAGGAAATTGTCTAGCTTTTATTATGATGCCTGCAAAGTGTAGGTGACAGTAAGCAGACATGATCAGTAAAAAGCACAGGGCAATGACTTGATCCACTTGCCTCAGAACCAAACAGACCTGTGCCACACCTGATCACAGCAGTGTGGTGGGAATAACCATGCCAGAGGCGACACAATCATGACAACTTCCAGTGATGACTATAGGCTCTGGAGTTTCTAGCAGTCTAAGAAAGCAGTAACAAGATAGATAAGGGAGACACCAACACCGCCCGCACCTTATGCTGTGGGTTTGTACTCTGTATTACAACAGTGCAGACGGTATATCAGTATGACGCAACGTGTGTAGACACTGGAAGTCATGCTTGAGAAAAGGCTATTCCTCAGTGGTACACACTAAAACAGGTACTGAAAGGTGAAAATGTAACTCGAAACTTCAGCTCCATCACTGTCGGTGAAATGACATTGTCGGTGATGGTGTTGGTGGCACTTCTGCCATAGAGAGAAGGTGGAGCAATGTCCACAGAGACTAGGATAGATAAGGTAGAAAAGACCATGTTGAAGGCGACTCTTCAGCATTAGGTTCTGCTCATGCATGAATGTAAAAATTGTAGAGAAACATACATTGTAAACAATCATTCTCGAGGCTGAAGAGATGGCTCAGTGGGTAAGAGAGCCTCCTGCATTGGGTATGAGACCTGAGTTGGGATTCCAGAGTCCAACTAAAATTTTGGCCATGATGATGTGTGCCTGTAGCCCCTAGTAATGAGGGGGTGAGGGAGCTGAGAGAAGGACTGCTGCGGCTTCCTCCTCATCCTACTCCAGGTCAGTGAGGGAACTTATTGCAAAACAGTAACATGGAGGATGAGAGCTGGGCACCTCTGGCCTCTCGGAGCACCCTCACACATACATGCACATACACTACATACACACACACGCACACACACACAAGTGCACACACATGCGCACATGCACAATTATTCTCAAAGCAAAAAAAAAAGTCTTGTTTATTTCAAATGAAAGGAGAATTTTTCATCTTTCACCAAAATCGAATTCACGCCTACACATTTTATAAACAAGCACATTATGACTAAAGTGTTTTTTGTTATTAAAATGGATCTACATTCATTTCAGACTAGAGAGAATGATGGTTTATGCTCCAGAGCACCCAGACGTAAGAATGCTAGCAACTGAAAAACAAAGCCAACAAAAAAAGTCCAGCCTAGTCCAAAGTCGACTGTGCTTTGGTGACACTCACCTGCTTGGTGGAACTGTGGGCCGGGGTCAGTGTCCAGTGAGTAGCTCAATGCAGAATGCTGTGGAGAAGCCCATGGGGAGACGCCGTTGATGCGGGAATCAGAGTCAGGCTGAAATCACATGGGGAGCGAGGGTAAGAAAGACTCCTGCAACCTGCAAAGGATAGTGTTCCTCCCCCAGCCCCTGCCACGGTCCTTAGGCAATTTCAGCCTAGGTTGGGGCCCGAACGCTTCTGAGAGCCAAATGCTCATTCCATCTTGGTGCTTTGAAGAACTTATTCTTATACCAGAGAATTTCTTTATGTCTGCCGTTTTCATCTCTTGATTTTTACATTATTTTTACACCAACCTTAGAAGTAATTTGGGTTCATCTTTCAGAAAGTACAACTGCAATTTGAAAATGGCCAATGTACTAAGTTTCAAAATGCCTCCCCTCAGAGGCGATATGGAGAGAGAGAGCTTTTGCCCCACTGGGTTTTGGATTCAGCTGCTTAAATTCAAGTTCCAACTTGGACTTCTCAGAAGCAGTTCTAGGCAAACTACAGAACCCTTTGTGTTAGATTCTGTGTGTATAAATTATTTTAGTATTAACACCTTAGTGTGGATGTGGAACAGGTAGGAAGAGATGCTATAAAAAGCTTTACTGGCCACATACGTGGCATAGAATTTTGCCAGGAAAGTGATAAATGAGTCTTTCCAAAGCCATTTGCCCAGTCCGACCCAGGGCAAACCCTCCATGTCAGCTCCCGTGTGTATCTTTGTGCTGCCGATGGGTGGGCCGATAAGTACATGGTCAAAATAGAAAATAGGATCTATAATATGGGAATGTAGAAATTACTCTTTGATGTAGATTTTCCATTAAATCCCTATTAGTTGATGTCTGGTAGTTTTCCCTGTTTATATTGAGTTGAAATTTCCATCTACTTCTGGCACGCATACTAAATCGTTATGAAGAGATAAGAGCTCGACGGACTTGGGATATTCTGAGCCACTTAGGTATCAGCTAGTTCCAAAAACATTACTGTGTAATGCCAAAGACATATGAGCAACTAGGTTCTTGGTCTAATAGGATGACGGGGGAGGGAAGGCAGAATGAGTCCAAGAGCCTTTTCTTTCCTCCTAAGAGCATCAACAAGGTATATAGCAAAACAAAGGCTTCAAGCAGAGCTTCTGAGATGGTTCCAGATGGACACTAAACTGTGGACATTAACAGTTGATGCTTCTCAACCTTCCTAATGCTGTGATCAGTTCCTTGTGTCGTGGTGACCTCAACCTTAAAACTATTTTTGCTGCTACTTCATAACTGCAATTTTGCTACTATTATCAATCCTAATGTGAGCATCTGATCTGTAGGATATCTTATATACAACCCCTGCAGAAGAGTCGTCGGATGCCCCCAAAGAGGTTGTGACCTACAGATTCAGAGCCACTGCTTTAAGAGATCACACAAGGAAACTTATCCTTTACTAAGGTATTACTTGGGAACTTCAAATTCACTCAAGCAACACCCTGACCCCACCAATACATATGACACTGAGGTTATGATCAAGCAAACAGTCTGAGTCTTAACAGAAAGCCAAGTCTTGACTCACTGAGGAAGCCATTATTTTCCAAAGATACAGGCTTTTAAGTAAACGACTCACATAGTTATGTCAAAGAAACTCGATGATGTCAGACGAGAAAAGCAAGTGCCCAAAGGAAGGAGAGGGATCAACTGCCCACTATGTTGGTAATGCAAAAATTATAATGCTTTCAAGATTCCTGACAACATAAAAAGACCCTGGTGGCAACTACGCCAAGACAGCTTTCTCAAATGTAAGCAAATCCCTGAAGAAGTGGTTTTCTTTGATGCAGTATACCACTTGTGGAAAGGGGCATCTCTGTTAGGATGTCACAGGATGCTACACCACACAGGCTGGAGAAAAAGGCAACTGTGATAGGACTGCTGGTGCCACTCAGGAAATCTTTTGTGAGGAATAAGACGCAAACTTGTATGTGTCTGCAGCAAAGGTGTCCTTCCTGTTAGCTCTGCGAGCTGACTGCCCTCTTCTAGTTAAGTCAGTCAAGCTATTAACTCTCTGCAGGGCAGCTCCTCTCCAACCATGTTGCTCTTCCTCACGGGACTGCCAGAAGCAGAAAGGCAGGAGCCATACTCTACGCTTCTGTCACAAACCAAAGAACAGTGGTTTTTCAAAACTGTGAGTTATTAGTCAGTATTAAATCATAAACGAAATGTATTAGCTTCTGTCCAATCTTAAAAAAGGAAAGCAAGAGAAAACAAGGAGAGAGAGAGAGAGAGAGAGAGAGAGAGAGAGAGAGAGAGAGAGAGACAGAGACAGAGAGACAGAAAGAGATAGAGAGACAGAGACAGAGAGAGACACAGAGAGAGAGACAAGGAGAAGAAGAAAAGGAGAAGCAGGGAAAGGGGAGGAGAGTCAGAGACGCCATCTCTGTTAAAGGCATGCATTATTTTATACTCATCGGAAACATACGTTTTCCTCACGACCAAAGTTGTACTTGTTATTGTCAAGAAAGTATAGCAAGACACTGCTATAGAAACTCCCCCAGTGTAAAGAAATAACACTAGCAAACTAACAGCCACCTGTTCCTCTGTTTTTTTTGCAGACAGTGATTTTTGAGGTACCTTCTCAGTCCTAGTTCTCTGCAACAAAGTGTTAGATTGAAGAATGTAGGTCACCTGCTATCCCTAAATCTCTGTGGAACCTTTCCTTATGAAAGCCAGGCTCATGTGTACCACAGTTTTGTTTTTTTTTTTTTAAGTCAAACTATTCTAAGGTGATATTTTAGTGCAGAAAAGAAAGAATTTCTACAGTCAGGTGAGAAAACAGACATTTTTATATCCGTGAAGATTCCATTCATACACTGAATTAACTGTGGCAGTGATGAACTGAAAATGGACCTCCTAACTAACAGCTTCCAAGGTCAGGCCCAGGCTTCTGTGGGGTGGTGCGCGGGAGTCATGTAGAGGTGCTGCACAGGATTTCACATCCCTACCTGCTCCAGGAGCTGTCTGAGGCGGTGCAGCTGAGACTCGAGCTGCTTATTGTGATCTTCCAAAATCTGCATCCTCGCCTCCAGCCGCCCTTTGTGCTGCCGAAGGAGTTTAGCTTCCGCTATAAGTTCTGAGTCCTCAGATGTGTGGTGAGGAGATACGATGGAGTCTGGAGGGGAGCCCACAGGGAGCCCCCTTCTTAGGTGCTGGTCCTTCAGCTGCTCATACTCCACCTGCAGATTTCTAATATGGAAAAGAAAAAAATATAAAAATAACCAGAATTATTATCAGGTGTATATTCTCTCCCCAGACCGCCTGGGAACTCCAAATTCAGTTTTGTGATACTCATCATCTTGTGGAACAACATTTATTAACATGAAGAGCTAGGAGGGAGAAAATGGGCTTCAAGCAAGAGTGTTTCCAGGATCTATCATTAAATCACAGATGCACGAGGCCCCACCCACATCCCAGTCTGCTAATGTCCTCCCACTTGGACCTCATTGTGATGCCTTAGACAACAGCTCTGAAAAGACAGAAGGAAGGGAAGGGAATGAATGGTGTATTTTCTTCTACTGCGTCTACCTCACCTTTGCTCTTCTTCCAAGTCAGCAATGATCCGCTCCAGTTGGCCACGCTCCTCCCTCTCGACGGACTTCAGGATCTGAGCTGGGCTCTGCGGCTGGCTCACAGGAGACTCCCCGCCCAGTGTCTGGCAGTACTGCTGGATGAGGGCATGCTCGTCCTCCCTAGCGAGACAAAGAAGATGGACATCAACTCACACCTGAGTGGTGAGGTCTCTGAGCGCACAAGAAGTAAAAGCAAAGCGGCGATGCCTGGACCGGGTTTCTTTGGAACTCTGTGTCTCCATGGCCGTCCTTTGAAAACTCAAGTTGGATGCTGGAGTTCATGCAACAGGGCTTGAGTAGGATGAGCTCAACATATCAAAACTTTCATGTCACAATCTGTTATTCTCACAATCCCCAGAGAGTCATTCCCCTCAACAGAGAAAATAAAATAAGGCACATCCATGCCTATAAATAAATGTATTAAGTTGCTATAAATCAGGCTTAACACAGTGTATTCAACCTATGGCCATAAGCTGCATGCAGCTCAGGATAGCTTGAAATGTGGTCCGACACATTTTTCGATAACAACATGTTACAAATATCAAAAGGTTAGACATGCCCAGAAGCAGTTAATATGAAAGTTAAAGATGATATAGGCAAACATATCACCCACTGACTACTAAAAGAGTGGATTAAAAGATCACAGAGCCAAGAACGACTGATCTTTCAAAAATTGGCTATAACCAACTTTCCTATGTTTGATAACCCAAAAGATTTACAACATATTTTTATTTAAGTAACAGCATAAATGCAACTGTACATATTTATAAAATAGCAGTAGCTATTTTACTGGGTGTCATTGTAAATAGTTTTTAGGATCAATATCCTGCATTAAATCATTAATTACATTTAATTCATTGAAGTTCTTCATCCAATAATCTGTTACTGAACTAGACACATCAACAGTAGTGTAGATACATGACTGTCATCAGCAGAAGACAGAAGGGAGGCAAGGACAAATATGTCTGTGGTAATGAAAAAGCTTCCCAGCTGGGCTGGTATCTCTGTTCTTTCTTTGTGAGGCAGATCTAGTTAGATGTCCTCAGGAAGGTATGACTGTCACATTTCCTGGCTCAGGAGATTTCAGAGCCCTCTAGCATACTGGACACGGCCTGGTTTGACAGTTTTTGTTAAGAGGGGAAATAAAGGATAAGGCATCAGGAAAATAAAGACATAACTGATGTGTTCACCAGAGTTTAAAATGGAGCTGTCCTATGGCCGAGCCTTCAGCATAAGCTGGGCAGCTGTACGGTTCTCTCAACATCTTTGGCTGTTGCCCTGGATCAGATTGTGTCCCAAAACAGTCAAGGGGAACCTGGCAGTCTTGGAATGCCACTGTTCCACCTGGACCTTAAAAGCCCTTTGCTCTTGTGCAGATGAGTAGTATCGGATACTGGGCAAGCACTCTGATTCCTATGTGGGATAGAAAATCCATCCTTGGCGTTATCACACTTTGCTCTGACAGTCAGGGGTCTGAAATTGCATCTATGTTTTAGTGTGTTCTTGGAAAAAAATGTGTGCTCCAGGCACAGAGAGATCAGAGAGAGAGAGAGAGAGAGAGAGAGAGAGAGAGAGAGAGAGAGAGAAGTCAAGGAGAAAACTGGGTTTTGTGTCTGCTGCTGAAGCGCCAAAGCAGAGCTCCATCAACCACTGGT
The DNA here is from genome assembly GCA_036184795.1 of Tokudaia tokunoshimensis. NCBI lineage: Eukaryota > Metazoa > Chordata > Mammalia > Rodentia > Muridae > Tokudaia > Tokudaia tokunoshimensis. The sequence goes on along the minus strand of BTHU01000006.1, from coordinate 67,780,818 downwards.
GACTTAGACAGACAGACAGAGACAGAGAGACTGTATATTCAAAATAAAACTCATGCACTTTGGCTATGCTTAAAGCCTAACTTGACCTCCCTCCTCCTGATAAATGCCTTTTTACCAGGGAAGAGCGATAGTTGTTTACAACAATGGTAGAAAATGAAAATCAAGCTGGTAGATGACACAGGAGGTAGAATTGGCCATGACATCATCTTCACACCTTTCATCGTAAATGCAAGGTCTCTAGGGGGAACAAAAGAAGACACTATAAAATCGCATGATGCCCTGAGGGTTCAAAGGATGAGGAAAGTGGGAAAGCGGTTACGCCACCCTTGCACAGCAGCCAGAACTCCTAGGCTACTCTAGTGCTTTGGATATGTTTGGCTCAGGGGAAGCGTACTATTAGGAGGTGTGGCCTTGTTAGAGGACTTATGTCACTGTGCAGGTGGACTTCAAGGGCTCCTAGTGCTCAAACTCTACACAGTATAGAAGAGAGAGTTCTCTCATGGTAACTTTCAGGTCAAGATACAGAACTCTCAGCTTCTTCTCTATGACCATATCTGCCTGGATGCTGCCATGCTTCCTGCTAGGATGATAATGAACTGAACCTCTGAATCTGTAAGACAGTCCCAATTAAATGGTTTTCTGTATAAAAGTTGCCATGGTCATGGTGTCTTTTCACAGCAATGAAACCCTAACTAAGACAGCTATCCACATAGAAAAATGAAACAGATCTGGCAAGGAAAATGACTCCACAACTGAAAGTGGTTGCCCCAAGCCAAATGACAGAGTTTGATCTCCAGGACGCACAAGGTGGAAGGAGAACTAACTTCCACAAGTTGCCCTCTGACCTTCATGTGTATGAAATGCACACACACACATACCTGCATGAACATAAAAAACTAAATGAATGAAGAAAGTATGATAATAATGGATTAAAAAAAAAGCCAGAAAGGGAGATGTAGGGGAACAATATTTTCCCAGTAAGAAGCACATAACCACACATGGGTGTATGGGCACACACACACACACACACACACACACACACACACACACACACGCTCATGATCAGTAGCCTAGGCATAAGTATTTGAAGAGGCAGAAGCAAAGATGAAGCCCAGAAGCCCTGAGATGAATAAATCAATGACCTGGGACATGAGTGAGTGGCTGTGTGTCACAGGTGATGCCTGGAGGTTTCGCTCTCAGATCAAGTGGAAAATAAGGCAATAAGAAAAGAGGTGAATCCAAGACACAGCTAGGACAGAGCAGATGGCCAAGGTGTGAAGGTGCAGGGCACAAGCACTAAAGCAACTGCAAAATAAGAGCACAGTGGAACATACTGCAGATATGTTTCAGGCTGAAAGACATCTAAGCAGGCAACTAAGCAATGGAATACCCAAGAAAGCGGAATATGCATTATATCAGTAAATGGTCTATATTTTAAGGATAAAACTCCACGAGTAAGCCACTAAAAATCAAAGCAAAACGAGGAGTTATTTACAAAGGAAGGGAAAGCTTGGTCAACTACTGTCCCAGATACTTAAGGTTCAATGACAAGGGGGTGATGTGTGGAGTCCTACCTCAGTCATCTGCACTAGATTGACACAGTAGATTCAGTTATTGAAATAAATAAGAGGCAAATCAAATTAGTTATATAATGCCTGTGGATATCATACCTAAACAACTCAAAGTCAACACCTTTAAAAGGATAAATAATAGGAATCATCCGAATAAAAATAAAGTATGTATCTCAAAAGTAGCCTGAATTAATTATCTTATGGCTAGGACTGACCACAGATTGGACTAGAGTCCCTGTGATTGAGAGACACCCGAGATCATTTATTCCCTAAGAACATTTGTGTAGACACTTGGGCTTGGGGATTAGGCTTATTAACATAAACCACACTTCTGTTTTCAAATGTTGGGCTGGCAAGATGGCCCAGGTGGAAGGCGTGCTTGCTCATGTCCTGGGTTCAAATACCTGTAAGCTACATGGTGGAAGAAAAGAGCAGTCTCCTGTAAGCTATCTTCTGGCCTCTGCACACACACAAGTGTGCATATACATACACAAATAAAGAAGCATTTTTTTTTTAATTGGGCACTGGGAAACCACTTGAAATTCTGTTTGGGGAGCATTTTGTTGCTAGTATTAATGTAAGTTCACCTCCTTTGTGAACGTGATGTGCAGGGCGTTGTAATAACTATCATGGCCACTAACGACTTTGTTATGGTGTCTGGAAGAGAATTAAGGCCGTCTCTGTAAAAATGAAAAATAGAAATAATTTACATGTTACATAAAATCTTGGCCTTAAATATTTTCATAGATTATTAGCCTTAAAGGTTAAATACAAAAATAGATCCGTTCTAGTGTTTAATTGTGTATAATGAAAACCAAGAGCACCCTCATTATGCGGATGATACATCATGCACCAGATTAGGGCTATTAAATATCAATAGTGTGCATCATGCTGAAATAGAAAGTGTTTTTTAAATGTAGCCTGTATCAAGAGGTATCATTAGATGGAATATAATTATACTGTATGTGGTGCATATAGTAAATACTAGCTACATTACAAAATTAGTACCTGCTCCATGATGAGAGAGCTGTGATTCACTTGATGAACTTTAAAACCAATGCTCTATTCTAGCTTTCAGATTTACAAATGGTAATTTCGAGATAGACCATGACCAAGCCCCAACTTCAATCCACATAAAACAGAGTCACCCAAAGGCAGAAAGTAGATGAAGTGAGAACCTGTCCCTGATGGAGGTGATGGAGAAGAGACTGAAGGAGCTGAGGGTATTTGGAGCCCCATGGAGGGAGCAACAGTATCAACAGGCCAGACCCCCCGGAGCTCCCGGGGACTGAACCAACAACCAAAGAATACACATGGCGCTGGCCACATATGTGACAGAGGATGGCCTTGTTGGACATCAGTGGGAGGAAAGGCCCTTGGGCCTGAGGGTGTTCAATGCCCGCCCCAGTGTAGGGGAATGCCAGGGTGGGAGGACGGGAGTGAGTGGGTAGGGGAGCAGCCTCATAGAAGTAGGGGGATGGGGGTTGAGCTACAGGGGTTTCCGAAGAGGAGACCTGGAAAGGGGAAAACATTTGAAATGTAAATAAAGAAAATATCCAAGAAAAAAAGGAAAGAAAAAATTATTTACTGAAAACAAATGTAAAATTAAATGATGTTTTTAAAAAGAGAGAAAGAACCTGGTTAATGGCCTCAGGGACTGTTGTCTAAGGGTCTCTCTAGGGCTGTCCTGAGTCCTGCCATGTATATGATTAACTCTTCCTACAAAAATACTCAGGAGCCTTAAAACTAATGCCCCAACAGATCGTCCGGAGTCTGGCTTTCAGAGAAATAGGGGGTGCTTGGGACTGGATTATGCAGGGGCCAATTCTGAGAAACTGGTATATACTCTAGGCGATGTATATTATATATATATATATATATATATTACATACATATATATATACACACAGCCTATGATACATGAAGGCTCAATAAACAATGAAAGTTCATGGAGGGGAGTACTTGGAGAGGGGATGGGGAATTGTTTCCATGACTCAACTTGAAGGATGAAAGCCACCTCCAACTACAGGTATGTTGGTTATTGCTGAAGGCACAAAACCCAAACAAATAAAACCAAAAAACAAAGCAAAACAAAACAAAACCCCAAATAATCTCCCCAAAACCAAAATAACAAAAAACAAAAACCAAACCATTGGTGAATGGTCTTTCCTAGCTCTGTGGTTGGAGTACTTCCATGATGAGCAACTGCAAGCTGACCCTTCAATAGCTTGTGTGGGAGATACACAGCTGAATACCCCCTGACTAAACGTAACTCAGGGGCAGCGAGGGTACAGTGAGGTAAAGGGAAGTGGCAGCACACGTGTGCCCACAGAAGACTTTACAGGGTGAGGCAGAAGACTGGAAATCTGAGGCCAGCGTGTGGCACACAGTAAAACCCTGTCTATAAAAGAGGGAGGGAAATAAAAACAAACAAATGATAAAGTAACAAAAACAATAACAAACACAGGGCTGGTGGGCTCTGAGCACTCTCTCCTAAAACTAACCCTAATTTACTTGTCAACGCACATACACGTGAGAAGACACAGACTTGGATAGGGCTCTGCCAAACAGGTTACAAACTTCCAGAGTTTAACAATTGCCTCTCACAAGTGGCTCCATCACTTCCCTGCCCTTTAGGAATAAGATGAATGTCTGTTGAATGAATCACCACATCAAACGTCTGTGCGTTAAATGTGTTGAGCTGCTAATCATCCGGATAACGTCTCTGTTCTGACACATTAGTGAGGAAACTAAAAGACAGTGCATATTGAATTTGGGTATTGCCTATGTTCCATTCTCATAGTAAGGAACACAAATGTTCTAAAGAAGTTAAGATTTTTATCTTAACTGTTATTTCTCAGTTCATTAAATTCCCTGCTACTTTTAACACTGGTGAGAACTAGCCTGATTTAAAAGATATTTGAGATAGTTAATTACTTTATATGAAATACCTACTGTTAGGTTATATATGAAAGAGCAGTACAAATACTTTATTATCTTGAGCTGGAAGTGGTTTCTGGTTCGTAACACCTGAATAACAATGCCTAAGTCATGATTTATTATGGCTAAGGGCTAAGACTTCAAACTTTTGATATTTAAAATAGAAAACGTTCCCAAGAGCTTCTACTTATAAGCTTAATGATAAATGAAATGTGAAACAGACTTAAGGGAGACATTCTTTATCAGCGTTCTTAGCAGTGATTATCAACCTGAGGGTCACAACCCCTTTGAGAGTCCAGTGACTCTTTCACAAGGGTCACATATCAGATATTTACACTATGATTCATAGCAGAAGCAAAGTTACATTTATGAAGTAGCAATGAAAATAATTTTATGGTGTGGGGGGGTTACCACAATATGAGTAACTGTATTAAAGGATCATGGCATTAGGAAAGTGGAGAAACACTGGCCTGAGGTATTCTACTTGGCTTTCTCCAGTCTTTGTTAGTGAAAACATGCACACACTATATTCTAGAGATTCTAGGGTTCTCCTGGTTCCCTGTCTGGTCAAAACCATAATGAGCCCACAAGTCATATTAACTTGAAACTACAGAAGCCTTTTTACACATCATCTCATAAAAACAAGGTCAAAAAAAGTCCCAAAGAAAAAAGATGTATTATAATGTTATCATCAGAGAGAAAGCATTTGCCAAGAACATTCTACAGCAGAGCTTAAGATGTACAAATAAGGAAATCAGATACAAAATATCTAGCTTTGAAGCTATTTTTAAAAGATGTTATAACTCAATGAAGCTTTCCCCACTTCCTAATAAAATAAAGTATTTGTAAGGGAGTTATTTTTCAGTGAATGGCAGAGAGAGTATGTCCAAGCATGTATGGATGGCATGTTAAGAGCAGAGACTATAAGAAAATGTTAGTAAGCAGAGAAGAGAGGAGTTTACAAAAGTGTGTTGATCCTGGATATGCAATTCTAAAACTATCAATAAACAGCATTATTATGGGCTGGAGAGATGGCTAGGTTGGTAAAACACTAGCCATGGAACCATGAGGCCCTGAGTTTAGATCCCAGCTCTGATGTATAAGTAGGGTGTGGTAGCACACATCTGTAGGGCTAAGATTGATGGTAGTTGAAGGAATTGGGTAGGGGTGGTAGAAAGAGACAGATACCCAGAGCTTATTGGCTGGTCAAATAAACGAGATCCATTTTCATTAAGAAACTCTGTCTCAAATAAATAAATTAGAGAAAATTGATAAAGATATTCGATATTTATAACTGTCCCCCATATATACATGCAAACATATGAACCTACATTTATCTGTGCACACACCCACATAAATACAATCATAAAACACACATCCACAAAAATACATGTCAATATTGTATTATTATACAGCAATCTGATTATTCTGAAGCAGGTGGTTTGATTCACTTAAGTAAATAAACATGTTTCATTTTCACCAACATGGCTTTAAAACTTAAAATGTGCATAGACATTCTGGAAACACATCAGTTTGGATTCAGATAACAACTCAGATAATAATGCCATGGTCCATGAAGATTAACCCTAATACCATGATACAAGAAGGTAAAGTTAGTCAACCAAGACCCTCTCACATTCCAGAACCAGGTTCCTCCCTGCCTTCGATGGCCCAGTCATCACCAATGGGACACATTCCCACTATCACACACTCTCCCTGTGTATGCGCTCCATACCCCCTATAAAGACATCAAGACGTGGTCCTTCTCTGTTTTTCCATCCCTACTCAGAGGCAGCTTTCTGCATCTCCTCACTTCCCCAATAAATCTTCTGCATGAGGTCTGTTGCATGGTGTGATGTTTGTGGCCTTCCTTGATCCCAATCACCAAGATACTCTTTCACAACCAAAACCCTTTCAGTTGGCCTCCTGGGCAGACTCAATTTACGATGCACTTACACGCTTCCTGTGGTAGAGCTGCTGTCAGTTAGGAAGGATCCGTTTGTCCTTTCCATCTGGGCCAGTCTGAAAGTACAAAAACAAAGAGATGATATTACATGGCTGCAACTGGAACAGTCATCCAGAAGCATCCTTGCTTGTTTTTAAATCTATATTAATTATGACTAAATAGAAAATAGCCCAAATCTCGCACAGTGGTGGAATTAAAGCCATCTGGACTGGTGAGCTGAACTTTGCCATTCATTTTGGGCCCCGTAGGTGGTAGACCACAGTGTGAGGTCTTCTCCTTGAGCGCCCAGGCCCTCTAGCTGGTCTCCACTGAAACGGTAAAACCTTTCACACAAACCTAATTACGTTCCTCTCAGGTCTGAGGATTCATCATGACTTCTCTTGACCTAGAATGTGAGTCAACTCCTGATCAACTGGGCTCTGTGTTATCAGACTATGGTCTTCGGTACCCCACAGTCTCTCAATTCCTTTCCCTTCTGTAGCTCAGTAAAGAAGCTATATTCTCCCATAGCATGTTATCCAACAGCTCCAAAAATCTGACATGGTCTCAATTGAGCACAAATGTGACCATTCTTTTTTTTTTAATTTTCTATTTTTTTTTAATTTACATTCCCAATGATTTCCCCTTTCCCGGTTCCTCCCTCCCCAAAAATCCCATAAGCCCTCTTCCCTCCCCCTGTTCCCCATTCAACCCCCTCTCGCTTCTCTGTCCTGGTATGCCCCTACATCCAGTCTTTCCAGGACCAGGGGTCTCTCCTTCTATCTTCTTGGAAATCAATTGATATGTTCTTTAAAAATGGTTTTCAAACTAAGGACTCTGGATACAGTTGGCTTCTTGTATGACCAATGGTTGATGTTAAACACTTTTATGAAAGCTTTGCACACTACACGCAGATCTATATTTTGCCCTGCTTAGGGATTTAAAAACAAACCCTAATAATCAAACATTAGTATAAGTTTAATTACATATTGCAATTCATATGTGCACAGTCTCCCAAGGGCAGCTCCAAACGCTACTTTTATTCACTGGAGTTAGGTTATACTATCTATATCCTGACTGCTCAGTGTTTGGGGTCTCAGCGGCTCATGGCAGCCTCTTGTGATCTACTCGTCATAGAACACATAGCAGGTGATTGGTAAAGTACAAATTACATCATGAAAAGATAAAGGCCCAGGTCCCACATGGAATAGAACCATGATTTCTGCAAATACACTCCCACATCAAGGTTTGTCAGCAGCGCTGAACTATTACAAAAGCAGAAAGAATCTGGGGAGCAGGGTGTGGGATGGTTATCAATCTCTTACCGTGTAGCGTATTGCTCTATTCTTGAGTGGGTGTCATCATGAAACAGCTGAGGGGACTGGGAGGGGCTGTAAAGGGGAGATAAAAAGGCAAGGGCTTTATTCTCAATACTGACAGATGTTACCAGTTAGAAGGTTAGTCAAGTAACGAATCTGCCATGCAAACAAACCACCAGCGCTGTTACCCAGGATGAAAAAGTAGTTTAGACCCATGCTAATACTCCTGATTAGAACTCCCCTCCTGTGCACAGGGGGCTGTGAATACTCACTCATAGTGCTCTGGCCACATACTGATGAGCGTGATAGGACTGCAGAGAGGGGACAGGGAGACAAAAGTCACAGAACAAACATTTAGAGTGATTTCAGACCAAAGCAGAAGGAGGCAGATTCTCATTGTCTTCTACTCTCGTTTGGCTATCTTGATAATCAATGCCAGGGAAACCAAAAGCAACTTCCTTAGCACTTGCAGCATCGATGTGTCAAGATGGTCATCATGTTTTAGAACAGCGAGACTGAAAAGATCAGCCAAATGTGCTAAAATCGCTCCACATTATAGGCAGTTGGAAGATAATGTTCCAGAATATTCCAAGGGAGACACAATTATATTTTTTTTCTTGGAGAGGACATTTGATCAGAAAGGTGAATTTATTACCTAATTACTAGACTATTGACATCAGAATTGGAATAAAAAGGGTTTTCTGGCTCGTCATTCAGAAATGTAAAAGTTTAAATTATGTGCACATCGTATTTCTCAATTTCAGATATACTTGGAAGAGAAAAGCCTTCCTGCCTACCTATGCCCTACTCAAAGAGTCAAACCATCAGTACATTGAGGGTGACTTCTCTAGGGCAGGACAGACTTCCATCTAGTATGATGTTATTAACTATAAGTTCTCTCTAGGAAACTACATGGGCCAACCAGTTCTGCTTGAATCAGGGGCTTGGGTCTGAGGCTGGGTTATTCACTGTCCCCTGCAGTGCAGGGGCAGCTCCCCTGGGAGCCCCCAAATCCCCTGGGAACCCCAAATCTCCATGAAATGCCATTGAAATAATTCATCCCAATTAAACAGTAGTTTAAACTCTTAACTTTTGAGAGAAGGTGATGATGAATTACCTGATGAATGTAGAAATTTAAAAGCACAAGGAAAATTAGCACTCTGTTTAATTATGTAAAGTCTCTTGAAAAAGCTAATGCTGATCAAGCAAAATCTTTTTAGAGTCCCTTTTCTATTACATGTGCGAACTTGAGACATAGTTAATGACCTTATTATCTCCTGCTGTGAAGCACAAGATGATGTGTGCACGCACGGCAGACGTTAAAGAGATAGAGGTCATCTTATTGGGTGGAAAGTTAAAGTTCTTTTAGACCTGCTTTCAAAAACTGGGCATTTATCCACTATGTCTGCCAAAATATGTATTCTGTAATTGTGAACGTGTAAAGGAGACACAGGAACAGTGGAGACACAGTATTATTCCTCATCTTTAGTATCTACTTCTCATTATCCCTGAAACAGGGACAGCAAATATCAAGAGACAGAAGTTCTGCACCCTGCATCACACTTCCTAAAATGATAACTGCTTAAGAAATTATCTCTAAAATTCAAGCGCAGGACAACATTCGATATAAGCGCTCAACAGAAAAAAAATTGTGATATATATATATATATATATATATATATATATATATATATTCTTATCTTAAGAAACCTTGGCAACGCTTTGTGGATTGGCTTGAGTGATTCTTAGGAAGTCAATTGTTGGCACAAAAATTTGTGAACTAAGAATGGAACAGGCAGAAAGCTGGACTGAAAAAAAAATTTTTCATGGAGGATAGCAAATAAAGGAAACAGATACAAAACCAAACTTTAGGTTTCCCTGCCTTCAGAGGACTTTAGTTCCCAGGGAGAACTTGTGATACATGCTCACACTCAGAAGGAAGAAAGAATAGCAGCAAAATGCTTCCTACCTGGGACCTGTGGCAAGGAGGGTTGCGCTCACTTGGCAGGCTGCTTGTCTAGCATAGAGGAGTTGCTGACTGCCACCGCCCGCACCCAAATGTAGATAGGTAAATAATAACAAAATAAAGGCAGCACCAATCTGTGAGCTACCACTGACTTAATAATAGAGCTGATTCCTGTTTCTCAGTGTAACGGCTCAGCAGGGTATTTTTGACAAATTTCATATACTATGAGAAGAATCAGTCTCTAATATAAATGGAAGTCTATGAATTCCAACGTAGACTTTAAAGAACTTGGTGAGCCTTTTAATGATACAAATTCCCAGCAGTCTCCTCATATTTCTGGTCTTTTGATTCTTTAACCCATTTGCTCCAAAGCTGGTAACTGGTTCTATCTGTTAGATCATAGCCTGGTGCTTGAAAACCAGACCAGGCTTACCCCCCCCCCCCCCCACCACTCCCTACCCTGGTCTGTCCACTGAAGACATTGAATTAACAAGTCCCTGTTGATCTGGTTGGTTCTTATACCATTAAATATAATGTAAAGGTGTAAACAAGTATACTTTCTTATCTGTGTCATGTGGAGTTATAGCCAAGCTCCTCAACTTCTCTGTCTCTCTGGATTGTGCACTTTCTACCTTCACCAAGCTGTCTGTAACTAACACTACCTATAACACTGTCTATAGCTAACACTACCTATAACACTGTCTGTAGCTAACACTACCTATAACACTGTCTGTAGCTAACATTACCTATAACACTGTCTGTAGCTAACACTACCTATAACACTGTAGCTAACATTACCTATAACACTGTCTATAGCTAACACTACCTATAACACTGGCTATACAATGGCTAACACTACCTCTTCCACCCTTTTACCTTAAAGTAACTTTCTTTACAAGACTTGTATTTGTCTGTGTATATGACACTGTGTCTACCCCATTTCTATACATGTCAAATGTGGGGTGGGTACCTTTGGAAGCTAGAAGAGAGCACTGGATGTCCAGGAGCTAGAGTTACACATGGTTGTGGTTGCCAAACATAGTCGCTGGGAACTGAACTCAAGTTCTCTGGAAGAGCAGCTTGGACTGGTAACTACTGAGGAATCTCCCTAGCCCCCAGGCCAACTTTCGTAAGGCTTCTACAATTCTCTCTCAGGCCCATCATATGTCTCTGATATGATGTACTGTCCCTCAAAATGTTCTGCCATGACCATGGTTCCTGTGTTAGTGAAGCCTCCTCACTCCTAATAAAGTTCATTTTCTGATGGGTAATTTCATGGCAACATCTTTCCTGAACCATCCACCACTCTTTTCTCATTAATGTTACCTGTGAACTCTCAAAATAAACTCTGAAGACTTGGGTGTAAATAACAAGGTTCTTTCTTATCTGGCTTTTGCCTCTCTCATTCTTTGGTTTGGATGCTAGTTTCCTGTTAGAACTTTAATCCAGGCTTTGAAAATAATTCATTTGGCGAGTGAGTCTTTTTCCTCAGTCTCTGAGCACTCTGAGTCCTCAGAGTATGATTTAGACAGGCTCAGCACCGCTATCCGTCCCTTCAGGCCTTGAACACCCAGCACCCCAACTGTACCTGCTCTGGGCAGATTTTTCAGAGTGATGCACCTCACCAAGGATATATTACCCAATACCAGAAGCAGGTAGTTCTTGTTGATTGTTGTTTAATCTTTAGGGAAACTAACCCAGTTCTAAAGCCAATAATAATATCTCAGAACTCTCAAATTACTCCTGCCACCAAGCTCTGTCAACTTCATTATGAAAACTGTATCCTTAATTTGGCTCATTTGAAAATTCTTGCATTGAGATCTATTAAATTAACTGAATAAGCCTTAGCACGGACATGTTTACCCCCATTTAGTAATAAGCATTTCTTCCCATAGAGTCCCTTCATGCATGCCGGCATGGCTAATCACTGGTCAGAAATTAAAGCACGACATTTGCAAAGATGAAAGAGAAAGAAGTCAAGGGAAGCTCTAACCAGCTCCATAAATAACTTCAACACCTTTGCCACTTCAATGGTTTTTCTCCAATGTTCTCTCCTCCCACAAGTAGGAGAATAAATGAAATCAAACATTTTTTTCTTTAAAAAAAAAAAACCTACCCACTCACATAAATTGTTCTACTAGATGATTAAGCGACCTTGTAGCAGAAGAGGGCTCAGCAGAAAAATGAACTACAGCAAATCCAGAGTTCTCTGTAGGATTTGAAGAACGCCCACCAACACTATCTAGTAGCTCATAAATCTTGTTCAAAGGGGACTTTGTGCCATCCAATTTAATCAGATGCCCCTTCCTTTCTTCTTGTATCTCTCTTGGAAAATGGTGGGAAATTTATGTTAAGCAGGGTGAGGCATTTTTTAGTATAGTCTATCAAAAGCAGAGAAGGAAATTATTTTGCATGGTTTTCTATTCATTTTTACTTGAAGAAAAAAGTCTCTAAGTGGATGGCTCAGTCAGTAAAATGTGTTCACTGCAAGCAGAAAAGGCATGAATTCAACCCCCTGACACCCACGGAATCGGGTCATCTAGAATCCCAGTACTCAGGAGGCAGAGATTGGAGGATCCTGGGGACTTGTTGGCCAGTCAGCCTTGCTCAGACAGCAAGCTCCAGACTTAGAGAGTGACCCTGTCTCAAACAATAAGTTGACAGCAATTGAAGAAGACAACCGATGTCAATCTCTGGGCTCCACACACACAGATGAACTCAAGTGCGTGAGCACAAGTCAAATGTCATGATCATTTTGACATTTAAAGGCAAAGCATAAAAATTAAAAAAAGGGGGGGTATGAAATATCTATCTATCTATGGCTTATGTGAAGGATGGAGATATTTGGGATGCAAAATGGCGATGACTCACAAAAGGAGCGCAAGGCAACATCACTCAGTAAAAGTCTACTCTCTTCCCTTAGATCCCAGCACTGTGTGATAGTTTATCGACAATACTATATGCCACAATGAGCTATGGCAATGGTTAAATCGATGTGATTTGAACAGAAGGAACATTTTATCAGGTCTTCAGCAAGTCAAACATGTATTGGATACGACAAGAATAATTAATATGCAATCTTTGAAGACACAAAAGACATGCATGTTCTAAATGTACTTAAATAGCTTTGTTTAAAATAAAATAAATGTTAAATTTATCTTATCACGCGGTGTGGAAGCAATTAGAAAAGAATTTATTTTTGTGGGTAGTGTACCTACTTGTTTGGGTGTGTGTACACGTGTATATACCTACACATGGAGGCCAGAGGTAAATTCTGGGTGTCTTCCTTAATCAATCATCCCACATATAGTTTTTAGTTACATGGGTGTTTTGCTCACACACTCCAATGTACAAAAAGTGTTGCAGTTGAAATGTTGAAGTACATACTTTAAAAAGGAATTCAACGATTTAAAATTACATCGACTTTGATCTCAGCAGACAACTGCCTGGTGGTTTGAAATGTCCATGCATGCATGTCTTCTGGATCAGTTTCACATCTTTCTCCTTCTCATTTCAGGCTCTAGATTCTTTGGTTTTCTTTCTTAGCTTTATGATCTCATTGTAATTTTTCTCCCTCATAATTTCTTAGAAGATGCTTGTCAACTCAAATTGCAGATTTTTAAGCAATTTTGTCTGTTTCATATATGTATAAAGATGCTTCATTTATGCCAGTTTTATCTTTAGGGAGACTACTAAGAAACATAAAGTGAGGGTTCAGAAAAGATTTGTATTTGATGTATAAGATGAAATATTATTGATAATTTATATTTGAAAAGATATAATGTGGGGCTGAGGATATAATGTAAAGGCAGAGTCCTTGTCTAGCATGTGTAAGACTCAGGGTTCAAACCGGTACCACAAAACAAAACAAAATAATGAAAGGTATTATAACAAAAAGATTGAAACCTATAAAAGGGAAGAAAGAAAGGGAATAAATGAAAGAATGAAGGAGAAAATAATACCACATTTGACTGAGGTATTTCTAAAGACAGACAGACAGATAGATAGATAGATAGATAGATAGATAGATAGATAGATAGATAGATAGATAGATAGATAGATAGAGAATCAAGAAAAGAAATACACATTCAAAAACAACAAACAAACAAAAACTCCCAAGTAATACAAATTAACTGTTGATGAAGACTTGTTTCAAAATAAAATATTTCATCAGGACATAAATCTCTTTAGGAGGATGCAATTCCTTTCATGTTGCTAGCAATGGTATTAAAAACAATAAGGTGTAAGTGCTCCAAAATGGATGCTAGAATGGAACTCACGTCTCTAAGTTGTCCCCCTCCAGCACAGTCTGGACAGGCAGGTAGCCAAGCCGAGGGTGTTTGGCAAAATATTTCTTGGACCTGAACTTGTTCTTCAGCACCTTGGTGAAATCTCGCACATCTTCCCCAGATGTTGTCTATAGGTTGAGAAATTCACAGTTCTAGTTAAAAAGGCTATAACAATACCTGCAACAAAAGCTGAGCATGTGTAAGTCGGTCATTAAATGTCAACAATTTATATACCTTTCCAAAGCACAGTATCAGAAAAATAAAGGGTAATTGAGACTCTGAAAAACATATTGACTCCATAATTTTAAAAAAAAATGTGTTAAAAGTAAACCATTAAAAGCTTATTTATTCTATATTTTAAAACTTGATCCCAAAACTAACTGGAAAGCTTATTGGTAGATTCCTAAACTGATTTCCTTCTGCAAGAGTAGTGATGGCATTCCAGATGACATGCTTTTACTTGGGTTTTAAAAACTGAGGTCAGTGCTTAGCCTAGGCTCGCTCCCACAAGCTACTGCACAGTCTAGTTGGGAGAAATTTTAATCAATAATAAAGAAGGGGCAGTGGTAGGGGACATGGAAGGTGAATGCCCATAATCTCAGCACATACAAGAAAGAGACAAAAGGATCTTTAGCTCAAGGTCAGCTTGGGATACCTGTGGAGGCCCTAAGTAAATCTCAAAAGAGTCGAGCAAGAAAACAAAGCAATCAAATGAACAAACCCTTCTAACCAGGCATGATGGTGCACGCCCATAAATCCCACGACTTGGGAGATAGAAGCAAGAGAAATAGGCATAACAGGCTAGCCTGGGCTATATGAGACCCTTTCTGAAAAAAAAAAAAAGGAATGGGAGAGAGGAGGAGAGGGGAAGAGAGGAGGGGAAGGGAGGGGAGGGGAGGGGAAGAGAGGAGAGGAGAGGAGAGGAGAGGAGAGGAGAGGAGAGGAGAGGAGAGGAGAGGAGAGGAGAGGAGAGGAGAGGAGAGGAGAGGAGAGGAGAGGAGAGAGCAAAGAGTCATCTCTGGATTCTGTTAGGAAAAGAGTCTAAATTTCTCTAGCCTTTATCAATCAAGTAGATAAACTATTGTTATACCCAGACTAAAATGCAATATTACTAAATATTACTAAATATGCATAGTACTGCAATTTCCTTAAGGATTTCAAAATGATTGGTGTTTCAGTTTGTTGTTTCTGTTTTGTTGAGACAGGGTCTTATTACATAACCCTGGTAGTGCTACAACTTGCTCTGTAGACCAGGTTGGCCTCTGTCTCTTAAATGCTGGTTCTAAGGTCATGTGCCACCGTACCTGGATAGAGGATACGTCTATAACCATTTACAAATGAGATATGCTTAGAATCCTCAAAGCCAACTCTCTTATCTGATTCCATAAACTCTCCTCTAAGCCTAATTTGATACTATCAGCAATTCCAGTGATCATATTCAACACAAAACAGAAACTCTAGTCCTGAAGATCCAGTTACATATTCATATCATTAGCAGAGAGCTGAATTGCTACTCGGGTTGTATACCACCTAGTTTGCTTCCAAACTTACCACTGAGTGGATTCACTCCCCCTCTTTATTTGGAGACAGAGAAGTTATCTACATAACACAAACGGAACTGAGTATGTGAATGGACTGTGCTAACTGGTCCCACTTTCTGCCTTTTATTGAATGGCAAGTGACCCAGCACCATAGAGACTTGTTTACAAACTGAAACTGTTTATTTCAATGGTACTGGATAGGGATTGTGATCCCACTGCTCCAGTGCCTGCTCTTAGCATAGGCAGGTCATATACAAAAAAATACCAAATGAAGAGCGTGCTCCAGTTTTAACTCGGCCTGTAACTAAGTTTGTCTATGGGAAGGTGTTCCTGAGTCCAGAGGACTTTGACTTGTAGCCCTGAGCTGAGTGAGAAAAAGCCACGTGACCAGGTTACAAGCATCACCTCCAACTCCCAGCAGTATACAGTATACAACTCACTGGTTATGAGTCCACTCCGACTTAAACAACCACAACACGATCTACTTACATATACAATGATTCCATTACTATTCAAAGACACTATGACTACTACCCAAGCCCAGGTCCTGGCAGGTATTAATATAGCCTCTGTCTCGATGAGATTGTTTATTCTGGGTGTTTCATAGACAGACCTTCATATAGAACATCTTCTGTGGTTTCTATGCTATCCTGACTTATCTATTCTAGGTACCTACGTAGAATCATATTTGAACAAAAAGAGAGAAACCACTTAAAATACAAGTCCAATCCCGCATTACACACTCTTCCTGAACTATATCCAGGACCTGGAAGACCAGGACCAATCTAATCAAGCAATAAAGAGGCACCACTTCTCTATTCTTTCCCCATTACTAAAAAACCAACAAAGCCCTGATCACTTCCCCATTAAGGCATATAGTGAAGCTAGATTGTTTCTAACAGTGTATGTGTATTATAAAGGACACATCCACAGAAAGAGCATGTTTTAAGTTCTTCAGTAATTTTTATGTTCAGGGAATATATGTGCCATCCAAAGTTGTAATCTAAGGCTATTATTGCACTGGCTCCATAAACTTTTATCACAACACCAAAAGGGATATGAAAAGTGACTCTTCTCACGGTCATGGGAGATGACCTTCAGTGTAACAATGTAATTCTAAAACTGGAATAGAGCCAAGGAAATGAATTAAGCCTAATTTTTGCACTGAAAATGGTAAAACGTTGACGTAGACTTGGTCCAATTAGCCACCTAATGACAGTTCCTAGCATCTCTCTATTTTGTAGGGCTAATGCAATGCTTTGGCAAAGAGAAGCCCACCACCTAGGATAATGGAAGCCATCATGGCCATCAAACTCAAGTTTCACTGCACATTAGGTGCAGTGCTTTGTTGTTTAAAAGCAGACAGTTGTTGCTATTACAGCGGGAAGAATGGATTGGGAAGGAACTTACAGGAAATTACTGCACAATGAGTCAACCTGCTAAGTGCCACATGCATTTCTTGGAACATTAGGCTTTTTTTTTTCTCACTTTATTGAAAATAGATTCTTTTCTCTCATAATGCATCCTGATTACCATTTCCCCTCCCTCTACTTCTCCCACTTCTTTCTCTCCTCCCCTCCTATCCAGATTCAATCCCTAGAAAAAAACTCACTAGAAAAGAACAGGCTTCTCAAAGATAATATTAAAATATAGCAAAATAAAATACTGAAAGATGAAATAAAGCTAGCACATGGACGTTGGACAGAAGCACCTCAGTGGTAGAATTCTGCTCAAAAGCAGCCTGTCACGTTTTCTATAGACTACGTGATGTCTTTGGAGGATCTACAGTTCCCAAACACTTTTGCTTTCTTCTCTTTCCCTGCCATGGTGATAATCTTGTAGGTTCTGCGGCTAACGGTGGCCCGTCATCATCCAGTTTTATTTGAGGGCTTTCTTGGTCCAGGATTTTATTCCAAATATTGGCTCCGTGGATTTTGGGGTTTTGCTAACTAACTGCTCTGTTGCTTTTTGGGTAACTAACCAAGAAGAGGGAACAGCAAGCACAAAGAGAATGGGGTAGCTGTAGCCGCTGAGCCACCGTCTCCCTCTAAGTCCCTCTGGACTGATAGCTTATGAGCCTGTAAGAACTCACGTGTACAACAGGGACCTGTCCTCTTTTTATTTTCTTTTTCTTTTGAAGCGAATGATAGTGAGCCGTTGTGAAAATATTGGGCATGGAATACTCAAGAAACACCCCATTCTCCTGAAGTGAAATAGCAGCGACAGGATCAAAGCTTCTTTAAGTAATGGGAACAGCTAGTTCTCCACAGGTTTTCCATAATCATGAATGAATTAATACAATATTGAAAGGTATTGTCCAATTATAAAGTCTACCACAGAACCAATCTAATCATGTAAGCCTCTACCAAACTCCTAAGGTACTGAAACCAAGTAACTGCGTTCCCAGTTTTACCAACAGCAGTAATAACAATTAAAGTCAGCAGTGTTTTGTTCTATTATATATATTTTATATGTATAAAATAAAATAATATATATAATCTTTATATATATTTGGTAGTATGTTTGTTTTGCTTGCATGTATGTCTGTGTGCCACAGATATGAAGTGCTTGTATAGGGCAGAAAAGGGCATAATATCCCCTAGAATAGAAGTTACAGACAGTTAGCAACCATGTGGGAGCTGGGAATCAAACCTAAAATCTCTATAAGACCAGCCGCTGCTCTTAACCACTAAATCTTCACTCTAGCCCCCATTAAGAATATTTTAAAATTCTCTCCAGTTACTCCTTAATTGAAGGCAAAAAGAGTCACTTCAGGTGCAGTAGACTTTGAGATTATCATTGGCTTTGACAGAACATCTATATATTAATGCATGTCCATGAATCCCTATGTTCCTGTTCCATGTTTTAAACTGCATATCCTTAGCCTAACTGTTGACTCCCTGCACACACTTATACTTGAAATGCATTGATGGATGACTGGAAGTCATTTCCTTCTCATTAGTGTGACCCACAAACAAAGAAGCAAGGCCAAGGTGCAGAAGAGTCTAGAATTCAGAAATGCTAACCTCCATGTAATTTATTGGCAAGAGACTTGTTGAATAAATTTCTC
The DNA here is from genome assembly GCA_036184795.1 of Tokudaia tokunoshimensis. NCBI lineage: Eukaryota > Metazoa > Chordata > Mammalia > Rodentia > Muridae > Tokudaia > Tokudaia tokunoshimensis. Next base: position 67,762,177 of record BTHU01000006.1, on the reverse strand, counting down.
TTCTACTTAGCTGTAGAACCACCAGCTACTAATGCCAGAGAATCCCAAGGCACCATGGAGAAAGAGACTGTTCACAATGATGCCGAAACAAAACAAAACAAAAAAACCCCAAGGACAAAATCCAACTGCTAATTCCAGATTAATTTAAGCTGAATAACAAAAATAACAAAAAGCTTATTTGAAAATAAGCAAAACTATAACCATTTTTATCTCCCAGTAATTTTCTTAGTCATAACTCAAGTAACAGTATTATCTATGTCCATAATAAATATGTCCAACATTAGATTTCCAACTATTAAATTCAAATATTAGTAAGTTATACAGAAGGAAATATAGAAGTGCAATGAGGTAAATCAAGGTAATATAAAAATGCATAGTTATGTGATACATGAGGTAAATAAGAAAATGCTGCCATGTGGACCATGTACAAACGCTGGAATTATTAAAGCAAAGCACGCTTATTAGCAAGGTTTACTGATTCAGGGCAGAACCGAGGGACACATGCACCCTTCTAAATGGTCCATTTCATTGTCTTAAGACTTGGAGACACTCACAGGAATTTTTCTTTTTTAATGGCAAAACTAACCCTGGGTTTTCACTGATTTCAACAAGGTAAAATTAAGACATGTTTGAATTCTACAGCTCGGTTGAATCAGTAACAGAGACTCAAAGTCTTCTGAATCTTAATTGGGAGAAAAGAAATCCAGAAAGCCAAAAATTAAGTAACATTGACAGAATCACCATGAACATGAATGGTAATAAGCCACCGATGTAAAGTAGAGCTTGTCACAGCCTCCTCTTAAGAGCTAATGGCTCATCTAAATGTACCAGACTTGCTGGGAAACCAACATCAGAGAGATAAGAGCTGAAAAACACCACTCTGGGATGCTGAAGTCAGAGAAACAGCAACGAGGCGGCATTTTTAGCATATTGGCCAATATCCCAAAGCACATCTGAAGAAGCAGGCCTGCCAACACAAACCGTGCCGACTGCACCAGGGCAGAGTCAGCACTTTCGTACGGTTGATACTCACAGCCTTCTGAACGCAAGGATGCTGGCAGAAGAGAGAAGACAAAGCGACTGGTGCCAGTTGGTCCCTTTTTACTCTTTTTATTTGATTTTCTTTTTTTTTACTTTTGCCAATACAATTCAAAAAGGCACAATTTAACTTAATTAAAGACATGTTTTTTAATATAATATTTTGATTCTATTGGTTTCTAAAACCACAGATCGACCTATAAATTCACAGCATTAAGAATATTATATAGCCAAAGGACAAAAACAATAGGAAAATTCCTATACTTTAACAGCTGGGCTATGGAGACTTGGAACCAGACTTCAATGAGGTAAATATTTGGAGCCCAATCCTAATAGACCACCACGTCCTCTACCCAAATGCCCAGCCCCAAGGAAGACAACTTATGCTGTAAACTAGCCCATGAGATAAGATCAAATGTGGTCTCCCAGCTGTTCTATACTCTGTAAGAACTTATCGGCAGCCCTTGCACAATATATTTCAATAAATCCTCTCTGCTTCTGTTCTTGATAAATTCTATTTACCTGCCCATACCTCTTGTCTTTCACACTATATTTTGCATAACAAATATGCTGAGTGCTGTTTTAAAAGTAACATTCATTTTTTCTTTTTAAACTCTAGTACCCTGGAAGTCTCCATCCTTTTGCTAGGTTGACTACAGAACCTGATGAAGCTATTGATGTGATTTGGAAACATACTGCTATTATTGGACTTTTCACATAAACAAACAACACACACAATGTAGGTAATTTGGAAACCTTACCTGTACTGTCACTTCTGCAAAAAGAGTTATCTCAGTTTATTGTGTTGGATTTATACCACACAGAAATACACAACTAGGTATGAGTGTTTGTTGTTGTTTCTGTTTGTGAGAAACGCATTGTATTAAATATGTAAGGTTTTAGCCACACAGGTTTGAGTAAACAAAGTATTATCTAAGTAATTAAGATACAACCACGCACTTGCTTAAGAATTACACTACCAATCTGCTTTAAGTGACAGTAATTTAGTAAGTGGCTTTTCACAGAGGTAACCACCACCCCCAATTCCCATTTCAGTTCTTCCGTTGAATCCCAGTGTAACCATCAGTACAATCTAGTTCTGTTCAACGTTCTTCAACTGATCAAGATTTATGGTACTCAAGACCAATAGTGAGAATCTGGACACAGCCAATACCTCTGCCCTTCCACGTAACACATTTTTGTAAATATCCAATTTCTTCATCTCTAGACAACACATCTCTCAAACACCCTAGCCAACCCTTCATATTCTGAACTCTGTATGTAGCAATACCACAGCTTCTGAGTTTTTCCTTTTCCCTAACTTAGCAGGGCCACTGTCTTGAGCTCAGTAACATGGGCTCAGCTTTTATCTGTCTACTCTTAATGCTTCACCCTTGTGCACTCTACTTGCTTCCACAGATTCCCCTATAGCATGTTCATATCTCTTTCCAAAGATGAATCCCAGTGCTGATGAAAACAGAAAAGGGAGTTTCTAATCAATGGAGTTCAGTACATGTTGCCTCAAACAAGGCGTTTGAAAAAATCAACAGAAACAGGATGGTCATTCTCTGATCTTCTCCCCCAAAGAAACTCATGAGGCCTCTCTTGGTAGGGATTGCCATCTTTATCTGTTTCGAAGTGTTGAAAGTGTCCCACAAATTGTGTTGGAAATCTAATTCGCAGTGGGCAGCAATGAAGGATAGGGTGTTATGACAGGATCGGGTGATGTTGACTCTGATATCATCAGTGGATTAATGTTATAGCAGAAGAGTGCCTGATGAAGTGGATGTGTGTAGCTCTTTTTCTTTTTCCCTCCATCTCTTTTGTATTGTCTTGAGTGTCCTTCAGCATGCCATAACCTAACACAATTGTCATGACCAGATGCAGACTTTCATCTTGGATTTCTCAGACTCCAAAACCATGTGACTCGTTTGGAAGAGTTCTCCCATGGCGGCAGCAGCAGATCTCCTGACGTTTTTTAAGACACAGGACATGCCGAGGCATCTTCACAAGCAGGCTCTTTATTTCTCTAGGACCATAAGCTATATAAGAACCTCTTTGTTCATTTAAAACTCTCTGTCTATTCTTTCCAAAATCCTTAGCACTGAACTAAATAAATAGGCTTCCCCATTTTCCTGGGTCTGCATTTACTCATGAAAGTCTCAGAGTTCAGAGAAACTTGGCATTAAAAGAATTTGTGTGCATTTGGTAATCTCTCTTCAGCTGTGCTCTTACAAATAGGAAGAAGAGATGTTTCTTTTCCTTCCTTTACATTATTTCCCTCAGCCTGGCCATGTACAACCAATGTACTGTTGAAGCCTTTCTAAAGCTACAATATCACACAGCTATAGCCTGTCATTTTCTTAAATATCCTCTTACTTCTGAAACCCTCTACATTCAATTTTGGTTAGATGTTGGGATGTAACTACACCTTAAGCCTTATTACAACTCAAAACATGTTTTAGTCTATAAGAAATAACTTGGAAAAAAACCTGTTAACTGGACTCTTTAAAGTCTTCCTCTCTCTCTCTCTCTCTTTTTTTTTTTTTTGCATGTGGGTGGTGGACACAAGTTTTCTTCACCCAGTACTTTCATCTCTAGCCCTTTCATCTGCAATAGGGTTTCTTCAGCATGAAGAAAGCCCATGACAATCACAAGACCATAACTGCTTGGGAATTTCTCACTACTTTGGCCTTTAACTGAGATTGTCATTGTCTAAGTCTAAATCTCCTGAGCAATGGCAGAGCCATAGATGACAACTCTTTGATAATAAACCAGAGATTATAAACCTTTCCCATTCTCCTTGGCATGTAACCCTATTCAATGCTTGCTCATAGTTAATAACTACATATACTCTTATAAATCATGTGTACCCCATCAGGCTGAAATCTGAAGATATACTATTACTTATTCAGCCATCATGGAAAATGGTCTGAAGTCCTTTAAAGAAGTTAGAGGATCAATACAAGGTGATCTAGAAATCCTACTTCTAGACACACACCCATGGACAGTAACATCATGGTCTCAAAGAGGTTCTACTGTACTGGCATGTTTACTGTAGCAGCATGTGTAGGAGCTGAGAGGTGGAACCAAGTTAAGTATCGCACAATACATGAATAAGGAAAATCAACACATACACACAGAGGGGGGGGTGGAGAGAGAGAGAGAGAGAGAGAGAGAGAGAGGAGAAGGGTATTTATTCAGCCTTATAAAAGAAGAACTTCCTCCCATTTTTGACAACACAGATGAACATGAGACTTAATACTGAGTGAAATGACTCAGATATACAAAGACATGTATCGCATGATCTCATTTATACAAAGAATGCAAATAAATGAGGAGTTAAGCTGACAGTGGAGAGGGTAGAAGAGTGATTCTCAAATCTAAACAGAGGTTCAGAAATAGAAATCCATTCAAACTCTCAGTTGTAAGATGAGTGAGTTCCTGAGTCTCCATAGATAGCAGTGTAGCTATAGTTAAGAGTGTACACTGGTCTGGTAGGGCAGCCCTGTAGTTCTACTCTCTTAGAAAGCTGAGGCTGGAAGACAGCAAGTTCAAGGTCAATGGGAGCAATTTTGAAACCGTATCTCAAAAGGCCTTTAAAACGATCTGGGATGGAGCTCAGAGGAAAAGTGGTTTCCTAGCATGTGTGAGACCCTGAGATTGGTCCCTGGTAATGCCAATTCCAAAAACAAAACCCAGCCAGACAAAAATGTTGTATGGATGAAATTGTAAAGTAACTTTTTTTTTAAAGAAGACATTTGCATTTTCTAATAACATGAATTATTTTTCTAATTCAAATTAAATTTTGGTTATTTACAACAGCAATGTATTTAAAGGAGACTGAATTTTCATTACAGAGATAAATGGTTTTATTGTTTAAATGTGCTGGAAATTTTAACTGAAGGCAATAGTGTTTAAAGGTAGGATCCTTAAGGGTGGATTACATCATAGATAACATTAAGGGTGGATTTGATCACAAGAGCTACTTTTTAGCAGCGAAGATTCCTGATACAGAATGTGTTTGGATCTCTCCCCCTTCTTTCACACAGGAGTTGTTTTGCCCTTCCATTTTCTACCATGAAATGATGCATGAGAGCCCTGGCACCATGAGGTCCCTTCCAACTTAGCTTTCCTCACTTTTAGAAACATTAGCCAAGTAAGAGTCTGTTCATTACACATCAGCTATTTGTAATGTTACAGCAGTACTTAAGATTAAACTTGGTTGCTGAGTGTTCCTTGAAGATCCATATATTAAAGACACTCTCCATGCGTCCTTATGGAATTTGGTAGAAGCTTTTTGAAGGTGAAGCCTGTTGGGTGGCCAAGTCACTGGCATGGTGATCTTTAAGGGGATTGTGGGATACTGTCTCTGTTTCTTTTCTCTGCTCTCTGGCTAATGATGTGAGTGGTCTGTTTGCTGCATGCTTCTACAATAATGTACTGTCCTTATGAGAGGTCCAATGCCTAGAGGAGGCTATGAGGATTCCTCTACCAGTATCAGTTAAGTTATTTTGGAGAAAAGGTAAGATGCAAATGAATAGAGAGAGAAAGGGTACACACACTAACTATAATCCAAATCATGTTATAAACTTGAACAAAAACTTTTGTTGAACTGAATGAAGGAATTATTAAGGTACAAATTTGGATTATAGAATAGTAACGGGTAGTAAGAGTTAAAACTAATTTCGTAAAAACAGAAAAATTCCACTCCATTTCCTCATATAAGTATTTTATTAGTAGTATCATATAATACCTTCATGAATCATGAGAGATAATTCATACCTCATTAGTCTTCCTACATCTAAACACAAACACTGTCACAAGTAATAAGTTGATAGGTTGGTGAAACATTTGGGGGAATTCAGAGGACTTAAAATGAGGCTGACAAACTATACTTTTTAGCAATAAACACTTGAGAAAAGGGTAAGATGTGACCTTGAAGGAGAAAGAGAGGAGCCAGTGATATGAATGGGCCATTTTCTTAACCAGAAATGAAGACGGGTTGTGAGAATTGCAAATAAAATGGTGCTTATGGAAAGGTCACAACTATTTAATGCACAAATTACTAACATTTTAATAAAAAAAAAAGAAAAACAAACCTAAGCACTGTTTAAGCCCATTTTTTAAGGTAGATGTTAAAGATGAATGGACCATAAATACAGCTTATTTATAAAGAATTGAGTAGAAAGGATAAGGGAAAGATCTAAAGAATTTAGGTGAAAAACATTGGAACGTAATTAAGGCATGTCATACCATTTAAAGGAAGAGTATGCCTCTAAGACTCAGTTTACAGATATATCTACAGACGTTAGAAAAGGTTATAAGATTATAAGTAGATTAATTGTCTAGCATGCTCTGTGGTGGGTTGTTTGCCTAGTATGCATGTAGCTCTGGGTTTCATCCCCAACACAAAGCAGATAAAAATGAACTACAAGTTGTAGGTTAAATGTAGAAACTAACCCAGATAGGATTGCCATATAAGTTCAGGAAAGGCCAAACGATCCCCTCCCCCACCAAAAGGATGATACCATCCAGGAAATTAAAGAGCAAGCTGGAATCTCAGAAAATGAAAGTCACTTGGAAAGGACCACATAAAAGAAAGAGTTTGGGATGGCTTAAAGTAGTGGTTCTCACGCTTCCTAATGGTACAACCCTTTAATACAGTTTCTCATGTTGTGGAGACTCCTAACCATAACATTATTTTCATTGCTACTTCATAACTGTAATTTTGTTAGCTATGAACAGTAATACAAATATCTGTGTTTTCTGATGGTCTTGGTATTCCTATTAAAGGATCATTTGACCTGAAGAGGTCGTGACCTACAGGTTAAGATCTGCTGACATGGTTTTGTTTTATTTTATTTTTAAATTCACATTAGTAGTAGGAAAAGAGACTTCATACATGTATTAATGGTTGCAAACAGGCTTCCGATGGTCAATGATTATTAAACCCACCTTGTTTTCAAATTGCTTAGAAATGTTAGGAATTTATTAGAAATTACTGTATTTAATGAGAATAAAAACAGTAATTCTACATCATTCCTCTAACCTCATCCACTTACCTTGATTTTCCCATTTAATACTAGATCTTTATAATCAGCTCTCTAGATTTCTAGTTATTATCATGAAAATATTAACATTATACTTCTTCCCTATCCAAATCCCTTATAAGTATCTGAAGGGCATCTTACAACCTGAACTATTTCATCAAGCTTTTGTTCTCCCACTGTCCCTGTCATTAGACAGAAGGCCTAGCTAGTTGCAGAGCGACCATGCTCAGAAGATGCCCAGCTCAGCTTAATGGTCCTTTATTGTCATTTGGAAATTCATGGTAACTTTTGAACAGGGGACTCCCACCTTTTCTCTGGGTACTTCAGTTTAGGACCCAGTCCTTGCTCCTGTGCCTTGTTTGAAGGACAGGTTCCACTTCCGTTCTGTACCCTCTGGTCAGCCTCTTGCCCACTATCAGAGCACTTTCTGAGACTGCTGCTTCTTCCTTCTGCAATGCCCTGTTACTCTACCCCGTTCTCTACACGGTTACTGAATCTCTCCTGCTTCAGGTTCAATCCAAAGGTTAGTTTCTCAACCTGGACCTGGTTTCTCTTATCTAAAATGGCTTCTCCCATCTCCTCATCCTGCTTTTCAAATATAATCACTACACCCTTACTCATCTCATTTCTGTTTCCTTGCTCCGTATCACATATTCCCTCTTCCTATATAGACAGCAGTGGGAACATCAGTAATCTTGTCTTTCCTAGACAACTGGCAAACCATGACAGTTGACTCTAGAGACAGATTCTCTCCTTGATCTGACTAAGGTTAGAGTTCCTAGCCTTCTAACCTGTTGAATTATGACCTATAAAAATAACACATTCTCAGTTCAAATTATTCCATCCACCCCATCCCATCCTCTTTTAAAAGACTTGAACAGGCATTACCCTGATTTCTGACAGCTCAAGGCTGAATACTTCTTACGACCTCCGGCTGCACATAACAGCTTAGATACAAGTAGATACCTTGTAGAAACTATGCTGCTCAAAACATTTACTGTCTGCTGTCACTTAATGCTGAAGATATAAGCCCTGACCACTCCAAGAGGACTCATCAAAAAGGAATGAGCAATCTAAATCCTTGATGTGGTCCTAAAATGGGTGGATGTAATCTCTGAGAACTCAGGAGTCTTGCTTGCTTTTGGGGACCTAGAAAGCTATTTCTCTGAAAGGAGATTATTAGTCAAGAAGGCAATATCTCCCATTTTTTGGCGGGGGGGGAGATTTATCCTAATTTCTCTAACTGGAGACACAGCTGGTCTCCAACATCACACTGGCTGCCTTTTGTCACTTTTCTCTTGCCTTCTGCTTAGCCCCACTCCCTGTCCCTCTCTCTGCCAAGCCAGTATCCCCTTCTGACATGCTCAGATACTTCTGAGCACTATACTATGTGTACAGGCATACTCCTCACACATACATGTATATTCTACCGATTGGATTGTCCTACCACTTCAACTAGCAGCTAGCTTTGATAATCATGCAAGACGTAGCTGCAATATTAGTTGGGTTAGTAAATAAATTAATAACTGTAATAAATACTTCCCCAGCTTCCCTTGGAGCAATATTTTCCTAGGTAATGTTGGGCATCAAGATTATTTCATCCATTATAATTCAGCAACATTTTCTAGAAATTTCCTCTCCATATGAAAGAGTCTCTGTTTACTTAAAATAAGACACCAAGAATAGGAGAATTATATGTGCATATTTTACAAGTACTGCTGCCTTTGTATAGATTTATGATCCAAAAAGTTACTTAATTCTCTAAATCAAAGAAAATATACAACTCTATAAATAAATTTTGGCACAATCTGGAACGAAAGTAAGGAATAGCTATTGATGGAAAATGAGGATAATGTTAGGGCAAAGCAACTTTAGATCAAAGGAACCATATAACTGTGTCCAGTGCTAGGGGGCTATGGCAAAATGAACACATTAGCAAATGTGACCATATCATAGGGTGGCAGAGACCTCTGTTGGAAAATGACTTGGCATCAAGTATTTTGACCACAGAGATACCCATAGTCATTGACCTAGATCACCCACTTCTGGTCATTTGATCAAAGGAAATATGATTTATATAACACATATAAAATGCTACCTTCTCAGTAATGCTCTTAAATGATGTTTATAGGAAACTAAAGACCTAATATTAAAAGATGGTTAGGCCAGCTATAGCAATTCATTCACTTAATAGCCAGGAAGCTATGGTCTAAGGAAACATGGGGGGGGGGCACAGGGATGGACAGCTATTATCTACGAAGTCAGATGAAAAACATTCCATTATTACCAAGCACGGTAGTGCATGTCTTCAATCCTAGCACTCAGAAAGCAGACATAGATGGATCTCAGTAAGTTCAAGACCAGCCTGATATACATAGTTAAGTGCTAGGCCATCCAGAGTTACATCATGAGCTACACACAATGTCTTTAAAAATATATGCATACATTCTTTTTATAAAATCAGAACATGATAAAATATTAGAAGGTAGTTTGTTCAGAAACTAAATGTATGTATGTTTTTTTATTTCTCTATTTTTTCATTTTTGATCATCTATAACTCTCTTTTCAGAAAGCATCCTTTAGAAGTTTAAGAGAAAGATGGTTGTTTTCAGCAAGTAGTTTCATTTTCAACATAGGTAAATCAGTATGAGTCCTTAATATGATTCCAAAAAAGTAAAGTTTAAAATGAAAAGACATTATTTGGAAAGTTAACAAATTTTATTTAGTGTTATATAGAATTTTTCTTAATTCGACACAAGAAACACTTATACTTAAGAGGAAATAAAACAACAAAATTTACAACCATAAATTCTTGAAGATTTAAAAAAAAAGCTAAGTAAAAATTCATTGGATAAATGTGTCATTACTAGCCAGGAGGTAGGGTGCATGCCTTTAATCTCAGCGCTTGGGAGCCAGAGGCAGGTGGGCTGTGAGTTCATGGCCAGCCTGGTCTATAAAAAGAGTTCCAGGACAGCCAAGGCTGCACAGAGAAACCCTTCTCAAAAAAACTAAACTAACCAACCAGCCAACCAACAACCAACCAACCAAATAAATAGATAAATAAATAAATAAATAAATAAATAAATAAATTAATAAATGATTAAAAAATCAGTGATATAACTGGTCAGTTGATTCAAAAGGTACTCACCGGTATGCAGTATTCCACCATTGGGTAATGTAATTTGTGGCCCTTTGCTGTTCTTCCAGAGAAGAAGCAACTCTGGCAGACGTCATAGTTAAAATGCTTCAGGCTCCTGTACCTGTGATGGAGAAAAGAACAGGTATCACTCCTGCTACTTAACCCAGACCCATGCCTTGGTGACAATCTTCGCAGTAAGGAAACCAAAGCTGCATCTGCTACAAATGCAAGACTTTGTCTCTCAGTGTCAATTTAGAAGTGATGGTTCATCTCTCCAAAGGTGGGAGAGGAACTCAAGTATTTGGAATTTATTTATTTATTTACTTACTTACTAAAAAGGATCCCAGATTATGGAGGAAGGTAGAGACCTTGCTCCTAAGTTATGTTTTGTAAGCTTTTTAATTAATTTTTTTCTTTATTACTGAGAAATAGATGCAAGCATACAATGAAAGGTGACAAACGTGCAAATGCGTCTAAGAGTCTGAAAACATGCTTGCACATATTTACACATGCTGTGAAGTCTAGTATCAATGTCAGAAGAGTCTGCAGGAGATCTGAATGTAGACAGAAAATGATAGAGAAAAGTTATCATAATGAGTTTGACACACATTATTTTAAAATATCAATAAGACCACTCATAAGAAATGAATATAAAATTCCTGCACAAGAGTACTGGTTTTTGCATTAAGTATTTTTAGGTTTTGTTTAAAATAGTTATTAGGAAACACACACACACACACACACAGAGAGAGAGAGAGAGAGAGAGAGAGAGAGAGAGAGAGAGAGAGAGAGAGAGAGAGAGAGAGAGAGATCCTGTAATCAGGAACAAGTTAAATAAAACCTTGGTCATTACACAGTTGAAAGAAATAACATTTTAAGTCACTTAGAGAAAGAAGCACTGTGCACCGATGACTATTCACAGAAACAACACTCTTAAGTCTTAAACTTCTATGGGGTCTGAAAGGAAAACCCTCTCCCAAATCTTCTACTCAGTTAAGATGACTGGGGGAAGTAAGAAACATACATTACAGCTGTATCTATAGAGGGACATTTTAAATGCCAAGACTAGCAAAGTCAAAATAGAAAGACACTGTATAGGTTATGTGAGGCTAATGTACACTATCAAGTGATGATGCGCTTTTAAAATGACACACAAAACTGTTTGCAAGTTATCTGAAGACAATCTATTTATACCAGCTTCATTATGGTCCTGGTTTGATACATCACTTATGCTATAATATCTTTTAACCTATTGTCATAGCTTAATAAATATGCCTGGCATTGTCTGTCCTTTGTGCCCATCTTCTTTAGTGCAATCCTTCCCTTTTCTTCACCAGGGAGAAACTCTTGCATTGTCAGCATATTTTAGTCATGTGCTTTCCTAAAAATACTGTTTCTCAGTCTTGCTTGCTGATGGTAGTAAGCAGGACGATACAGGACGAAGTCTTGGGCAAGGGTTCCCCTTGGGATTTTCAGGGACCAACTCAATGGGAGGAAGGGCATGTCTTTTCCCTCCCTTCAAAAGGCGGAAGTGACATCCAGAGGAGCTAATTTGCTAGTGGATATCAGCGTGAAATTCGAGTCATCGGTTGGGGATAACAGAGATTATGAAGGCAGAACTGAGCATCAAGATGACCACGCAGCCCCAGTCTTGGCACATCTATCTTTGTATTTTGTTCACATGAACGGAGATGAAGCCTGCCTGTCATTCATGCTGCTGTGACCAGCTGTGTAGAATTTGAAATGAAACGATTCTTAGCGATTCTTAGAGATCTAAGATTTTACTTAAGATTTTTACTTAAGATTTTTACTTAAGATTCTTAAGATCTAAGATTTTACTAAAACTCAATTTGAAGGACTGGAAAGATGGCTCAGCAATTAAGAGCATCGTACTTCCAGACGATGCAGATTCGATTCCCAGAACCCATACAGAGGCTAGCAACCATCTGTAACTCTAGCTCCAAGGGATCCAACACCCTCTTCTGGCCTCTATGGGCACACACACACACACACACACACACACACACACACACACAGACACACACACACAGACACATATATACACATACACATACAGACACATAAATAAAAATAAGACTTACACACGCACATTCATCTTATCTCCACTTTTACAGAAAAGTGCAATATTACTTATAAGGTCTGTGTATTATCATTTTTTTGGCTGGCCATAGCTAACAATGTGATCAGCAATATGTTTTAAGCATATACTGCTCTATGTAGTAACTATTTCTAAGAGAAATCATAAACTCCAGGAAAAGAACGTGGCACAGTTATTCAAGAGGTAATGAAGGAACCAACGTGAACAAACACTCCATCCTGTGAAGACCAATGTACAGAGTCCTCGAAGGTCTTAAGACAATGGCACAGACTCCTCTAAGGTTTTAAGCCAATGTCCTTGACACAATGAGAAAACAAGTTGGACTGAGCATGGCAGACCTGGCTTAGGCAATTATGAAGATCTAAGTTCAGATCCTTTAGAATTGGCATAAAAATGCTGAGCTTAGCAGCATGCACCAGTAACCCAAGATAGTCTGAATACTGGGGAAGCAGAGGCAGGATGATGCCCGGGGCCTGCTGGTCAGCCTAGCTGAAGTCAAGCTCAAGATTCAGAGAGAGCTCTGAATGAAGAATAAGGTGGAGAGTCATTGAGAAAGATGAAGATACTTGACATCAACCTCTGGTCTCCATGCACACACACCCATATCCAGGAGGATATACATACATATATGCATACCCACATGCATACATACATACATACATACATACATACATACACACACACACACACACACACACACACACACACACACACACACACACACACAGAGGAAAAGGTAGGGAATGGAGAAAGAATAGACTTAATCAGCAGTATTAACGAGCAGGTGAAATGTAGAATTGAGCACAACAAACTTAGCAGATGGAACAGTTACCTGATAACTTCTTGGTTCATATTTTACATATTGCTTTCATCTTACTAAGTTTGATCCCAAACAGCTTGGAACAGCCAACAAATTTGATCAAGACTATGTGTACCTAATCTACAATGCAATTATCCCACACGGGCATTCTTATGGCTTCACTGAAAAGGTAGTTATAAAACTTTCTGATTCTGGACTAAAGTATTACAAATAACTACAAGAACTAAAGTAAGTTTGTGTATAGATCGTGAGGAGGAATGGTACTTTAGAAAGATGAATGATGTGGAGCATAAATGTACTCCAGAGACAAACCATCAAGCAGGAATAAATGAGAAGGAATGGCAAGTGTAGCACAGGCCATATGAGGAGAGCAGAAACCACTGAGTTTTGAGTTTTCTTAGTGCTTCTCACCTGAACCCAACAATCGGGCATTCTTTGCAGATATTGCATTTGGCCTGATGTTTTGCAGTCTCAGCAGCTGCCACACGATGCAGGACCGGCAACCACACCATGGACTGTGGTTCCAAATGCATCCAGTCTATAAACTCCTTCACACTGATTTCTGGCTTGTTGTTATTCTGGGGGAAGAGACAGAAAGTGAAGAACAGCTCTTCAGTGAAGCTGTAGTGATTGCTGCTGCTGCTGCTGCAAGTTGGCATAAGAGAAAAGCCAAGTGACTCCAGGTCAGCCAAGACACAAATAGGTTCTTTAAGGTAAGAAAATTCTAGAATCTAAAATTAGAAAAATGCAGGGAGAAAAAAATGTAGCCGTTGTCATATGGAGGGGCCATTCCTTGGTGCACAGATTTTATTTTTTATTTGTGGGTTTTTTAATACAGGTACACTTGCATGCATGTTTGCATACATGCAGAGGCCAGTGGATAACCTCAGTTTTCATTCCTCATCTACTGTCCTTCTTGGGTTTGAGACAGTGTCTCTCATTAGCTGGAATTCATGGGTACGCTAGATTAGCTGGCCAATGAGCCTCAAGGATCCGCCTGTCTCTGTCACAATGATTACAAGGATGTGCCATGTGCTACTACATCTGACTTAAGTGGGTTATGAGGATATAATTTCAGGTCCTCATGCATCTATAGCAACTCTTTACAACTGTGTGATCTATCTAGACCCTTCATGTTTAAATTTTAAAAAAAAAGCAAAAAATCAAAACAAAACAAGAAGAAAGCAAAATGAAAAACCACACGATTCCAGGTAATCTTTCCATATCCATTCTTTAACTCTGTAGCCTGAGTTTATTTAAGATGGCAAACGTATGAAGATGAGGACTCCTCACCTTCCAAACAAAGTGAAAGCATCTACAAGTGCTACACTCCACCTCTGTTCCATCAGAGCATCACACTGGAGGCAGACCAGCACAAATATGCCTTTTAGGCTCTCTAAGTTTATCAAGATAGATTGTGTGAGGCAACTCAAGTCTTCCTCGAATCCTAATGCTGAATGATTGTGTGTGAGAGTAGAGGTAAATTCCACCAACTGCCTCTTCTTGCACTGGTTGAGGTCATTCCGAGCACTAGCATATATGACTATAAATCATATTTAGAAAAAAATCATCTAGTTATTTTTTTTATTTCTAAAATAAGAAAAAAAAGGCCATTATAAAATGTAATAACCCATGACATTGATTCTCCTCAAAGATACAGCGTGAGCATTTTTTTTTCTCTCAGCAGCGATAAATCATTGGCTATGCTTTGGGAAAATATCTGTAGGCTTCTGACTTTATGCATATGGATGACATCAGTAGCATTTATAAATGTGCTTATGCATCGTAAGCATTTAAAAAAGAAACTGTGGCTCTTGCCCAGGTGAAAATTAGCAGCTTAGATCAGTGCAAAAAGTTGTACATGACTTTGTGTGCATGTGCACAGACTCTTTGAGAAAAGATGGCTGTTTTTGTATTGCTTTCATATTTTAAAAGATATTCTCTACAGAAAGCACTAAAGCATTTTTATTGCTTCAATATGCAAACATGTATCAATGTCAATATGAGGTTCAATGAATTATGAAGGGATGAGCGACCATCAGATTATTTGTGCTTTTCTGAAGTGCATGGGGCAAGCCCCTCTTTCACCAACAAGAAAGCACTATCAGAAAGCTTCCTTTAGCACATGTCAAACCTGCTGGAACCTTGATCTTCAGGTTCTCCGCCTCTAGAACTGAGGAATAAGCTTCTGTTGTTCATAAGCCACCCAGTTCATATATTCTGCTATAGCAGCTTGAGCAGACTAAGACTGGATAGATGTTGTGATAGGCATGGCTTTGTCTCCAGGAAGCTTAGGTGTACAAGGAAGAAGCAATACAAACCAACTAATTACATATCTCAGCATGATGTCACACTGTAGCGAGCACGACAGGGCAGAGGATATGAAAGTGGGGAGAGAATCTTCACCTGATAGGGCTGGAGGAGGACGTTCAGAGGACTCAAGGGCTAAGTCAACACGTAAAGACAGGACAGAATGAGTGGGAGAAGAGAGTGTGTGTACAGAAAGGAAGAGAGTTCTAAAGAGAAGAACTCATGTCTGAGGGCATGGAAGTAGGAATCAAGGAGAGAAGTATTGCAAGAAGCTGCAAACAAGGGGACAGGTCACAGACACAATGACAGAGCCGGTGTGTCGCAATTCAGACACTGCACTTCAATTTATACTCCCTGAAAAAGATGTGTATCTATCCAGGTCAAATGTGACTTAAGAAACAAGCCATCAACTTATAGGACGGATACCCCAAACCTCCACTATTTGATTCTAGCACAACTGACTCGCTTCTTGGAAACATCATTAAGTCTCGTTCTTGACACACCATACATACCCATAATGTCCATGCCTACCTGCTGGAAGCAGCTGCGGACACTGGGCTCAATGTTACTGCCCCCGAAGGCTGCTACTTCCCCCAGCTGCCTAGGGATCTGGATGGCATCGTGCAGTAGCAGACCAAGCTGCCGCTGGTCACACATCTCTGTTGGCCCTGCCACCTCCTTAAAGAGACCTACAAAGAGGAAGAACAAGATGTTACTGGCTACCTACTCAAAACGTTATCTTATTTAAAGCATTATCTTCGGTGAGGTAGATTGAACTATGTCAACTTAAAAACAAAAACCAAACCAAACCAAAAACAAAACAAAACAAAACCAAAACAAAACGAATGAAAAACAAGGAGGGATATTATCCAGATCAGGTGTCTTTTTAGTTCTGAGGCTGTTAATCTGCCAGCTGTAAACAAAACTACATGCCTTAGAATAATCTTCTGTTATAGATTATTACATAAAATCAGGTCAACTAATAGAAAATTACTGTTTTAAGTACTACAAATAAATGTACATTGGTTAATTTTAGAGTTTAAGATATTCCCTAGAAAGAGCATGAGGCAAAACAAAGTTTCCCTTATGATTTACTAAAACAGATAGTTATAAAGTATAGTGTCACATTTTACAATTGATTTATCAACTTTCTAGTTCACTCACAAATTCAATATTCTATGTACAAACATTTCATCTTCTTTTAGGTATGGTTATGTTCATATCTCCTTTGTATTATAAATACCAAAATATAAGGAGATTTAGTTTTTCATTCTAGGAACTTAATACACATTATTTTTGTTTTATTCTTTGTAATAAAACATTTTTTCTTTCAATTTTAAGACATAAAAATGTTTGTATCCTTTGTCTTTTCTTGGCTTTTCCATGCATAAACAAAGCAAGTACTGCTTTGTTTTCTAATATTCTTAAGTCAACAACATTAAAACTCCGTTTCTCAGAATATTTATCTTTGATCTACTATGGGTAACATTTTGAGGATTATAATTAATAGAAGTTTCCCAATAAAGAAGCTAATGTAGTAAAGGAAGTTACTTTCTCTGCATGGAGACACCTAATTAAAAAAAGAATCCCCTTTATCATAGAAATCGAGACATTTGGGAGGCATTGTCAAATTGTAACAGTTCAAAAGACATACTGTTTAAATGTTCATCATGTGATGCTAAGAAGAAAAGGTATAATTACTTAAGATGTCCCTCTAACCATTTTCAAGTAATATCTAAAACATAAACAGCAGATAAAATGTTGTTCTCCTCTTGTCAAAGGGGAAGGATGCTAGCTCTAGTAGTCTCAACAGTGAAGTTCCAAACTGAAGCATACTGAGCAATATTGACACAGTAATTATCATGAAATTCAGTTTTAATTATATAAGCACAAGAAGGGGAAGCAAATTCATCTGAGATAAAATTAATTATTGTTATCATCTGTTCATTTAGGTGTGTTTAGCACTCCACTTGTTTTGTTATTTGAAAAAAGGCTATCATATTGCCCAAAACATTGGCCCAGAATTCTTATCGTGATGTGTATTGTACATCTATGTGCATGTGTAATGATCTTAACAGAGAGATGCATATTTTAATAGCATCAATTCTGCCCAATATTCCTACTTCGAGGCAGAAAGCTAAGCCACTGAGAGGGTGAGAATACTCATAAAGAAAAAGTGTACAGTGCATGGAGAAGAAGTGACACCCGGTACTACGTTCTTAATCTATATTCAGACACAAGAGGCAGTATGTGGAGGATGTGAAGAATGGGCCACAACAAGTTTTTAATTGAGAGGCTCTGCTAGAGCCTGACCAATACAAAGGTGAATGCTCGCAGCCAACCATTGGACTGAGCACAGGGACCTCAATGGGTGAGCTAGGGAAAGGACTGAAAGAGCTGAAGGGGATTGCAACTCCATAGAAAGAACAATATGAACCAATCAGACCCACCAGAGCTCCCAGGGACTAAACCACCAACCAAAGAGTACACATGGAGGAACCCATGGCTCCAGCCACATGTAGCAGAAGATGGCCTTGTCAGATATCAGTGGGGGGGGGGGGGGGAGAGGCCCTTGGTCCTGTGGAGGCTAGATGTAGGGGAATACTAGGGCAGTGAGGAGGAAGTGGGTGGGTGAGTGGAGTAGCACCCTCATAGAAGCAGGGTAAGGGGGGATGAGATAGAGGGTTTGCAGAGGGGAAACTGGGAAGGGGGATAGCATCTGAAGTGTAAATAAATAAAATAACAAAAAAAAAACAACAAAAAGAAAGAATGGAAAGGAAGGAAGGAAGGAAGAAGAGAGAGAGAGAGAGAAATAATTAAGACTTGAAAAAAAAATTAAGCGGGAGGAGATATCCAAGGGTCTCTCCAAGAGATGCTTGCTGACTGTGCTTCTGCTGATGCCAGCAAGCCCCTGGCCACTTGTAGGAAGACTTGTGGAATGTCAGAAACCACTCCAAAGCCATTCTCAGTAAGTCACAATAGGCACGAGTAGGGTAAAGACTCTGATGTCAGCTACTGCAAAATACTTTTCATATGGATGCCTCCTGCCACTGAGGCTAATGAGCAATTTGTTGTGAATATTAATGTCAACAAAGAAAATAATAATGAAGAGATGTTTCCACAACATTGGGGAAATCAAAGGTGGAATCGGAGTTGCTCAAGATCTCAATATAAGAAGCAAAACCAGACCTCAGGACATTTCCAGGGCCTCAACATTGAGGAAAAGATTTAAAGATTTAACCCAAGAGATTTCTTATTTAATTATGTCCTGAAGTGACATCCATCATGAGTTATACAGACTAGTAGAAACTTGCAATGCAGGGGCCTCCACTTCCTTGCCCAAATGTGAGCACTTAATGCTGTTTTGCAGAAAATGCAAATCTTGAGCTTGAATTTGCATTCATTTTAGAGTCCATTCAGCACTATGATGTAACTGTTACTTTTAAAGCCCCAAGTCTTTTGGGAGCATATGAAAAACCCCAAATCACAGATGATTAGTAAGAAAATCTTTTCCTAATTTTGGAACACTGATTTTTCCAGTAATTCTTTCCTTTTCTAATCAGTTTAGAAATGGCTAGTTCTCAGCTTTGGAAATATCTTTTCCTGATAATGATGAAGATTCCTGAAGTTCTAGACAAAGGGCAATAAACAAAACTTCATGTAAGGCTTATGTAAGGCTCCTGCCCTTCTCTCTATGTGGTTTGCAAGACTCAGACACCCTTAAGTATCCTCAGCTCCTGGTTCTATAGTCAGCTTATGCTTCATACAAATCCACAACTCTTTCCTGAACATTCTTTTTAACTTTTGTAAGAACTTCTTAACTTTTGTGGTCTAGACTTGACACTTAAATCAAACAATCTAGCGGTAATCCCCAAAATACATGACATTGAATGCTTTTAGAAGAAACACAATTTACTTAGGTTATAAGAACAATGATCAAATTCCTTCATTTGGGGAAATTTTTTTTTTCTTGATTCAGGGGATAGGAGCAAAGGCATTGCTTAGCCTGTGATGGACCACTGAGCATTAATAGACCCTCATACTACTATTCCTTTCTTGTACCCATCTTTTGTCTTCTGATATTTTCCTATTCAAAAATTATTCTCCACTTGTCTCCTCCAAATACACAGATTTATCTGCACAGAAATGGGCTTAGCAGCATCAAGTGACTTATCTTTTATGGACAAATTAAACTAAAAGATATGTTGTCACTATGGTGATGAGTTTGGAGACACATGGAGATGGTAATCAGTTACTTGACCACTGCTATTTTTGACAACTTGTAATATATTACCTCAACTTCCTCCCAATGGTACAATGGTCAGTCTCATCTCTCACCCTCTGGTGTGCAGCTCAGTGTACCAGGAAATAGAGGTAACATTACTTTTGGCTAGAAGTACTCAAGGGGATCAAGGCATCCATCTAATGACACTTGGTCACTAAGTGTGAGAGATGTAAATACAGGTCCCTCTCTTGAGCATGCCAAGACATTGTTCAGTAATCAATAGCTAATGAGGCACCACTGGTTTACTTAAATAACCAAAATAAAAGTTAAAAGTATCTATCACTTCATAAAGTCCAAATTACAAAATAACACTATTTAGAATTAATGCTAGTAAAAGTTTTAGTCCCTCTTACTTTTCTCTTTCTTTCTTCTTCTTTTTAAAGCATTAAACATAAACTATAGGGAGTGGGTCTGATGCTAATGTCCAGTTACCCAGTTGGTTCTTGATCAATAAAGATACCAGGGACCAATGACTGAGGATGGGGCAGGACACTTAGAGTTGCCCAGGAGGACACAGGGAGCATCTGGGGAAGAAGAAGGAGGTAGTAAGCAGCAGGAGATGAAGCCAACCAGTGATGTGAGTTTTCAGTTGCAGTCATCGAGTTAGCAAAAGCATTTTAAGATTAAAACTGGAGAGTAGGTGTGCTGTTTTTTTATCCGCAGATACAAGGGAATCTGGGTGAAAGTTCATAGTGTGGTTCACCTGGAGCTTAAAGTAGGGTAGCGAAAACTACTCGCTACAATAAACAGAAGAAATGAGATTTTTAAGAGAAAAGAAAAAAGGGTTATGGAGCCATAAAATTGGGTGTACAGGTATAACACTCATATATCTATGAACAGTGGATTTAAAAACGTGCACATGGTAGCCCCACCTCCCAAAAAGTTGCTTCTAGTTCAACACCAACATTTTAATGGGTCACATAGCCTTTGACCTATTTCAGCATTAATCTGCTCACCTAAAAAAATGGGAATTGTATTACCTACTAGAATATTCTAATATTTGAGTGAATGGACATCTGTGCTTAGTTCTTATTGTGCCAGTACCACCCTGGCCCTGCAGTCAGCTTTTCAAATCATACAAGCACTCTGCACACTGTCATCTTTGTCCAGACTGGTACAAATAGTAAGGATCTCCGAAATGGAAGCTAGCATTACCACAAATTATATAAAGCCAGTGCCCAGTAAATTTAGATTATCATTAGAAGCACTATGGTGTAAAAGGTCTTACATACATCGGTATTTTTCTTCTAAGAGGCCTTTGGAGAGAGACATCAATCCAATCTTCAGACTCTGTACCCTAATTTTTCCAGTCCGGCCCCTGAAATTATAAGATGGGTTATATGCATTTAAAACTGTATACAGTATGTTGAATGCCATTTTCTTGAGAGTAAACGACTGCATAATAAATGCAAGTTAAAGATACAGCTTTTCTACTTGGTTTTAACAATTACTGCCAAACCTACATCACAACTTCATGACAGTTCAACGTCTTTGAAGAACTCCAGAAAAATATGCTGAAGTCCTTTTACACACAACACACAGCCCAAGAACACATGAAAGGAATAGAAAAATAACAATCATAAAGTCAAGTAGATTTCCCTTTAAGAAATGCTATAAGTGAAATCTGTTGGATTTAAATGTAAAACCAAAAAACACATCAAAGCTACACAGAGTCTGCAACCACACTATACAAAGTATGAATGCAACTTTACATAGCAAGAAAAGAATACTGATAAATTAAAACCCAAATGTAAAAAAAAAAAATGTAGGAAATTATATGTTGAAGACTCAGCGCTTATGAAACTTTAGAACCTGCTGTCTTTATTCACTTTGATCTCAGCCAATGCAGTCTATAAATTACTATTGCAATTTTAATAATGAATGGTTTCAAATAGACTGGTGTGATATTTGTATTAGGGGAAGCATGAAATTGTAATTAAAAATGTAATGTTTTAATTAATCAGCTCTAGGAAACTTTCACACTAAGCCAGTGAGACATCATTTCAATTTCACATAAGAATTTATATATATATATATATATATATATATATATATAAAAATTAAAAGCTGTCTTTATTTATATTATTTTATTTAGATTATATTATTTATTTTATATTTATGCTTTATTATATTATTATAATATACTTTATTTTAACATACTATACTATATAATATATATTTAATATAATATACTTTATTTTATTTAATATTATATTATTATAATATACTTTATATTATTTTATTTATATTATTTATTTTATTTATGTTATATTTATATATACATGTATATATATAAAGCTGTCTTTATTCCAACATTTATTGAAGTACTAAGCTGTTAAAGAAGCACTGGGATGGGGAAAAGCACTACAAAATAAACAGGACATGATTTTTCCAGTGGAACACACAGCCCAGGAAAAAGTCTTATTGCTATAATTATTGTTTCATAATCTTCATCTGTCTTCAGCTTTGGTTTATTCTCTGAAACTTCTTAGATTTAAGGCACACATATCGAACACTTAAAAACACATAAGCGAATGTTCACTTTTTATATGGGCAGATAAGACAGTGGTCGTTGTGTGAATGAGCAAGGTTAGTTTTTGAGCTATGTCCCTGGTGGTGGTGTTGTCTTGGGTAGGTTTAAAAGGTGTGTCCTTGGAGGAGGGATGGTATTGAAGGTGGACTTTGAGTCCTCTCACTCTGCTTGGTCCTCCAGCCCCCATACTGCATCCATGCCTGGCACTCTACCATGATGCTGATGATCTCCTGTGCCCCTGGAACTATGAGCTATAAGAAACCTGACTTTCTATAAGCTGCCTTGGTCATAGTGTTTTATTGCAGCAATAGAAAAGTAACCAATACAGGCTGTCATTTACAGTATTTTAAAAATACATAAACATCTGTAATGTGCTTTGTTAGTCATACTAATTAATAATCTTGCATTTCAAGTGGTAAATGATCAAGTAAATGTCTGCAGATATAGCATGACACCAAACATATAAATGTTCTTTAAAAGAACCAAAAAAGAAAGCATGCTTAAATTATGGCTAAGTGTGGTAGCAATGCCTGGACTCTGAGCATTCCAGAGGCAGAAAAATTACAAGTTCTAGCCTAACCTAGTAACAAGAAATACCAGCCAGTTTCAAAGAAACTGAGCCGTACTTCAAATCATGTTTCTACTTAATAAATATTTTTAGGGTTTTCCAAATTAGCATAGGAAATAGTGTCTACTTTCTTCAAGAGCTGCAAAGTGTTTATCCTCTGAACACAGACAATTTACTTTTAGAAGGTAATAAAGGTTAATGAATGAATGTGCTCAGGGATTGGTGCAAGAATGTGAGTAAAAACAAACCAGTTCTTTAAGGTATCAGAATGGTACCAGTAAAGCTGACCTCCAAGTCTAGTGGGGAAACAGGAGCGATACATCATCAGGAAGACAATTGAAAATGTCAATCATCAACCCAGTCCACCACCATCAGTCATAAAGGCTTACCGTAATCTAGGATCCCAGAATTGGTCTATGAACTTCAGGGAGCAAGAAAAAGCAGAGAACCTGATTCTTACTCAATAGCCTCACATACTAGCTAGGGAAGTAAGACAGAAGGATGACTATAGAAAATACAGTATCAACCCTTGTGAGTGGAAATGAAAAACCAAAGACAAGATGACTGTGATTGGTAGGTTTTAGGGAGAGCACTTTGAGTTGTTCCCAGCCTCTCACAGTTAATTAAGTTCAAACTCAAGGCATGCAATTGGAGCTCAGTGGCAGAGTGCTTGTCTTACATGGAGTGGGCTATCCTGAGTTAATCCCTAGTACTATCCTCCTCCCTGTAAGAAAGAGATTACAATCAGACATGAGATGTCATAGCAAAAGCCTGAGTAAGAGAACATAGGCATGGTGCAAACACACCCCCTCCAAAATGTAGGGCAGGGTGAGCATTTATGCGCAGGCTCACTGGCTAATTAATCTGTACATACATGGGGCCATTCTTGACTGTTTTGATGTCAAGTAGGATATCTAATTGGAGATGCATTTGAGAGCTAATAAACTGTATGAGTGAGCAATCTAGCCCAATAGCTAAGTATTCAATTCTCAGGAGAGTTTTTGTAAGTGACTTCTGAAATTACTTTAACTGTGAAGTTAAGTACCTTCAAAATTATATTCATCTCAGGATAGTGGGGGAAATATGACTTACTATAACAAATGAAGCTACTATTCTCTATAGAGAAAAAGTTTGAACCAAGTGTTCCAGACTATTGCTCTGAAGCATGATTTAAATGGTTTAGATTTCCATTAAATCTAGAAGGAAGATTGTGAAATTAAGACTTTTGAACCTGACAAGATGAAGACTGAGTGAGGCTGTGAATTCATAAATGGAATCGATTTGATTGCTACAGTTTATAAAGCCCCTTTCTACATATATTAGCTTATTTGCCCTTCATATTCACCTTTTCTGTGGTAAGCTGTTCAGATATTTTTACCTAAATTTTCCAGATACTGAGATGCCAAAGATAAGTGGTTGCCAAGTAATATAGTAACCAGGGCACAAAACTGATAACATGAGGAGTAGCTGGGTATATGTTAGAACTCAAAAGTTTAGTTGATTTTATAAAGTATGATGGCTAAGCCATACCAATATGATAAGACTATCTATGCAACCAGGGAAATAAAATCTACAAATTAGCCCTGAAACTATGATTAATTTGTAACAGGTGGTTATAGATAAACTCTGACATCTCAGTGTGTTGGCTTTTCAATCAGTTAAACAGAGGGCAAAATGGAAAGATCATATCACATCTCTAAGTCATATGTGTACTAGAATTCTTTGATCTCCTCTATCTGCATGACTCATTATTTCAAGTTGAAGTTGAGGTCTGACCTGGTTGCATCATATGGCAATAAATCAAGGGGTTGAAAATACATAACAATGCTATAGTTTATATCTGAAAAGGTCCCTGAGGACCGTGTGTTAACAGCTCGGTCTCCAATGTGATGGAGCTCTCTGGATGCAGGAGAAACTTTAAGAGTCAGTGTCTATTAGATAGCTTCTGAGAGGCAAACCCTCCAAGGAGAAAACAGGAATGTCTTCTCCTTCTTTCTTGCACTTCTTGGACAGTCTTTGCTCTATCTGTGTTCCTACCACACTGTACTACCTCACCTACAGCCAAGGGCAGGTCAGTCACAGGCTGACACCTCTCAGATGACTATCCAAAATACATCTCCCTCTGTGAGTTGATTTCATCAGCTGCTTATGATAGTGCTGTGTGGTGGTTTGAATATACTTGGCTCATGGGAAGTGGCACTATTAGGAGGTGTGCCCTTGTTGGAGGAGGTGTGTCACTGTGGAGGCGGGGTTTTGAGGTGATATATATGCTCAATCTCTGCCCAGTGAAAGACATACAGTCTCCTGACTGCCTTCAGATCAAGACGTAAAACTCTCTGTCCTTCCACCACATCTGCCTGGACTCTGCCATGATGATAATGGACTGAATCTCAGAAATAGTAAGCTAGCTCCAATTAAATGTTTGCCTTTATAAGACTTACCTTGGTTGCGGTGTCTCTTTATAACAATAGAAACACAAACAATGAATGAATGATTTAATTAATGGAAGGATGGATGGATAGGTAAATCAATGTAACTATTTCAAGAAGTCTGTTCTTCTCTTGGGTATTCACCGTCCATTTCCTAAGAACTTCTTTCTCTCCCACAATGCCTATGCTTAAAGTAAATCTACATTAAAACATTTTTTTAAAGAACTATAACTCTGTCACATAAAACTTTTTTAAAAAATTAGCTGAACACAGGCAACATTTTTAAGTTGAAAGCCTTCTGAAGGTCCCTGTAGTATCCAGGATCTCTACTCTGGATAGAGTAAAATTATAGTTGATCAGATTCACTCAGAGGACCATTGCTTGAAATAGAATTAACAGCCATTGCTCATATAAACGAATGAGCCATGTGCAGTAGAGAAACGCAGGCAGTCAATGCTGGGCATCAGCGATTACTGCCAACAGAGTAACTGACTTTTCCTTAGCTTAATTCATTTATTCCAAGATAGAAAGTGAGACCGAAGGGAATCCATCTAACCCAGAAGGGTGATGGATTTGTTTCACTGGCATAGAGAGGAAATAAGTTTCTCAGGATTTTTTTTTTAATCCATGAAAATGAAACAATGACACATTTTGAGATATTGTTTTTCTAGTAAAAAAAAAAAAATTTCCATGTAGCAGTTCCATGTGTTCACATCTAGCAGTCAGAAACGGGATTGTGCCAACATTTAACTCCCAGAAGATGAATCACAACATTTTGCACACTGGTTGGGTCCTAACAAAGAGTCACTGCTTCCTCATTCTAGAACAGAAACAGCCTCTGTATATGTTCGGAGCTTAACTGTGTTCCTCCGGCATTTGCTGCACTGAAGTCCTAACTCTTTGTATCTTAGGACACTGCTTTTTTCATGTCAACAGCATCTTTAAAGAGTCCGTTAAAATGAAGTTGGAAGGGGAGACCCTGGTCCAGAATGCCTGATGCACTTGTAGGTAAAAAGAGCGGGTAGAGCGGAAAGAGGAGCGAAAATGAAGACCCAAGAGAGAGGGTGTGGAGAAAACAACACACCAGTCAGCCCCACCAGCGCCATGAGCTCAGTCTTTCGGACTTCACAGATGTGAGGAAATGACATTGAAGCAACCTAGTCTATCAGGTTTGGTTTTAGCAACCTAGAAATCTAAAATTATCGTAGTGGAGCCCTGCTGGGGGGAGAGTACTCTCCATAAACTTTGATCAAGTGTCCTTCTCTTTGCTATTTCACAGGGTCAGACGAAGTCCCCAGATGTTCTCATTTAGCTTTCTTTCTGAGATGGGACTCCATGTTACAGGCTACTGCACAGAAAACATGGAAATAACAAGCTCTTTGGGGTGAATTTATTTGTAGAAAAGATGTCCTTTGAGGCTTTAAAACAGTGATGAGCAAATTAATGAGATACTTATGCTAAAATTAATATTGTACTCAAGAAGAATTACAACTTTGTGTTAAAAGGCAACTTAAAGACACCAGGCAGCAATGTATTACAGTAAACCCTCTTTTCTTTCTGGCAACTGAGCCTCATTCTTAAGCACATGGCTATCTTTTTATTTTTAAAAAAAGACATTGATATTTGTTACTATTGAAAGATAAAGGGGTTTTTTTCTAATGAAAAAAGTAAATAAAATTATAGATAAATTATGTATATTATTATTTCTTACACAGAATCAATCAGCTACTGAACATGCACATTTATGAACTATCATCTATATTCTTTGATTATCAAAGGCTGACAAATGTTAAATCTTCACGTAGTGACTTAAGGAGAACTAACTTTTGAGATTCAAGAGAAAAGCAAGTCTTCATTTCCCTCTTTCATTTTTGCATACTTCAACCCCCTACCAGAGAATGAATAATTCCCAACATTTCTGAAATGTCAGCTCACAGCAAGTCTTTTTATAACTGATTAGTGCACAAATACACTGTCAAAATCAAAAGGGTCACATACATGTGGGATGTGATGGGCTGGAAGTTGAGGGTGCTCTTTATATACAGTGAGAAACACTTCAAGTACACATGTTAATGTCCTTATAGCATCAATTATTAAGGCAAAACCACCTTATAAAAACATAACCACGATGACAATGAAGCTATTATTTAAAGATGAATTGAGTTTTATTCATTGTTGCACAAATTACTCTCAAACAACCACCGTAGAAAGTGACAGAGATTCTTATATGCTAAAAAAAAATCATTTTAATTTGCAGTGAATGTCAGCTTTTGTTTTCCTGTTGAAAACAATAGTCTAAGATAGTAAAGAACAAAGAGAAAGAAATCAAGCAGTTCAGGTCTCCCTAGCTGCTTCCTGACAGAGATTGTGACCTCCCTGACCTTCATTGACTAACCAAGTCCTGAAAGAATAGTTGCATCTTCCCTCTTATCCTATTGTTGGGAGCTGAAGGACTTGGAAAATCAGTTACTTTTAAACAATGAAAATAAACCTTTCCACTGGGCAAAAGGATTATGAAAACGTCTTTTTAAAGAAATCACATTAGGGTCTGAGATGTAGCTCAATGGTAAAGTGTTTGCTGCCATGTGCTAACTTGTTCCTGAGTTAAAACTTTAGAGTCACCCATTAATGAGGGAGACAAAGAAGGAGGAGGAGGAGGACGTGATCATAGTGCCAAGTTTATTATCAATGTGCTTCACTGACTTACGGTCATTAAAGGATAAATTACAAACTTACGTGTCATACACGTTGAGCAGCCAGTTCAGACACATATCGACGCAGAGTGGAACGTTGACCAAGTCCTTGTGCAACTGTTCAAGCCCGTCATAAGCTGTGGTCAGACAGTTGATGACATCGGGGACACTCAGGAGCTGATCATTTTGGTTCAGTTTGTGTTGCTTGAAAACTTCATTTGTTGTATTCAGCTCTAAGAGATCCACTAATCGGATGGGGAGAAAGAATCAGAGAGAGGCATTGCCTTCCCCAACAACACTGAAACCCAGCAATTCTACTCTCCAGCTTTTAGCTTGACTGCTCAACCCATGAACTGATCCTTCCCAGTTAGCTTCAGTTGTTAATAAAAGAAACATTTCCACTCTCTCAGATCCAATATATTCTCTATACCTTTGTGCCTTTCCTTCTAAATGCTATAGCTTTTGGATCTTTTACCAATTTTTGATCTTTGAATTTTTCTTTCTTTCTTAGCATCCTTGTTTATAGACTCTCTGTGTTATTCAATACACAAATGAATAGTCTCTAAATTTATTTCAAACATTAGCATATCCCAATTAACAATACTGGTGACCTCATGTTACCTGGAGAACAGTCTCTTCACCACTTCCTAATTACTTTTTACATTCTCTAAAGTTATTCTTAAGTGACTCTCATAGAAACACCAAAGTTGCACATATTGATGAGGAACTCTGTGATCTCAACAGATATCTATACTATGTGATGTTTAAATCTGGGTAACCCATCATCTCCTCAAAAATTTATCCTGTGTGTAAGGAAAACATTCAAAAATACTTTATTCTAACTCTTTGAAATATAAAGCAAGTTTTGTTATCTATAGTCACAACAGCAGACACCAGAACCTTGGTTCTAATTATAACCTATAATTATATAATTATGGCCTATCAACCAGTGATTCTCCATACCACTGTCAAGCTAACCATTCCTTAATAGTATTTAAAAATGTGTATAATGGCATTAAAAGGTCACTGAAGATAGTTTTTTTTTGTTTGTTTGTTTTAGAAAAGTGAAGAGAACAAATAAATAAAAGAACCACATTTCATGGAAAAGTAATAGCTCTCTACCACCTGAAAAGAGTCAAATCAGAATTATTCTGAACAACCAGAATTGGCCAAAATCAAGCCAAGCTGCTTTGCCTTTTAGACAACCTGTAGTTAAGAAGGATTCCTATTGGTTCACGGATCACTGGCCTTCTCGTATGTATTTGTTTCCATCTTTACTCTTCATATGTAAAGCACAGATAGAGGGTAAGACCAGTGCTAGAGCATGCAGGGTGTGCAAGGAGCTCTTAAGCACTCTGGTTATACTACTAACAGGAAGAAGGAAAAGACCTGAGAGAAGAACGGACAGCGTTCTGTGAGAGCAGACACAGGCTACGAACTGGTTGGAAATGCTGTAAAGGAAGTGTTTTGCACTTTCACTTTTTTTTTAAATTTTTAATGTGACTGCATTTCTACTGTGATTCATCAGCCAAGGTCAGGCATGGAACTCCGCAACCATGTCAGCAAACCACAAGCTTCGGATACTGTGGAATTCAGATTGTAGATGTTTGGATTAGGGATACTTGATCAAAGGACAGCTTGAAGATTCTCTAGAAGGTAAACTTCGAAATAGTCCTTGAAAAATAAGATAGATAAGATATAAGAGATCCAGGAAAGCAAGGAAGGAGGAGATATTCAAATGCAGTATCTTTCAGGAAGAGATATTGTAGTGTTAAATATTTATAACTTTGTTCCACCCTGCCAAGCCTCTGCACCATGTCCCAGCAGGTCTCGCTCAGGGCAGCTCTCACTGTCACTGCTGAGCCAATCTCTTCTAGCTAGCTCTCACAGCATCCCAGCTGTGTTTCCTCTCCACCATAGACTCTGTAACCAGTGGGAGTCCCACGCTTCTGCCCAGCACTCACTCCTTCCAAGTATCCGGTAAAGCATGATTCTTAAACTTGAGTAGTTAACCAATTTACTTATCCCAATATTTCTTTTTTTTTTTAATTTAATTTAATTTTATTTTTTTAATTTACATTCCAAATCACTTCCCCTTTCCCGTTTCCTCCCTCCCCGAAAGTCCCATAAGCCCCCTTCCCTCCCTCTTTTCTCCGTTCAACCCCCTCTCATTACTCTGTCCTGGCGTTCCCCTACATCCAGTCTTTCCAGGACCAGGGGTCTCTCCTTCCATCTTTTTAGAAATCTATTGATATGCTGATTGTGTCTAGGGTATTCTGAGATTCTGGGTCAATATCCCCTTATCAGTGACTTCATACCATGTGTGATCTTTTGTGATTGGGTTACCTCACTAAGGATGATATTTTCAAGTTCTGACCATTTGCCTAGGAATTTCGTGAATTCATTGTTTTTAATTGCAGAGTAGTATTCCATTGTGTAAATATACCACATCTTCTGAATCCATTCCTCCGTTGAGGGACATCTGGGTTCTTTCCAGCTTCTGGCTATTATAAATAAGGCTGCTATGAATATAGTGGAGCATGTGTCCTTATTGCATGCAGGTAAAGTCTCTGGGTATATGCCCAGGAGTGGTATAGCCGGATCCTCCGGAAGTGTCATGCCCAGTTTTCTGAGGAGCCGCCAGACTGCTTTCCAGAGTGGTTGTACCAGCCTGCAATTCCACCAGCAGTGGAGGAGTGTTCCTCTTTCTCCACATCCTCGCCAACAACTGCTGTCTCCTGTGTTTTTGATCTTAGCCATCCTGACTGGTGTGAGATGGAATCTCAGGGTTGTTTTGATTTGCATTTCCCTAATGACTAAGGATGATGAACATCTCTTTAGGTGCTTCTCAGCCATTAGATATTCTTCAGGTGAGAACTCTTTGTGGAGCTCTGTACCCCATTTTTTAATAGGGTTACTTGCCTCTCTGGAGTTTAACTTCTTGAGTTCTTTGTATATCTTGGATATTAGCCCTCTGTCGGATGTAAGGTTGGTAAAGATCATTTCCCAGTTAGTTGGTTGCCGCTTTGTCTTTTTGACGGTGTCTTTTGCCTTGCAAAAACTTTGTAATTTAATGAGGTCCCATTTGTCTATTCTTGATCTTAGAGTATAAGCTATTGGAGTTCTGTTCAGGAAATTCTCCCCTGTGCCCATATGTTCAAGGTTCTTCCCTAGTTTCCCTTCTATTAGTTTCAGTGTGTCTGGTTTTATGTGGAGATCTTTGATCCACTTAGAATTGAGCTTAGTGCAAGGAGATAAGGATGGGTCAATTTGCATTCTTCTGCATGTTGACCTCCAGCTGAGCCAGCACCATTTGTTGAAAAGGCTATCTTTTTTCCACTGGATGGTTTTAGCTCCTTTGTCAAAGATCAAGTGACCATAGGAGTGTGGATTCATTTCTGGGTCTTCAATTCTGTTCCATTGATCTACATGTCTGTTACTGTACCAATACCATGCAGTTTTTAACACTATTGCTCTGTAGTACAGCTTGAGGTCCGGGATACTGATTCCCCCAGAGGTTCTTTTACTCTTGAGAATAGTTTTAGCTATTCTGGGTTTTCTGTTATTCCAGATGAATTTTTGAATTGCTCTTTCTAACTCTATGAAGAATTGAGTTGGGATTTTGATGGGGATTGCATTGAATCTGTGTATTACTTTTGGTAAGATGCTCATTTTTACTATATTAATCCTGCCAATCCATGAGCATGGCAGATTTTTCCATCTTCCGAGGTCTTCTTCAATTTCTTTCTTCAGAGACTTGAAGTTCTTGTCATACAGATCTTTCACTTGTTTGGTTAGCGTCACGCCAAGATACTTAATATGGTTTGTGGCTATCGTAAAGGGTATTATTTCTCTTACTTCTTTCTCAGCCTGCTTATCCTTTGAGTATAGGAAGGCTTCTGACTTGCTTGAGTTGATTTTATATCCGGCCACTTTGCTGAAGTCGTTTATCAGCTGTAGGAGTTCTCTGGTGGAGTTCTTTGGGTCGCTTATGTATACTATCATATCGTCTGCAAATAGTGATAGTTTGACTTCTTCCTTTCCAATTTGTATCCCTTTGACCTCTTTTTCTTGTCTAATTGCTCTAGCTAGAACTTCAAGTACTATATTGAAAAGATATGGAGAGAGAGGGCAGCCTTGTCTAGTCCCTGATTTTAGTGGGATTGCTTCAAGTTTCTCTCCGTTTAGATTGATGCTGGCTACTGGTTTGCTGTAAATTGCTTTTACTATGTTTAGATATGGGCCTTGAATTCCTGATCTTTCCAAGACCTTTAGCATGAAAGGATGCTGAATTTTGTCAAATGCTTTCTCAGCATCTAATGAGATGACCATGTGGTTTTTTTCTTTGAGATTGTTTATGTAGTGGATTACATTGATGGATTTCCTTATATTGAACCATCCCTGCATCCCTGGGATGAAGCCTACTTGATCGTGGTGAATGATCGTTTTGATGTGTTCTTGGATTCGGTTGGCAAGAATTTTATTGAGTATTTTTGCATCGATATTCATAAGAGAGATTGGCCTGAGATTCTCTTTCTTTGTCGGATCTTTGTGTGCTTTTGGTATTAGTGTAATTGTGGCTTCATAGAACGAGTTGGGTAGTGTTCCTTCTGTTTCTATTTTGTGGAACAGTTTGAAGAGTATTGGTGTTAGGTCTTCTTTGAAGGTCTGATAGAATTCTGCACTAAAACCATCTGGACCTGTGCTTTTTTTGGTTGGAAGACTTCCAATGACAACTTCTATTTCAAAGTCATCAAAAAAGACACAGAAGGACACTACATACTGATCAAGGGAAAAATCCACCATCAAGAACTCTCAATCCTGAATATCTATGCTCCAAATGCAAGGGCACCCTCATTCGTAAAAGAAACTTTACTAAAACTCAAAGCACACATCGCACCGCACACAATAATAGTGGGTGACTTCAACACCCCGCTCTCTGAAATGGATCGTTCAGGAAAGCAGAAACTAAACAGGGACACAGTGAATCTAATTGAAGTCTTGGACCAAATGGAACTAACTGATATATATAGAACATTTCATCCTAGAGCTAAAGAATACACCTTCTTCTCAGCTCCTCATGGTACCTTCTCCAAAATTGACCATATAATTGGTCACAAATCAGACCTCAACAGATACAAGAAGATAGAAATAATCCCATGCCTCCTATCAGATCACTATGGAATAAGGGTGGTCTTCAATGGCAACAAAAACAAAAGAAAACCCACGTACACATGGAGGCTGAACAATGCTCTACTCAATGATAACTTGGTCAAGGTGGAAATAAAGAAAGAAATCAAAGACTTTTTGAAAGTTAATGAAAATGAAGGCACAACATACCCTAACTTATGGGACACAATGAAAGCAGTGCTAAGAGGAAAATTCATAGCCCTGAGTGCCGCCAAAAAGAAACGGGAGACAGCATACACTAACAGCTTAATGGCACACCTGAAAGCCCTGGAACAAAAAGAAGCAAATACACCAAAGAGGAGTAGAAGGCAGGAAATCATCAAACTCAGGGCTGAAATCAATCAAGTAGAAACAAATAAAACCATACAAAGAATCAACAAAACGAGGAGTTGGTTCTTTGAGAAAATCAACAAGATAGATAAGCCCTTAGCCAGACTAACCAGAGGGCACAGAGATAGTATCCAAATTAATAAAATCAGAAACGAAAAGGGAGAGATAACAACAGAAACTGAGGAAATTCAAAAAATCATCAGATCCTACTACAAAAACCTGTATTCAACACAACTAGAAAATCTTGAGGAAATGGACAATTTCCTTGACAGATACCAAGTACCAAAATTAAATCAGGATCAAATAGACCATCTAAACCGTCCTATCCCAATATTTCTAACCTCTCCAAAACACCAGAAATACGTCTGAAGCCATCTGGATATCCGCGTCTCCCTCTTTCTCCTCCGCTAATGTTGTCCACTGAGCCTCTCTCCCTCCTTAGCTCCTCCTCCTCCTCTCTCCCCTCCAATCACTGGCCTCTCACTGCCTCAATGTGAATGAATAGGAAATACCTTGCAACAAGATATTGCTTTAGCAAAGATAGAAATTCAAGTTACTCTAGGATTCCACTAGAGAAAACAGATGGCAGTTAGTGTCAACTGTGACACATGGTGCCTTGTGATCTTACTGAGACAGCTACTTTACACAAAGCCCCCACTCCCTAAAAAAGATTGTTCTCTATAGTTAACTTTCAGTTACTCCTTAGCAAGCTGCAAACAAAACCAAGCAGACCATCAAACTACTTATTGAATGTGGAAATGACCCAATTCTCAACGTACAGGCATGGGAAATGGCAGACTGACATTGATTTAAAGTTTTCCCATGGAAATGACCATTATATAAAATGTTTGCTTCATCTTCATTCTCCAATTTTTTAGCGCTGAAAAACATCTAAGTGGGACTTAAAACATTTAAGCAATTACTTCTTTCTTCTCTAATAAAGAAACTATCCCAAGCCCCCAATATGAAATCATTTAACAATTAACCAAAGCAAAGAAACAGCTTCCTTTGTATCTATGTACTTGTAGTTAGTGACAAACCACTAATTTTAAATTTTAATTACATTTATGAAATGTGTCTATGCTGGCTGTTTAAATGACATTTTTTTTCAAGTTGACTACAATAGAAAAGATGTATGTTAAAATTACATAGACAAATACAACTTCTACAATAACTTAATAGAGAAGACTTCTTAAAAAGGCTCGAGCAGGAGACAAAGTAATTCTGAGTAAGAGGCCAGTCCTTTTCTTTTAGATGTCAACAATATCACTGCTAAATGTATGCTGCTAACAAAAATAATTTGCATAAGCATTCCATGAGCTGGAAATAGTGCCAAAAAAACAAAACAAAACAAAAACAAAAAACAAGAATAAGTGACCTGGGAATTATCTATATTTTTCATTATCGTTTTGCTTCATTTCTTGATACTATAAATTATTTTCAATTCTGAACCTCAGGATAGCAGTAGCAAAATCCACCTTCTACAGTATCTGACAAAGGGCCCTGCTTAATAAGGGACAGTAGAGGGAGAAACACAGTTCTCCACAGATACAAAGAAATATATTCAGTTACTACCAGAATGTTAAGATTTCTGAATTCCAGCACTAATTATGCCAGCTGAAAAACA
This sequence comes from Tokudaia tokunoshimensis, assembly GCA_036184795.1. Classification (NCBI taxonomy): domain Eukaryota; kingdom Metazoa; phylum Chordata; class Mammalia; order Rodentia; family Muridae; genus Tokudaia; species Tokudaia tokunoshimensis. The sequence goes on along the minus strand of BTHU01000006.1, from coordinate 67,727,043 downwards.
CACAGAGACAAGAGACCAAATTACAAAAACATCATTCTGGGATCTGTCCACCCTTCACTCGGTTCAGAAAAGCCTCCTTTGTCATCCACTCTGGGACCCAGACAGTAATTTGCCACAATCTCCAAATGATCGTGTCTTCAATTTCCAGTGATTTACTCTGACACTTTGACTTAGTGCCTGAGCCAAGCAGGCATCTTCCTGAAGCGTGTCACATTTCGGTACCTTTTAAAGAACAGACTACATTTAAATCACAGGAAATTATGATTTTGTCTCTTCAGAGGGAGAGAAATGACAGCTCAGTCATGCATGTGGTAAATGGAACAAACAGGCAATTCATTTTCTAAGCAAGTTACAGACTTTTCCAAATTCTTACATATGAAGCACAGGGGGTCAAAAAGCCCGGTCCTGTGGGGGGTTAGGGGGAAGGGTAAAACTGACAAAAAACAGAAGGACACTGTTGACTCCCTGACCTGGGGCTTCCGTTATCTCTCCAGGTCTTGGCTGCGTGCTCCAGCCTTCTTAGCACCCACCCATGTCCTCTTCCTCAGGCACTGGGAAACCCTTCTGCATTCAAGCTTTCAGGCTTGGAATTTTAATCTCCAGAGATGGTGCCTCAGACATCTTCACCACACAGCATCTCTTTAGATGATTCCAGATTCTCTTTCCTGCCTCTTGTCTCCTAGTGAACACCAATCTGTTCCCATTGCCTGGTCCCTTGCTCAAGAGTTCTAACCATTCTCTTTCAGAGACTTCTACCTTGCTGTGTTCCAAACCAAAACCTTACCCTCTTCTGAAATCTGGTCTAAGACTCTTTAGCAGTCCTAGGACCTTCTAACCTTCATCCTTTACAATTTGCCAACTAGCAATCCCTTTGCAAACTAGGCATGATCAGGCAATCCTATAAATCTTCCCTTCCAGTGGGCTCAGCCTCAGTCATCTTTGGCAAGAACCATCTACCCATTCTATTCTCGCTTGTCTTCAAGCTAAAATACTATTTAGCACATATACCCTCCACTTGGTAATATCTTTTGACTGTCTCAAAGTAGAAAATGATTGTATACTACCGAATTGTAGACAGAAAAATTTTCCAAACATTAAAGCCAATACCATGGAGATCAAAAATACTAAAGAAATTAAAAATGGTTGTACATTGTCAAACATCTCTTTTCCTAGAACTAGGGAGGTATAAACAGGAGGGATACAAGGTTAAGGCCAGCCTGGGCTACATAGTGAGTTCCAGGATATCTGGGCTACCTAGTAAGATACTGTCTTGATAAGTAATGTTAGTAATAGTTAATAATAATACCTCCAAATCAGAAATTTCAAGAAAATTTTTTAAATGACCCCTGAAGGAATCTCAATGGAATTTAGGGTTGAAACCTCTGGATACTGAGTAAGCTAATTCATCACAGTACATTGGTTGACACTCTCTGACCTGTATCCAAGCATTTGATTGAATCCATCTAACTCCTATGCCCTTATCTCAGGTTAGTGTCCACATGCCTAATGCAAGGTGGCTCTTATGGCTGAGTAAATATATCTGTAATGCAAGGACACTGGCCTTCTATATCCATCTTAGCCATGGCCTGCTACAAAATCTTTTAGTCAACTGTGTGTGTGTGTGTGTGTAAAAAAACAAGAATACACAATCTGTTACACACCAAAGAAAATGAACATACTGACATCATATGTAACTATAAACCATCATGATCACGAGGGTAATCTCTAACATTTTCATTTACTTTCAGTTCTTAAAAGTATGTGTGTACCCTAAATAGAACAGTGTTTAGTTCAGCAAGGCTTTGAACTATATATAAATAAAACTGAACTATACAAATTTCTTTTGCTCTTTGACTTTTCCCACTTAGTTTTATAGCTTCTGCATGTGCCATGCTGATGCTGATGGTTAGTTCATTCAGGTTGTGCAGCTGTCTAGTAACATATTTTGAGTAAGTCAAAATTAAATAAATCTGACTACGACAAAGCATGACTCTAAATTTTTCACATGTCTTCTAGTACACACCTATGTCACCTTCAAGCTCAAATCTTGTTCAGGATGGCCTACGTGACTCCAACTCTGCACCAGAAACTATAGGAGGGCTCAGGTAGGGAAGAACACAGCACAGACTCTTCCTTCTCATAAAAATGTAATTCTTTGAGAAAGGCAGACAAGAAGTATGTAAAAAGAATGTTAAGAGTTATGATTCTGACCACGTATGTGTCTTTGTGCCTAAGGTAAGCACTGTAATAATAATAATAATAATAATAATAATAATAATACATAAGAAAAGACTAGATGGAGTTACCAGCAGTGAGGGAAGAGGAGTCATGCTATTAAAGCACAGCTGGCAGCCTGAGAACCAAGGGATAGCACACACTAGTCATGGGAAGACTGCAAATGCAAAGAGCTGGACCCAGAGCTTTTAGGCGGGAGAAACTGGGTATAATCTGCTAGGCCAGTCATCAATTTAAGTTGATGGGAACAAAGTAAAGGAAGTAGGGACACAGAGAGCAGATACCAGCCAGACAAAGAGGGCAGCATTCTAAGGGGAGGGCAATCTGCTGAAAGCAAGAACATTCTGTCCACCTGCACTGTTCCCTTTGAATCCGAGCCCTTTGCATGTTGGAATGGGGCAAGATCTTGCCTTGCTCTATCTCCTGAGTGTTCTTGGAGCCAAAGAAATAAATGAGGACTGGCAGAATAAAGACAAATGTGCTCTCCCCTTATGCTGGCGAGAGGGCACTATGCTGACAGAATGAGAGGTGACCATGACCTTAAATTCACTGTGTGTAGAGACAGGTCAACCTCCTGACACACAACTATTATGCCAGTAAAGCAAAGTGAAAAACAGCAGTTTCAGGCCATCGTAAAAATGCTGGGAAAATTAGAAACAGGTGGGATGAGCACGAAAATAGTGGTAGAGGTAAATTTTAGAAAAGCATCAGGAGGGACTAAAAGATGGCAGCCTTAGAAAATATGAGCCAGGGCACTTCAAGTAAACAGAATTTGAGATAGGAAAGAGCTCATCCGGTCAAACACATAAACGTGACAAGTAGTATAGAGGCCCAAGGCTGGAGCCCTGTGGTGGCCAGAGGCAGTGGGAAGGTAGAAGCCAGTGGCCGTCAGGAGACCCCTGAAGCTATTCAAGCTTACACAAACTGGAGACATTGTTCGCTGTACATTATAAAATATGTTCTAGCTCAGAGACTGGAGGAGTCTCTCTTCTGCTCCTCTCGGGTTTGAATGAGATCCAGAGAGAGACATCTTCCTTCAGGAGTAAGAGAAAGCAAGAAAGCATACCCTAAGTGCATAAAGAGGGTTCTCTACCCAAGTGTATAACGGAACATTGGTAACATGGTCAACGTGTTACAAAACAGTCTTTGGTCAGTGGAAAGTCCATGTCTGGGTGATTTGCCCCCATTTTATAACCCATTAGGCCTAGAGAGACAAGTCTAGCTGGATGTTGGGGTCAAAACTATTATCACTACAGACACATTGAGGAGATAGCAGGTTGTAGTAGTTACGGCACATGTTCCAGAATGACCTTTTCAAACCATGAGAGCCCTCCTACTCTGGCTAGAGATCTGTGTATTGGGTGAGACAGGGACCAGAAGCAGACTGTAAACAGAAGGCAGCTTGTCTATCTCCTCAGTGTGTCTGTAGTGATAATAGTTTTGAACCCATGCAGCTAACTCCTTGAATGTGGAGCACTGAAAGTCAGATTGACTCTGCAACTACACCAGCCTCTCCATTTGTCTCTGTCTTAACGCTAATAACAACAAAGTCAACCTCCCAAAAACAAGGTGATTCAGTTAGTGTGATAACTCACAACATAATGCTTTTTGCAGCCTTCGGATTTTGATTGCTGTGCGGTAGGCAGAGAAACGTACATTATTCAGATCAGCTGAAATGGAAGAGAGAACAAGTTAAAAGCCTGATTATTATTTAACCTATACCGAATGCCAAGAATGAACATATTTGCTTATTTTGAATCATGGAAAAGCGTGTGTGTTCACAATAAAAAAAAATCTTCCTAAACTTCACATTGGTCTATAAATATGATCAAATGATTGTTCATACCATATTGGGAGACACTGCAAAACAGTCTTATACAGAAAACTCAAAATCCCTTTCCATGAACAAATTACAAAACTTAGATGCCTCTTTTCCAAAACCAGTCATAAAATGGAGGTCACTTTGACCTTTTCCATCCTCATTTGAAGCTACAAGTCACATATCATGTCCTCCCCTTGGAGGAGAAGAATGATACGCATAGAAGTTAGGCAGAACCTGGACACACAAGTTGGCTTTTCCTTCATTCTATTTACCAGTAGACCATCTCTCTTAGTCTAATCAGACTACCTGCTTCATCAAACTTATATAGAAGTAGAATGTTTTCTTACTTTTCACTTCTCTTTCATAACACAAAGCTTTGATCCAACAATTTTGCACCGCTTTTCTAATGAACCTGTCTTGTGCTGCGGGAGTGTCAGCCATGACCCTTGGGGGTCACTAGCATGGGGAAAAGTTCTGCCCAGTGGGGGAAAAGGAGGTACCGCTACAACTGGGGACTACCAGACTGTTCAGCTAACGGAGTTTCTCCTTCAGAGTCATTGGCTTCCTAGGACGATTAGCTTTCCATCATCTGCCAGATCATCCCGGTACTCATGGGGCTGCTCTTCTACGCTCTGTCTACCCTGATCAATTTGCTTCTTCTATTCGTTCACAGATCTGGTTAAAATAACCAAAATGTAAAATAATCAACATTCCTCCCAGTGAATATTATAATTTCTTTCTCTATTCCCTAAAGATAGATTAGCAGAGACTGAGTTGGAAGAAAACTCAAAGACCGCTGTTTTTTTTTCCCCATCTCAGTCTCTAAATGGAGCAAAGCAGTGATTTTTCTCTTGTTTTCTTCTGCAGCCTCAACTACAAAGGGAGAGTATCTGAAGGTGCCTAATGTTTAAAGAGAAAAAAAAAAGCGTGTGTGCCCTGTCTTAAAGTAGTAAGGAGTGGAGCAGAGGATGCTATCTCCTCCCTCAGCATCACCTCAGTTTCTCAAGGACTAAACTTCCATGACCACAGTCAACCTGAGGAAAACTATCTCACCAATCAGCTAAACGTCACTGCCTACTGACAGTCTAAAAGCAGAACTCTTTTTTTTTCTGTCAAAAAAAGTAGTTTAATGACTTAAAAATTAAGTAAGATAATTTGAGAAAAGGTTCCCAAATAGAAAACAAAACAGTTTAAATCAGTTTAAATTTGAGGTTACTATCCTGTGACTGTGTTTTTCTGTTCTTTAGTGTGCAAAACTGAACTATAAGATGAGTCAGTACGACAGAGGTAAGACCTACAACAATCAGGTCTCTCCTGGAAAATGAAGTCCTTTTGGCTGGTATCCTTCCAAATCACATAGTCTTGCTTTGAGTGTTCATCTTAGGAGTTTAACTGCCTTTAAAGTTAAGGACTCTTGTTGTAGCATGGCATGGCCACTGCCTTAGGTCTTTCATCCATACAAGAAGAGAAGGTGAGTAGGTGAGTACCTTTTTATGAATATACAGACCTTAGCTATAAAGACCCATTCATCACTACTAAAAAATACAGCAGCACTCACCAAGGGATTGAAAGAGTTCAGTCATTTTAGGATGATCCCAACAGGTTGTCTGTGTTTGATGGCTGTAGAGAAAACAAAACAAAACAAAAAGTATAAGTATGCTACAAATTACAATATAAGCTACAGTCTTCTAAAATCCCAGATAGATTTCAAAAGTATGCAAATATGGATCACTCAGAAATCTAGTGCTCAATTGTTACTCATTAGTCAAGGTATAAATAAATAGGGGTTGGGGAGATGGCTTGGAGAGCAAAATGTTTGTCACAGAAGGATGAGGCTGAAAATTCAGAGTCCTGTACCCTAGGAATCCTAGGTGGGTTTGGAAGCCCATATATAATGCCAATACAGGGGAGAGAGGCAGGGGATGTCTGGAACCAACTGGCAAGCTAGACTTCGGTGAGCTCTGGGTTCAAGTGAGATACCCTGCCTAAACATATAAGGTGTAGAAGAATAAAGGATCTGTGACTTCCATATGTACATACAAACAGACACACACACACACAGACAGAGTCATCTTTTCCCACATACATGACAACATGCATAAACATGCATGCCACATAAACACATATACACACAAAAACACTCTGAACAACCAATTTTGTTTATGTAACTATAGCAGGAAAAGATAGACAAAATTCTGCTTTCTGTATCAGAAAAACAATTGCAACCATAACCTGAAACACAGACATAAGGGATGATTGCCAAGGATGCTCCAGTCCTGGGCGGGGCATGGCCAAATCAATGTGGGCTCTGGAGTAATCTCCATCTTGTAAGGCAGATGGCAATTTTTCATTCCAAGAAAATGCTTTGACAGCAGAAGGACTGTGATGAGCTGCTACATTTGGAAGAGTTACCACACTTTAAAAGCCCTAATCAAACTCCTAAAGACTAGAGACATGAAGACTCTAAATCAGACTATCATGTGCTCACCTTACCATCTACTGAGCCTCCTTTGCTTATTGGTCCTGGTCCTCTTCCTCCCTAGTTCATGCCTGCTAGCTCTCCTCTCCCTACATACCCTGGTTCCCAGCCTCTCCTTAGCTCAGTGCCTTTCTCTTATGATTTATAAACTCTAACTCCAACTTCCTAGTTTTACTCAATAACTAGTACTATTATTTTTGGAAGTGGATAATTTCATGTATGATCTCTATTCTTCACTTGAAAAGCATGCCTTTATTTTATTGCTATGATTCATATATTACTTGGAAATCTTAAAGGAATAGATAGTAAAACCAATAATGGTAGGGCACAAATTAGGTGTGTATATGTGTGCATGTGTGTGTTTCTGTGTGTATATATGTGACTGTAAGCATGCATGTATATGTATGTGAATGGAAGCATGTGTGTGTGTGTGTATGCGTGTGTGTGTGTGTGTGTGTGTGTATGTGTGTGGTGGAGTATGAGTTAAAATGCTCATAAATTTGATGGGTTAGTAGCCTTATATTTAAAAATAGTTTACAGTCCCTTATCTAGGCCACAACAGAACAATAACATCCAATGGTTCTCAAAGGACTTCCAAGATGACCCTTAGTTCTTAAACTGTTTAGTAAGCTATGTGAAATAGCACAGAACATGAGAGATGATATTAAAATATTCATAAAAATTAATTTAAGAGAAATCACTGCTTTTACAGCTTACATGATGCACCAAAAAAGTAGCAAGCATCGCTGGGCAGGGAACAGAATCATTGTTATGTATACTTGGGTAATAGAATGCCCTGATAATTCAAAATGGGTTTCAATAAATAAATGAAGTTTACGTTTGAATTGAGTTTGGTGAGATGTCCTAAGAATCTCAAATAGATTAATTCTGTGAAGGGAATATGTTTTGTCTGCCTCCTCTCCTCTTAATCTTAACTCCAGTACAAACGGACACGTATTTCCACTTGACTTGAACAGCAGCAAAGCCACTTTATCCTTTAACTACCCACACTACCCTAAAATTCGTGGGCAAGTAGAAGACGTCTGGCATAAAAGAATGGCTGTTCAAAGTATGACCATGAACTTGGCAGAAACACATCTCTCAGTCACCAGTAATATTTAAAGAACAGTTTAGTGAAAACGTGGCATAGTTCCATCCTGTTATCATGGTTCCTAATCTTAAACATCCAAGACTCCGTTGATATTTTTCTCATTTTTCCCCCCAAACAATTTCAGTCCTGGTCACAGCACTAATTGTCCGAAGAAATCCATCTCATCACAAGATACCAAGACAAACTAAGGCTCACAGGCTAAACTAGAGCTCCCAGCAATTCAGAGTCAGACTTCATGTTTAAATATTATGTACGCATCCTCTACAACTACAGATGTGGACCTTCCCCTTGGACAATCCTATGTTGCCACAAGGGCAAAATACCACTGGCTAGTTAGGCAAACAGTTGAGGATTCCAAAGCATGATGCTAATGGTTGTGCGCGGATGGCACTGCATCCTGGGAGCTGAAGGAACGCACACATTTGGCAAACAGATGGAGGGAGGGGCAGGGAGTCTCCTTCGTGAATTCAATACCAGTTGATTCATTAGGCAGAACTGCAAAGGCTCAAAGTAAACACAGCCTCTGGTTACAAAGTAAAGCTGTGGTTTATACAACAACAATTTAGGGGAGGGAGCATTTTCTTTTTTTCCTACTCTCTCTCTCTCTCTCTCTCTCTCTCTCTCTTTCTTTCTTTCTTTCTTTTCTTTCTCCCTTCTCTCTCTCTTTCTCCCTTCTCCTTCCTTTCTTTCTTTCTTTCTTTCTTTCTTTCTTTCTTTCTTTCTTTCTTTCTTTCTTTCTTTCTTTCTTTCTTTCTTTCTTTCTTTCTTTCTTTCTTTTGTGGAGAAATAGGGACAGAACAAAATCCATATGAAATGTGAAAGCTAAGTATTTGAAGAGCTGCAGGCCCCCCAGAGCAGGAAACTCTTGCTTTAATGCTTGCAGCTTGCCCAGAGCAGGCAACCAAAACAGAACCAAAGTAATGTCTCCCCTCAAAATAACAGCAGCGTATCTTCCTATCTTCCAAGCAATCCCAAGGCGGATAGGGGAGGGGAGAGGAGCTAACCACAGCACCCCAGAGAAACTAGAATGCTGCTACCAAAATCTTACTTCAAAATTGCACCTGGCCTAGGAAGGTGTCCCAGAATAAAGTGAAAATTTAAATATCCAAATGAATATTTAGGTTCAAAAATCTCATGAAGCAGAGGATAGCAAGAGTAGAGACCTATCGATCACCAGGGTGGCCAGCCATCTCAGGTTTGCCGTTATAAGAGAAACAACAGCAAAACTGTTGAAGCCTTTGATGAAGAAAAGTCTATTGGGTACCCTGTGACACTTACATCTACCTTCATATGCCAAAGAAAGTAAAATGCAATTCATATAAGAAAGCATTCAAACAAACGACATTAAAAATGCTATGCCCTAACACTGCAGAGAGGCCATGAAGCAACCAACTGCATAGTTCAGCTCTGTTGTCTTTTTTGATAGATAAATAGGAAATATACGGATTTCTGGGCAAACTACTGCTGAGGGAAGAGAATTTTCAAGCCTCTTTGTCCTTAGTAAAGAAGCATCACAACCACCACCACCAGGCAAACTGGACTGATCAGAAGGTATTCCACTCATCCAAAGGCTGCCAGATGGCCACATGCCTCTACCTGCTACTCTGATTCCAGTTTCACACCGATCAGGATTTCCTGACATTTGCTATTTACTGTTTCCTTCTGATTAAGAATACAAAGGCCCACTAGGGCAAACACTAAAGACATTGGATTCATCACAGCAGAGGAGAAGCAACTACATGTGTTGCTACTGTTAAGACAATCACAGGGACAGAAAGATTTCTTCCTTGCTGAGCAAGAGAAAGATAAAAGGCAGGGTTGGGACATACAATGTTAAGTAATAGGATAATATTACGATATTACGTTAAGGCATGGTTTACACATTCTATACATTTTAATGGAATAGGTCAATGAGTAGAAGCTTCTATCTGCTACTATTGAGAACCAAGTAATATTAAGTATTAGGCTAATAACCCAGTGAACAAATTGGACTTTTCTGTATGTGAAAATCTCAGTCCACATTATGAAGCTACTTGGGACTTAGGGGACTAGGATCGCTGTTTTCAGATGTAGGAGGGTGACAGTGGAGAGAAGGCACTTAGATAACTCTATGGGGGCCTTGGGCCGGGAACAGATGGTCTGAGTTAAGCCTGAGCTCTTGATAGGGAAGTGGGTTTGCAGAATTAAGGTTTTTAAATATTTCTTGATGAATCCATCCAGATTTGAGCCCACAGTCCATCATTATAATCACTACGAACAACTTTTATCACTCTGCCTACCCCCTCACCCCTGGCAAGTCTCGGGCCTGGCTCTGCTCAATTACTTTGCCTTTTCTGAATCGAAGCAGCTGTGGCTGAATACGGAGGAAAAAAAATCAGTCTACATACAGACTGTTTCTACTTTAAATATTTGATCCCAAGCTTCAAATGCCTGCCTACTGACAAGTGAGTGACCTAGTGTCCCTAAACTTCAAGATCAGAGACCCCTGCCTCCATCCTTTTCCTTGCTCACCCAAAAGGAAGTTTCCTTCCTCGATATTATCTTGCCTTTGTCTCCCACTTCACTGAAAAATTAGAAACTGCTAGATTCTATCTCCCTACTCCCAAATCCACAACATTCCCTCCTCAACCTCCCTTCCTTGCCTCCCTTAGTTGACAATCACTGATACCAGCAGTGGCCAATTCCCCACCAATGATTCGAAGAAAAAAAAAATGTACTATATTATCAGCTCTTCTCACAATAAAACTGATCTCAAAAAATTTCTACTGCCAAACACAAACACACACACACACACACACACACACACCCCATAACCTTAAATATACATCTTCTGTTAATGTTTACCCTTTCCCTGCTTCTCCACAAACGTAACTTACCATCTATTATGCAATAATTACACTTCCTGCTGTCACATTATCTACTCAATCAAGTTAGGAGCCTTTGGCTCCTAACTTTTCTCCTCCATCCAAACTGGTCTTATCAAAACTGTCAATGAGCCACAAAGTTCCCAGTGGAAAAGCCCTAACTCTGGGGATATGACGTTTCCTAAGGATGTTATGTAATAAGCTAGAAGATAAGACATGATAAGGGAAAATAACAGATAATATACCTGATTAAGTTAAAACATAAGCCCTGAGATTATTGTAACAATTGTTTTATATACGGCTTATAAAAGTTGGATCTAGTAATCCAATGACCAATCAGTTTTTTAGAGGTCTCTAAACTATATAGAGGAACAAATGTTGTTAGTCCCAGGTGACGCCAGTCATCAAAGCCCTAAGAGATGATATTTGGCACCATCATCATCTCAATTTTTGGTTTCTTTGGGTGTGTTCCAAAAGAGGAAACTCCAGTACCCCAGCGCTCACCAATATGCCTTAAGTCCTCACTCTGTGAGCAGGACTGCACAGGCTGAGGGGCTGCTGGAGCAGCAAGAGACCGTACATAAGCGAGGAGAGTAACTTCAGGAGCCTCAGTCAGTGGGCACCCTCTTGAACCTCGTAGCAAGCATTTTATCTTTTGGACTTTTAAAGGTGGGGATTTTAAGATTATATTTTTTAGGGGGACAGAATTAGAAACTGACAGTGTTAAGGAGAGAGCTTGACAATCAACATTCCAAAACAGAGAGCTTAGCTCACAGTGCAAATCAGATAGACGGTGAAGGGCCAGAGTCTGTCCCTAAAAACGTACTGGCTCCTCATGGTAATGAGGACCTGAGGAAGAAAAGACAAAATATAAACAGTAAAGAGCTCTGTTGGATTCGACTGTAAAGTGCACATAAGATAACCTGAGATTTGGGAGCAATTCCAAAGGCACAGCTGTAAGAAGTAGGTTCACTACATCCCTAAATTCAGAAAGTCAATACTGTGGGCAGGGATGACAGAATCGTTGGTATAGAGCTATGCGAGAAGGTTTGCTGGTTCTTGACTTTAAAGGACCAGCAGAATTAATTTTCAGGGTGGATGGACCTGGTGTAAGGGGAGGGACAATTGATACTTTGCTACAGGGCAGTAAAGACTGATTAGAAAAGTAAATGAACATGTACACATTCAATAAGTACAGGGGCCCCAGAACTAGTAGGGCACCCCAACTGCCAACTAATAATACCTCCACCTCCCTCTCACCCTCAAATAAGGGAACTTGAACCACTCATCACAACACTGCTGGAAGCCATCTTCTTTTGCCTTATCCCTGGGGAGCCTGGCATGTCACCCAGAGCAGGGACATCAGGAGCATGACCTCACCAGCGGAATTTATCATTGTGTCCTTGTGGTTTCATTTTGAAAAGCGGATGTACACCTATTAGCTTCTCAAAAAAATAAAAAAAATAAATAAAAATAAAAAGTTACCAGTTCATCTGTTCATTTATTTTTAAAGCAGATTGATAATTTCCTCTAATTTGTTCTAGATGACTCTGTGAAATCCTTCTTATGTTATTTTGCTTTCAAGCCAGAACAGAAGATATTCTTAGTTTTACAAATTTTGATCATTATTACTTTTGCTTGATTTAATCATAACTTTAACTATTTAGTCTTCACAAAATGAAGGGCAGACACACTTCTTTTGTGGATGGCTTTATAGTAACCCTTTCTGTGTCAGATGGCAGGCACTTACAAATTGAGAGCTTTCCTCATGCTAGAAATCAAACGTTAGGGCTGGTAATACGGCTCAGTAAGTAGAAGTGTTTGCTGCCCAGCCTGCCAACCTAAACTGACCTTGGAACTTATGTGGTGGGAAGAGATGGGATAGCCCATCTTCCCTACCCTTGAACAGTTCGTTCAAGGTTTTTTACCTCTACTTCTGGGGCAGTCCCCTCCCTCACATTGACACAATCAATCAATCAATCATCCAATCAATCAATAAATGCGCAACTTAAAATCTTATTCATTTTTAAAATTAAATGTGTGTAGGAAGGGAATATGCGTGTGAGTACAGGTGTCCCAGAGGCTAGAGAATTTCCCTGGAGTTGGGGGTTACAGACAGTTGTGAACAACCAAATCAGGGTGTGGGTGCTGGGAACTGAACTTGGGTCGTTAGCAAAGGCAACAGATGCTCTTAACCACTGAACCACTCTTCCACTCCAATAATTTAAAAAAAAAGGGAAGAAAAGAAAGAAATTTAACCTGGGGGTGATAGTGCTATTACAGTGCAATGGTGCTAAGGAATCTAGAAGTTTCTAAGCCAGAGTCTTATGGCATGGCCCCAGAAATGGATGCATAGGAAAGGCAATGGTGTTTTCAAAGACACTGTCAGCTCCATCCGCAAGGTCTCAGTGAACTAGGATAGGGGTGGGGATGAGAGATGCTTCTGGTCACGGCTCCGCGTTAGCCGCTACGCAGGGCTGACTGTCTGCTGTTCAGCTTCCTATGTCAGCCGAGGTGTGCCCATTTGTCTGAAGCTGACTTGAAGCACAGGGGAAATTTAGTAACCCCAAAGTGCTTAAATTCTGTCATAAGGCAATTTTGTTCTCTCCTCCCACCCGCAGAGTTGGCCCAGTGAGTTTAAAATATTTATTTTCCAATAACAAGTCACAGACCCAATTCTTATTAAAATAGACTTTCCAGTTTTCTTATGCTTTGATTCCATTTATTCCTTTATCATTTAATGCAAAACAAATAAAACAAAACACCACACACACACACACACACACACACACATGCACGCGCACACAAGCTTTCCTCTTTAAAGGGACTCAGTGTGTCCTGTGGGCCTCTGCTTATAAGTCAGAAGCCCAGAGATATAATCTGTCCTCTGGATGAGGGAAAAGGAGGAAACATGTTATACAGAGATATGCAGAGGGAAACATATTTTTCTAGCACTGGGCGTTAAACCATTGCTATAGATTCATTTGGTTCTGGTTTGAACTTTCTAGAATCCTTAAAAGTAAATTGCACTGATCACTTAAACTGCAGCTGGAAGAGAAGCACCTTCAAGAGCTTTCCCGTTCATGTCTGGCTGGGAATAGGGTTTCCTCTGATAGCCCATCTTCCCTACCCTTGGTTAGGGAAAAACCACACTGCCATCCTGCCTATGCTAGGTCCATAATCCCCAAAGAAATTTGCTTTGGTTCCCTCCTCTCCAACTATGTAAGTAGTTTGTCCAGGACAAATGTACATAGTATATGTGGATAAACCTATTGCAATGAGGTAAAGAAAACTCACCCCTAAAATGCAATTTATGCTTTTATTTTCAACCATGAATAGATTGGAGCCTGTAAAGAGTGAATTTGAGAAGTCAGAAGGAACATCAGAGAGTTTTGGGAGATTCCAACAATGAACATGAAAATAGCAAAAACACTGAGGGAGAGGTGACAGGGTACAGAAAATGTCAATTTGGATCTACTCACAGTTGGGGTTATTACAACAAAAGAAGAGAAATACTCAGCAGTACAGAATACTTTAGATAACGACTCATTATCCTGAGGAGTATTTCAGAGAACGTGCTGGACATGTTCTGTACCATCAAATGTTACAGAAAACACATCCAGATTCGAGATGAGTGTGTGAGGTCATCTGTGACACGGCAGGGTTCTGTGTACAATGAGCATCTGCATTTTAGAGAAAGAGATGGAGACAAGTTGAGGTGGCGAAGGTCTGTTACAAAGGCAAGAGAGTAAACTGTACCAAAGTGAGGGCTTGCTAGAAAGAAAAGTCGTTGGAATCTAGAGAAAACACTGGAGGGAAAGAAAGAAAGATGGACCTTTCTCTCCATCTTCCAAGGCCCGGTGGGGGTGGTCTTTGCTCTCTCTGATGAGCAGTACTGTCAGCTTGCTTGCAGGATGGTAGAGAATGGAATTCTCTTAGTTATACAAAAGCACTTTAACCCATGACTAGGCACAAGGGGAGCTTTCCTTAAATGTCCACAGTGGATTCCCCTCATACCATTGCACATGTGTCCCTGCCACACATTCACATCCCCAAACCAAACATATAGAAATGTAGTAAAACTGTTTTAAGTGCAATTTATTTCAGTTATGGTTATTATGAGCTAGAACAACTATTTGTTATTGTTAAGAAAGCAGCGGCTTTCTTGACAAAGCCCTGGGTTTTAATCTGATGTACGGGGCGTATTTGGAAAGTTTAACCAAAAGCCTTAGCCATCCCTCCTTTATGTCCCATACTCCCTGCAAGTTAACGCTTAGCTAGGGAAACTTGTACAAGACACATGATGTGGAACTAAAACTCAACAATGGAGAGAGCTAGAATTCATAATAGATTCGTGTTCTGTATATCATGAAAGCAATAGGAGCCAAAATCAAACTTCCTAAACTCAGAGTAGGGTGAGCTGCCACTGGACTTAGAAAAAAATGCATTATTTATTTTGGAATGTCTCCCTTCTAGGCAGCAAATACAGCTTAAAGATGTGTATCGATATGACACTGCTATCGTCTGGCTCTTAACTCTTTCGCTTCCCCAGACCTGCTCCCTGAATTTGAACTACTGGGAAGCTGTGGAGTCTTTAAGAGGCAGGACCCAGGGGAACACCACTAGGTATTTAGGAGCAGGCCTTTGAAGTTCCTTCCTCTTTATGTCTCTGGCTTCCTGGCGATGAGATGGGTGGTGGAGGGGTTTTGCGCTTCCACAGACTTTCCCTATGATATGCTTCTTGGGAACAGGCTAAAATGCAACAAGGACAACCAACCCGGTCTTGCAGCACCCAGATTATAAGCCAAAAATAACTTGTTTTTCTTTCCTTTCTTCTATTTTTTTAGGTTTTTTTTTTTTCATTTTATGTATTCTGGTGATTTGAATAAAAATGGCCCTTATAAACTCATAGGGAGTGACACTATTAGGATGTGTGGCCTTGTTGGAGAAACTATGGTTGGGCTTTGAGTTTTCAAAAGCTCAAACAAGGCCCAGTGGCTCAATAGCTCTTCCTGCGACCTGCCAGTCCAGGTAGGGCTCTCAGCTTCCTCTCTAACACCATGACAGCCTCCATGCCACCATGTGCCCCACCATGGCGATAATGGAGTGGCCTGTGAACAGTAAGTGAGCCCCAATTAAATGTTTTCCTTACAAGAGTTGCTGCAGTCATGGTGTTTCTTCATGGCAATAGAAACCCTAACTAAGACATGTATCTATTTTCTTTTTCTTTATGAGATTATAATATAATTACATTTCTCCCTTCCATTTTCTCACTCCATACCTCTCCACTTTCTCCTTCAAATCCATGGTCTCTTTTTCCACTATTTGTTATTGCATGCTCTATATTACACACACACACACACACACACACACACACACACACACACACACACACACTCCAAAATATAAGCTGCTAAATATTACTTGTATGTATATTTCCAAGGCTGATTGTCCCTAGACAACCAATTGGTTTTGTCTTCACTGGGGATGGCTACCTCGTCTACTCCCAGACTTCTTCAGTCACCTATAGTTCTTTGTATGGAGTTGAGGACCTGTGGCTTTTCCCCCATTCAGTTTAGCATGTCTATTGATGTCATCCTTGGTCAGCCTATGTCTGGGCAGATGTGTCGATGAGACTTTAGGGGTGTAACTTCCAATGTTACTAGGAGACACAGTCTCAGAGTAAACTCCCTGATCCCCTGACTCTTAGAATCTTTCCACCAATTTCCTCTTCTGCAATGTTTTCTGAGCCTGAGTAAGGGAGTGTTTGGAGATGTAGCCATCGGGGCGGGGCTCCACAACTCAACATTTTGATTAACCCTCTTTTTCTTTATGAGCTTATTTACTTCCTCTCTGGCATTCATTCGTGCACCAGGCACCCAACTATCACAAGCATTACAAAGAGTCGTGCTACGTAGACATGTTCTCACAGTTCAGATCTCCATCCTGACACTCTTCAAAGACATGCCACTTACTACCGTGAACTTCAAAATGCTGATAAAGGGCTGTCTCGATGTGCATCCTATATTTTCAATCAACCTATACAATAAAGATATAACCCCAAAGTAAATTTGACCACTCCTTGCAAAATCTCTTGCTGCACTCTAGCATTACACGTACGAAAATGCAAACTTAAAATTTCTACTTGAATACTATTTTCTGTCGGCTAAATTAATTCACTCACTTTGCCCCAGGAAATTCTCATGGCATGACAATAATGCTAAGTAGGTTTTTTTAACATTTTTTTTCTACTTATTTGTACAGGCACGCAAGGGGAAGTACACATTAAAAGTCATTCATCATTTACTTGCTTATGAATTTATCCAAGGATTGAATTTTGTTTTCGTAACAGTTCTAAGTGAAATACTGGCTCTCTAACTCTACCTCCCAAGTTTAAGGTTCCTTTTTCTATGGGGAAATAAACTGGAAAGTTGCATAACAGAGTAAATAATGAAAAACTGCCAGATTAGTGAATTTTATAGAACCCAAAGAATTTGCTCTAAATTGTAAATACCTTAAAAGACATTTAACGCGAAATCTGTATGTATTTAAGAAAACGACCCATTTCCCGGTGGGTAGCTACAGACCCATGCTCACCAAGGAGGATCTGAGTCACGAAGTACAAACAAAGTCAAAGCAACCACACAAGAAAGCAAGGGGAGGACCTCAGGGCAGGAGGGGATTGATGAAGGCGGAAAGAGGAGAGTGAGGGAATGAATAGTGCCAGCATGTATTATATGCATGTATGAAACTGCCAAGTAATAATTACTAAAAACAGAAAAGAAAATCTGCTATTTACCAAGATATAGAAAACATTATAGGAAGCTTAACCTTTAAATATCATCATTAAAGAATTGCCAGTGCTGTTTAAGCAATAAGATGTCAGACAAGACAGACCAACTTTGTTCCCACGCGTTTTCTCTCCATGAGAATTGACTGTCTGAACAAGAACACTTCCACTGGACTCCAACATAAACTCTAGGGATTAGACAAGGTCCAACTGCTTAATCCTTGGTCATCTATTACCAACGTAAACAAATGGAAATTCTTCAGCTAATGGGTGTGTGTGTGTGTGTGTGTGTGTGTGTGTGTGTGCGTGTGTGTGTATGTGTGTGTGTGTATTAAAGATGAGTCTCACCCCATCACTCCACAAAAAAAAACAAAAAAACAAAAAAAACATACAACAAACCAAAATCTGTGTGTGAACTTCACTGAGTACAAGACTTCTAATTTTCTCTATCTAGAGAAAACAAATACTGATTTACTAGATCAAATTTACATTTTAAAAAATATGATTATAGAGGAGTCTAGGTCAAAACAACCCATTAATTCATTCTAGTCAATCTTTACGGAATTCTAAACTTGGGACTGTATATATACTCATTTTTTTTAATGTCACCACACAAAAAGCTTCTGAAGACTAGCATTGAGTCTGGCAGGGGTGTGTTTCTAGGAGATCTACAAGGACCACACACTCCTTCTCTTCCCAGCTTCTTCCAATTGTCTCTATTCCCAGGATATCATTCCACTCCCTCCATTTTCAAAGTTGCATCTGTATTTCCCTCTCAGTCTAGTTTCTTCTCAGTGGCACTCTTCCTTTTAAAAGGCTCTCATGATTTCACTGACTATCAGGATAATCTGCCTATGGTACTCTACAACCTGGAGGCTGTTGCTAAATGTTGTTGCTGATACTATTATGTATAAAAAGAACTGGGTCAAAGTCCCAGGTGTTAGGACTGGACTTCTTTAAGAGGAGGGTTTATTCTGTCTCAGATTTATAACTAAAGCCTTATTATTTGATTCAGGTCAATATTTACCCAAGCAGACTAAAGTTCTTGAATACCATTGCTATATTTATTATTAAATGAAATAAACATGGAAAACAGCTAAGAAATTTTAAAATTTTAATTAGATGGCCACAACTGCTTTCAATAAAGACAAGTCATCTCAGTCAGTCTTGGACTCCTTTCCATTCCTGTCTGTAGAAATTACGCATTCATCAATTGCTTTGATGCCTCATTCTAGAATTCATCACAACCCAATATACCAAATGCTATCTATGAATGAAAGAGTTAAATTCTCACAAGACAATATAACACATACTGCTTAATATATTTTTATAGATGATGACAAGTTTGTTTTAAAAATGAGAATGGATTTCAGGATAAAAGGAAGGGCATATTAAAAGGTCCTATTCAACAAATATTGTTTTCACAAGCTTTACCCAAACAAAGATCAGACAGGTCATTTAGTGTTAGCGTAGGATTTTCAAGAGACCACACTTTAAGACAGGATACAAAGAAAACTTGGCACAGAGATTTTTTTTTTTATTCAACTCGTCCAAGGCCACACAGCTAATGTGAAACACAGCTATCTTTTGATACTTGGTGTGCACTCTCAGAATTATGACCTAGTTCTCCTAACACATAATAGGGTCGATGACAATGCTTAGTGCTGGATTGCATTGTAAATCAACTGCTTCACTAACTTCCACTTCCAGGGATAATAGAAGAGTGCTTCATCATTCTTTTCTGTGACAAAATATAGAGTAAATGAAGGACCAGCATCCTAGGATGGTGTGCAAACTAGACAAGGGTCAGAAAATGTCACATAAGAAGTAACAGGAAAGAGAAACTAGGCTGAAAAGAATCTTATGATGAGGAGGAAGAGGGGAATGAAGATGATGATAAAATAGTAACTCAGTGCCCTTTCCCCAAGGCCAGAAAGACCTAATGAAAGACAACTCGCTGATTTTGAAACTAATTCTTCCCATTATTAATCATGTATAGCTTTCTTGGTGACCAGATTGAATTCTGTTATTACAAGTACAGGCAGTTGGGTTTGGCGGTACAAATCTTTACTCCCAGCACTTGGAAGAAAAGGCTGGGGTTGGGGGAAGGGGGGAGATCTCCCTGAGTTCAAGGCCAACCTACTTTCATAATAAGTTCCAGGCCAGCCAGGACTACATAGTGAGACCCTGTCTCAGAACAAACAAACAAACAAACAACAAACAGACCAACAACAAAACAAGTTACGTAGGAGAGTAGGAGCGCTCTTAAATTATTCGGTAAAATTTTATTTTTTGGTACCTAAAAGAGAACTGAAGTGGACTTACTTGATGTAATAGGGCACTTTATTATGCGAAATGGATCTCTGCCAGGGCAGCTGGACTGAAGCTGAGGAAACAAAAGGACGTTATTGGAAGCAGCAAGCCTTACACCTTAATGTAAAACAAATGAACACATTTCATAGCAAATCTTGAGGGACCCGTTCTGGCTCTAAGCTGGATTCCTGCAATTAAGAAAAGCACAGGGCCAGGCAGAACAGCTTTAAAGCTTCACATGAACTGAGGAAAAGAACCAAGACTCAACTTCCAGAGCCGATTCTGTCAGACCCTATTGATGAAAACACTTTCACAAAGTCAGGTTGTTGTTCAAAAACATTACAACATAGAACCCAATGCCATCTGCAAAGGGTGCTGCCTATACATTGTGTATTCAGATGTAAAAGGACAATTCTCAAGATGGAATTTCTAGATCACTAATAGCATTCTTTACTTTGCACCATATTCAGAGGCTCAGCTATTATGAACAGATGGCACTCAAGCAAATTTAATTATAAGAAGTTTTTAGAAAGAAAATTTTACATAAAAATATGCGGCAAGGGATTTTTATGAGGAAAGCAGATCATCTAAGAAGAATATCAGATATTTATTTTCATCTGCAATGCTTAAAAGACAGTTTTCCATGTTTGTAGTATGTTTCAGATGCTTGCCATGATTGAGATTCTATGCCTTTTAATGGAAGTACTTTATTTTGCACAATTCTGTTTACTGATTACTTATAAAGATATATTACATTACTGTTTGAGTAAAACAATTATTTAAAAATTTATTTAAGTAGAGTAGCCCACAAGAATTTAGAACCAGAGGAATTTTGCTAAGTAAGGTACCAGGTAAATTAAAATAAAAATTATAACTATCTCTAGACCTTCACATAGACATATGTCATTATTTTTTTCATAATTTCTTGGCACATTGATATCTTTCAAATATGTAACATTTTAAACTTTGCCAAGCATTCTAAATCCATATTTTATTTTGAAAATGCACCAAGATCCATCCACACACTAACATCCAGTTAAATAGAGAAGAGGTGAAATACACAGAGTTAAAAATAACTGCCCAAGGACTGGAGAGATGGCTCACTGGTTAATAGTACTGGCTACTCTTCTAGAGGTTCTGAGTTCAATTTTCCCCAACCAGATGATGGCTCACAACCATCTGTAATGGAAATCAATGCTCTCTTCTGGTGTGTCTGAAGAGAGCAACAGTATACTCATATGCATAAAATAAATAAATAAATCTTAGAAAGAAAGAAAGAGAAAAAGAGAGAGAAAGAAAGAAGAAGAGAGAAAGAAAGAAAGAAAGAAAGAAAGAAAGAAAGAAAGAAAGAAAGAAAGAAAGAAAGAAAGAAAGAAAGAAAAGATGGAAGGAAGGAAGAAAGGAAGAATGGAAAGAAAGTCCTATGATATGAGGTCCTTTCCCCCACCCGAAGAAGAAGAAGAAGAAGAAGAAGAAGAAGAAGAAGAAGAAGAAGAAGAAGAAGAAGAAGAAGAAGAAGAAGCAGCAGCAGCTTCCCAAAATGGTGCAGTTCAGATACCACCACACCTCTCCAAATACTAGTTCAGCAAACTTCCTCCTTAGCAAATATTCTGGTCTTGATAGAAGGCAAGCACTCATCTTTCTAACTTTGCCCACAGATGTTCACAGACAAGGAAATGAAGAATCAGGCATGCTAAATTTCTCCTGAGAGCCAACCTCATTTAATGTTGGCACCAGGCTAATAGGTCAGGTTTTATTATGTGTCTCACGGAACATGCTTCTTTAATAAGCATGGATAAAGTCCAAAGAACACAATCAAGCCAAAGATCGTACACAGCAAGGGATAAGAAATATTAAATGTACTAACTGCAAGTTCGCTCACACTCTTTCGTTTATTTAATAATTATGTTGAACTAAATAACTAAGCTTCATGGGCCATCGGTTGAACACGGAAAGACAGCTTGCTTGAGCCCTGTGCAGTGTATGGCAACCCTGCAAGGTTTCATGATTGAAGAAACATGAACTTGATTTCCATGGGAGAGGTGTCAGGTGAAAAGTTAGGGCTCCATCAATATTAGCAGATAAACTGATCGTTTGAACTATAATAGAGTCTCAACTATTTACAAATAATTAATTTGGCTTTAGTTATTCTATAGGGTTTAGAAATCCATAATATTTAATATCTAATGAGTGTAATAAGAGGCTATTTATTTCAACAATAATGCACCTACCACAAAGGGCTATACATCACTTACAGACACACCCACATGCTCAACTTAGGAACTGAAGATGGGCAAGTCTTAGAGGTAGGGGACAGAAAAATGACAAAATGTAAAAGTAAATAAAGCCTGACCCTTGACCCTTTGATTCAGATTCCCAGTTTTGTAACAATGACGAGAGAGAGAGAGAGAGAGAGAGAGAGAGAGAGAGAGAGAGAGAGAGAGAATTAAGACAAAACATCAATGGAATTGACAATCAGGAGACATGGAGTTTGACTTCATCTTTCTCTGTGGTTTCAGAGAAAATAAGAGTTTCCATAACTGAGAAGTATTTTTGGCCTTGAGCTTAAAATTTACTTAAATTTAATTAAATTACACAACTTGTTTTTTTTCATATACTTCCCATAGGAAATTAAAGGAAAGGCATTAATATGTGCTGAAAGCATCTTTGCCAAGGTGTGACTTGGGTGCTTTGTCTAACTGGATAGACTACTGAATTTAATTCTTGAGGCAATCTGAGGAAATAGGTATGCAGCGACCAAGAAATTAAGTTTCAAAAATCCTCTTGTCTAGTAAAAGACAAGAGTTAACATTTAAATTCAATTTGGGAATTTCAAAATTTGGCATTAAATATCATCAAAAGTGAATGGTAAATAAAAACAGGGCTCAAAATTATTTACCCAAGTCTTCAAGAAGTGCACATAAAATTAAAATTTCCAGTTGGAGGATGTTCCATTAAACCTACCTTTGTGCAACACTTAATATATAACATTTGCCCATGAGAAGAACACCTTGAGCCTAGTAAACCAACATTTTTCTCATTTAAGTATTTATATAGTGATTTAAAATGTATATGAGGCTTAAAAAAAAACTTATATATATATAAAAATATATATATAATATATATATATATATATATAAAAAATACATATATATAGAGAGAATTGAAATAAACTAATTAAAAAATATTTCAGCATAAATTTTTGTTATAAACATTCATGACCTTTGCATGACAAATACCATATATGTTATCATAACCAATGTTTAAATGAGAAAAAATATCTAGAGACAAATTTACTTTTGTTTTCCTTTGAAGATTTACCAATTTGCATACTGTATTATATAATAAGTAATATTTCATGAATATCTTCTCTTAATTTAAAGTATAATTAGAGCAAAGATAGAGCATCTTGGACAGAATTAAACGAATTTGCTAATTCATTCAAATTAAACAAAAACACTCAAATTTATTGATACTTACTGGACAGAAAGTGTTGAGAAGATGGCCCAAAGTCTCTGTGGGCTTCCTGGAGCTGTTTAAGGCGCTCGTCCACGGAAACCTGCACACATGCACCAGCCAGATGAAGTGATTGACCTCAAGACAATGGTTTTCATAACAACCTTGACTTAATTGCTTTATCAAGTGATGCTATTGTTCAATAAATTCATTACTCCTTGGGCAGAAAACGTCTCTTCTTATTAATGCAGTAGCATGGAAATCAACTTCTGACATCAAATAATGGGTAATGAAAGTCAGAGCTTATTCTAAACTATCTATATGAACTTTAAATCTACACAATAACTATATTAGCTTAATATTATTATGATTATCAATTTAGGGATGAAGAAAGAGAGACACAAGAAAGGAACTGAGGACACAACTAGTCAGAACAACATGAATATTCATGCCTTAGCCAATAGAGGCCATCTGAAAACTGTTCTCCCCCACTTGGCAGCAGGAAGCACGCTTCTAAGGCAGCTTAAGATGCGGCCATGGGAGGAGCATTCCTCTTTTATAAAAAATGAGGATAAAAGTGCCACAGAGAGTGTGTGTGGGAAATGGAGCTTAGAGAACTCAGATAAAGACATAAACAGATGGATAGATGGGGAGACAGGCAGTCAGACAGATGATTATGGTTTGTTACACAGATTGACAGGTATATTGATAGGTAGGTAGGAAGGTAGACAGACAGACAGACAGGCAGGCAGGCAGGCAGGCAGGCAGGCAGATAGATGGGAGATAGATGGGAGATAGATAAGTGAATATGTGACATGACAGATGAGAGAAAACAGGAAGCTGGGTATGAAACATCTTCTGATTTCCCTACAAGTTTGCATCTGACGGTCTTTACTGAAACAAAGAGGGGCCTCTGAGCATCTGGGCATCCCTTCTCGTGGCTGCAATGTGCAGCCAGTGTATCTCAGCCATGACTCCCTTCTATGGTTGTTAATGCGAATTCTATGGTTACTGTGCCATATGACAAAAACAGTTATGAAACCAAATGCAAATGAACAGCAATCACATCCATACAGCCTTCTAACATTTCCATTTCCCTGGCCCTGTTATTTGTCTCTGCAGTGCTGGGGAGCTGTTCCATTTGGATGGACAATTTCATTTTCAGTTCACTGTAAATGAAACTTGTATCCGTCTAGCTCACTAGGCAGCTCAGTTTTCCTCCTGGTCAGCTACGTAAATCGCATCAGAATCCACTTTCTTCATTATGAGAAATGCTCAAATGTCCTATTTTATGAGTAAGTAAGCGGCTATTCCTGAAATTGAACAGCACTGTCTGCTAACAGGGATCGGTCTTCGCTTATCCTGGACTGATATTTGAACTCTAGCAGCTACCAGCATCAAAGATAAGGATGGAAGAATGCAAGCTCCCATCACATCTAACAACACGTCTGCTGTCTTTAGAGATGGGGATAACAGAGGCAAAGCAAAAGGATATCAAGAAAGACCAGAAGAGCAAACCTTCAGATGAGTATAATGGATGGTGATGATGCAGAGGGACGGGGAAGAAGCAAAAAGAATTAGGTTCAGACATCTCTGTGAGCACTTACAAATGTAATATGCTTGGCCTGACTAATCCCAGATTATTGACATCCTTCATAAGGATAGGAAAGACTGTCACATATGGAATATTCACATCTCACACTTTCAATTTCATTAAGAAAACATGTACCGGGGGCTTATGGGACTTTCGGGGAGGGAGGAAACGGGAAAGGGAAATGATTTTGAATGTAAATAAAAAAAACTTAGAAAATAAAATAAAATTTTAAAAAAAAAGAAAGCATGTACCATTAAATTTGAAAAAAAATAACATTCATTTATTCTACATGGAGAGGGGTGTGGAAGGGTGGAACACAGGTGTCACAGAGCATCTTTTAAAAGTTGGTCTTTTCCTTCTACCATGTGGGTTGCTGGGAACAAATTCTGGTGTTTGCAAATGCATTTACCTACAGAGTACAATCTCAGTCACCTCCTTGGGCATTTTGATGTTGGGCAATACAAGAAACATATTATAACCTAAAACGTATCATACTTTTCAAATAAAATGATTGAACTTGCACATTTGTACTACTAAGTGTCATATGGCAGAGAAATTAGAATTATTTACTGTTACTCTTCTAGTTACAGTCTCCCCTGCTAATTTTCAGCAAGAAGGCATAGCAGTTTTGACTCCTAGCAGGTAGGGACCGAATGTGTCACAGATCCTTTGTACCATGAACTCCTGCCTACATGGACAGTAGTCAGCCAATGCTTATACCGGGGAACACTCATGCATCCTGGTTCAGTTAAATCTGGAGTCTACAAGTAAGGCAGAGAGCCATTGAAACAATTGCCTTGGGAAGTGAAGTGCAAGTATGCTCTCTGTAAACAGAAAGAAAGCTCCTGCACAGTGAACAACATAAAGCGAAAGAAGAAAAGCTTTGTAACTTTTCAAAAGAAAAAGAACACATAATGAAAGTAAGAAAATGATTCTTTTACATATGACAAGAGGACAAATGATTCTGTGGCAGACGATAGGTTACAATTGCCACAACTTACAGGATTTTCTGTAATTTTTAACAAGTATTATGTACAATGTAAATAGAAATTATGACCAAAAAAATCCATACTCATAATTAAATGATACTCTTGGTTTTAAGATCTAGAAAGACAAATACCTGCCTGTTAAATTCATTATTAAATATGCTCAGTAAAGAGAGAGGCAAGATAATATGCGGTTTAAAAGTGAGGTGGGTTTCAAAGACCATCCAAGTGTTTCTGTTTGTATACATCCTAACGTGTATTTTTCAGGTTTGAAAAATATGCAAAGAATCATTACACTAAGAAACTAAATACAAATCAACAATTGCACAGCCTGACATTTCTCTTCCCATTCTGTATTCTTTATGCAGTGTTCAATAGCATTTTGAAGGGGCTAAGCCGATACCTGTAGAAGCTTCCATCGCATATTAAGGTCATCTAGCTGGCGAGACATCTTTAGAGATGGATGCAGGTCAAGTGGAGACAGCTGACTGGACAGGTCATTCATTGTTTTAACTTTTAAGTTGATTGGTGCAATTTCTTCTCTAAATGCCTGGAAGAAAACATATTATTTTAGAATGTCGCCAGAAGAGACTTTCTCAAAAGCCAGAGTTGCCATCTTCTTACTGAAGACCATGGGAAGGCCATCGTGGGGCTGCCAAGTAGAGATGCTACTTGACAGAAGCTGACTGGATCAGGCCTGTAATAACCTATATAGATAGCCAGAGACTCCCTGAGCATTTAAGTATATGGGCAATGAAAAAAACTCAAGTTACAAACCCATTTAAGACACTATAAACATTTCTGTCTAGTCTACAATATGCAAACCATGGGACTATTGTTTGGTCCACTTGCTTCTACTTTACTTCTGCACTTTCTATTTCTATTATAGCATGGCTGCTTTACTCCTTTATTTCACCAGACACAGCAAGTTGACTTGATCTCAGTCATGCTTAGATTAGGGGTTGAGTAAGAGTAGCTTTCCTCACTACTAACCTATAGTTATTAGATAGTGGAGAGAAAAGCTTCGTGTCTCCTTGGACCCACTAGGATCACAGTCTGTGCTTAGGGGAGAGACAGAAAGAGCAGAGCATCATGGAAAAGCTATAGATGAGTCTCAGAACTGAATTGTTGCCTCTGGGTCCAGAACAGACAGGTTAAAAAAAATAGTATATGTCCTGGGCGAGCATATGAAAAATGGAAGTGATACTTTAGAGCCAATGAGAGCAAACAGCATAATGATACATTCAAGGCCTCTGTTCTCCACAGAATTACCCCTGTCTAAAGCATTGATTCGCTTTCTCTGGAACGTCTTTGCCTAGATCCCCTAGATCCTGAGATGCCTCAGCTAGGAGATTTCCCTCTGCCGCCTTGCCTGGAGGCCCTTTCCCAGCATTCCTGTGACTTTCTGTTCAATGTCACTAGCCCAACTATGACTTTCAGCCAACATATGAAAACATGCAAACCACATGTCCCGTGCCATGATATAGCTATTCTGACAGTACAGAGCTATTCCAACCCCACTGCTGGACATCTCAGATTTCAGTTCTTACCCCTCAGCGTTCACATTCTTCCTGCCCCATGGAAGAAGCTGGTTGAGAAGTGACACTTCCCTACATTTAGAACCTGCACACAATGCACACACACACACACATACATATACACAAGCACACACACACAGTAGTACTCACCTGCTATTTTTCTGATCTTACAGTAAAGAACAGAATGTACCTTCTTTGTTCCCCCATCTTATGTTAGATTTTAGGACAGATAAACAGCTTTCTAAGAGGACAGGGATAAAATTTCGCCTCGGCTAAAACCTATCCTGAATTATAATGACTTCTAAAACCCAATATTCAGGAATCACATATTTTTGATGGTAAATCAGGGAATATATTTTAGTGTTTTCAAACTCTCGACTACACCTAAAGGCATGTGGTTAAATCCAAAGGAGAGTTGAAGAACAAACCAGAGCTGAAGAGACTGAGAGCCAGAAACCAACAGGTAAAATACAGGCATCAGAGACAGCAGTGTATGAATGCCGTTTGAATCTGTAGACATGGAAGTCACCAGACGTTTAATACAATCTATTTCCAGCCTCAGTAGATACCAGTGTATCAAAAGAAGTCAGAAGAAAAGAAGCTCCAAAAGGTACATGCCCTGCTACCAATATGGAAAGAGAAAAAATTTTGATCTGCAGTTGGTTCTGTCTATCTTCGCCGATAATGGACATCTGAAGATGGTCCAATGTGTACAGGCAGATTGTAATGCAATTGTGCAATGTGCACAATGTGTAAATCCAGTTATCGGACATGCAGTGACATAGTAACAGGCCTGACAGGTGCAAAGGATTAACAAACAATGCAGGTGTGGGAGACAGAGGGAATTATGGGCTAGGGAAGGACACAGCTTTTCAATGTGGACTCTGAAACAAGTCGGATTCGCTCAGACACACTTGAACTCACGTGCTAGAACTCAAATGTTTCTAGAGCTTTTAACTGTGACTTTTTAGCTTGATATATTAATACACTCTTTCATAGATAAATTCAAAGACCCTAAAAATGAATCCATATTTTAAAATCAATATCCTTTTAGTTTTAGGTATTAAAATTTAAAGTTAACATGCTATTTGATAGGTCTCTAATCTTAAATAACAACCAGTTTTATATCAACAGATGGTAAAGGTGTTTTAGAATTTGATCATAACGTCATGCATAATTTCAAGACAGGATTTTTTTTTATTTTAAGGAACAATAAAGAAGCTTATATTCCTACTGTGTAAAAGAAATCCTATTTTGTTTTGTTTTGTTTCTGTTACAAGTCATAGGTGAAAACATTAACAAAGCTTTGATAGGAAAGTCTTTTTGGCTCTGTTTACACTTTTATGGTAAGGTGTTTTTATGGCAATGAGGAAACTTTCTATCAAGGAAGTTTTATCTTTTGCCTTTTAAGAGTTCCCAAATTAAGGGACTTGAAATAAATGGAGTTATAAATGGCTTTCAGAACTGCCTTGTGTTCTTGTATAAAGAACTAATTTATCATGTTTTGATTGTACTTTCCTATAAGAGAATACGCGTCTATGTAGCCCTCACTGCTATAAAAACAGAAACATCTGCTACTATCAAAGGTGCTTGCTAGACTGTTGGCAGGTGTGTGTCTCAAACCCGTCTGGTACCACAAGGTGTATGTGCAAAAAATAGCATTAATAAAGATAACTTTAGCAACTGAAATTATTTAGTTATTCCTGAAGATTGTATTTTCTAGCTATGCTTTGACATATTTACCAATATTTTGCAATTTCTAGTATTTAGTTTTTACCTCTCTATACAGCTTCAATGAGAGAGGGGATATACTTTTGGGAACATGTGAACTATCATACACATTGAATTTATTTTATTTGGTTTAGTGAGACTTGAATTTTTAATTTTTACCTCTTAAGATAGAAAAGTAATTTAATCCAATTTATTCTTTCCCATTAGACTATTTGCTTTTTTGTGTTTTTTGCTTTTGTTTTTTAAGCTTCCCACTTAAGTAGATTTGAACAAAAGAATTTGGCTGGAGAGGCAAGTCATTCCTTTAATTAAGTAAGACTGCCAATTCTCAAAACTGTTGGGTCTTTTCTCCAGAAACAAATTCTCATTTTCATAATTATCCCCAATTATCATGTGATACTTTCAAAATCAAAAAGGTAAATTCCCACTCAAATCCAGACGTATTTTAGTTGTTGGGGTTTTTTTGTTTTTTGTTTTTTAATACTAATCATTGAAAGACTTCTTAGGGTTTATAACTAGTTAAGCCAGATTTGGTGTCAAAGGCCTGTAATACCAGCTACATGGAAGGAAGGGTGAGGCAGAAAGCCTGCAAGATTAAGGCCTATTCGGGCTATGGAGTGAGTTCAAGACTAGCCCAGACACCCTAGCAAGATCTTGTCTCAAAATAAAAAGTAAAAAGAAGGCTTTGCACACAGTTGAATGGTGCTGCATTTACCTAGAATGCACAAGGCCCCAAATACCCGCACTACCTAAGATAAATAAACAGGAAAAATACACAAAGTGTCCGATATTTGAAAAAGATGCACTGATAAACTAATGATTATGTTTTTCTTAGACTATTTTAAATTCCCACATATCCAGAGAAATGTTCTTTGGAATACTATAGGTTCTAGAAGAAGTCTACTTAATTTATAGAGTAGGCAGACACACATCTATCATCAGAAATGGAGACCACTCTATTCTTTGTTAACATTTGTTTTAAATTTAAAAGTTTTAAGTTTAAAAGTGTTTGAATTTTAGAGGGTTTAAATTCAAAGGGCTGGTCAAGGTCATGTTCACCATTAGATTGAAAGAGGTCTCTGCAGTGAAAGATCACTTTTTGTTTTTAAAGATCACAGAGACTCTAACCCTAACTAGCTGCGTGGGCTTGGGCAACTGCTGTTTTGTCTCCAGGAAACAATCCTTACCTTGTTGCCTTGGTGTGGATTAAAAGAGATAACCACATGAACTGACTAAGAACCGTTCTTGGCACAAAAGAAGAAGCCTTCGGAAATGCTAAGTCTTGCTGCTCCTCTGTCTATACACACAGATGTTCACTCAGGTAACTGGCATGAGTATTAAGTTAATTTCCCAGAGCTTGTCTTTCCATCCAGCCACACTCATATAAAGGAAGCCTGTTACCCAGTGTCTATGAACACAGGATGTGTGTACCTTTTGCAATAAAAGCTCCATGCATGATGGATAGCGTTGGACTCATCCCTCTGATTGTCCCAGTGCTCATCCTCTGGCGTGATTCATGACTATACAAACATTGCTTTCTCTAAAGTTGTAATCTGTGTCTTTTGCTGCCTAAGTGTTGTTACCCCCACCACCACACACACACATACACACACCCTGAAAATATAGAATGAATAAGCAAAACTGATTTATACCATAGAACTAATATCCTTAACCTTGGGCAATTCCTGATTACAAATGGAATTTATAACTAAATTTATTTTTCATTTACTCAGACAATAAGATAGAAATTATAGATGAGAATTCCCACTAAAGCAGTTTGTTTTTTTATTAAACCTCTAAATCCAGCCACCAGTTTCTAGGAGACAGAACCGGTAGGTTGTACCACATGGGTACGATTCTATTAAATCTAGGCTGTGGGAATCATTACAAAATAAACAATTTTATTTTAAGAAAACAAATGAATAGGAAACAAAGGAAAATGAAATGGGGGGTATCTGGAAATAAAGTGAACTTTAAAAGTTTGGGGGAGGTTTTGTCTTGTTTTAAATGGTTAAGACTAATCTACACTATTTAGGGATACTGGAATGGGATTTTCAAAATCCCATTTAAGCAAATTAAATTATCATAAAGCCACCTTGGTGGGGTTTTTTTTTGAGGGGGTTACATATGGAAAACACCTGCTGTAATTCCTGACTTGGGTGGGGAGCTGAAGTGGTGTCAGCTTATAAGAATCCCTTATATGTGGGTCTCTTTATTTATGTTCTATGCAACAACAACACATTCCTTAAATATTCTTTGTCAAAGGCAACGGTGCTGACCAGGGTTTTCTCTATGTGATCCTGCAGCGAGTCGATAAGCAGGTCTCCCACGGGCTTCCAGCCGTTCCGCACGGCCTCCACCTCCTTCATGTCCGCATCCAGGTCATCCATAGCTCCCTGCAGGTCTCGGAGTTTCTCTAACGCTTTCCCTACTTGCTTTTGCCAGTTGCTAGTCACAGCATTTAGGTTCTCCCACTTCTCTCTGACTTCAGACGACTGTTTGCGCATGGCTTTGGCGATCTTCTGGGCTCTCTCCTCCGGAGTCAGTTCTGTGATTAAAAAAGAGAAGGTATAGCTTGGGTGTCTACTCAGTTATATGCTTATTCTTCATGCCCAAGTGTGACTCTCACCGTTAAAAGGGATACTAGTGTCTATATACAAAGGTTGAGTTATGATGATCAGAGGAAAAAAATTTCTCTATATGCGTTTACCAGTAAGGCATACTCAAAAGGAAAAGAAAATGGTTGCTCGGATTAGTAAATGGTTTGATGTTCCTGGTGACTTCTGAATTTTAATACTTTAACATGTGTAAGTCTTGAAATATAGCAAGATAACTCAAGAAGGAAAACATTTTTCCTTTACCATACATTTACTTATGTGAAAATCCAAAGACAACTTTTCATTTCATTGTTCTCAAGAGAAATTAGAAGCATAATTAGCAGAGAATAGCTATAAGTTATATTTTAAAAAAGATTAATTTACCATGTTTATATAAAGAACAAATTCAAGGCGTATGACATCTTAGAGACTTCATCATCTGTAAATTGGCTTGCTTGTTGGTGTTTAACAAAGGACATTTTCTGAAGACTAGACGTACGGAAACTGAATATTTATCCATACTTTACCAGAAAGACGGAAAGATTACAAGGACCATCCTTGACATGTAACAGAGCCAGGAGTCTGAGTTTAAGAAGTAAACTAAGGCTTTCCAATGGAAAGGACACACCCAGTGTAAGGCTAGTAAGAAAAGCGACAACTAGTAAGAAAGTGTAAGGCTAGTAAGAAAAGTGAGGAAAATATGCAGAGAAACCAATGTCAGGT
Organism: Tokudaia tokunoshimensis; assembly: GCA_036184795.1. Lineage (NCBI taxonomy): Eukaryota > Metazoa > Chordata > Mammalia > Rodentia > Muridae > Tokudaia > Tokudaia tokunoshimensis. Next base: position 67,694,804 of record BTHU01000006.1, on the reverse strand, counting down.
TGGGCCCAAGCCCAGGTTCAGAAAGAGTGAGCCCAACAAGGCAAGGGCAGAAGGACGCATTTGGACACAGAGAGTGACTCCTGAAGCAGGACAACCCACATATGGGAATGTCTGAGACTCTCAGCCCCACACTTCAGGATCCTCTCTTTAATCTAACTGGTGTGAGTGTAACTTCTTGACTGTCCCCAGAAACAGAGAGGCAGACCAAAAACACACAGCTATGGTCTAAGGTAGGCATGTATACAGATGTTCCTGGACTTAAGGTAGCTTTGCAGATAAGCCCATCCTAAGCTGAAGAGGAATCTCAGACATCTAAAGCACATTTACTGGATCTGACCTACCAAATACCACAGCTCAGCCTATACTGAATATGAATAGAGTTCCGATATGAGCCTGTGGTTAGACAGGCTCACTGAACACAAACCTTCCTTCATAATAAAATACTAAAGGTCTCATAATGTACAGAATACTGCACCAAATGCCTGAAATGGAAAGGCTGCAGGGCTGAAGTCTCCTATGACTGGAGCCCCCTGAATGTCTTAAGGTGACTCATCCTAAGTCTTTATCTGCAATAATAGCCCATCTTTAAGTATGAACTACATTCGTAATTTCCATTTCACCTTAAAATGCTTTTTAGGGAAAATAAAGTCTATCCAGCTTAATCACAGAATGGCCTTTGTCCTAAAGTGAACGGAAGTCAGCGTTCCTAAACCTTAACATCCACTCTTATGACAAGTGTGCCTATCTGTCCTCATCTAGTGCGATTCAAAAGACAATTTAAAGAAGACAGACTATGTATGTTTGTTTAATTTTCCAGAAAAATTTAAACACTGACACTCAGACTGTAACCAAATGGCCTATGAAGCGCCCATCAACCATGAATCGGTGCTGTTAAGGGACTACTAGGTAGGAGAATCAAGGGTGTGAAGGGAAAGAACCAAAATGGTGGATACTCTGAATATACCAGACTGAACCTCACCAATGCACACACACACACACACACACACACACACACACACACACACACCACCATATGCACACTCACCCATGCACACATACATATACACACACCCTAATAATAAGAGAAAGCCAATTTAGGATCCTAAGCCAGGAAGCCTAGAGAGAAGGGCCAATAAGTGTAACCAACACATCAGGGCAGCCAGACTCCAGAGAGGAGGAGGAGGGAAATGGAGTGTCATTAAAAGGCAAACTCCTTTAAATCCTTATGCCTTCGAGACATCTGTAAAATGCTAAATATAACACCTATATTTTATATTTTACACAAATGTAAAAATGTTATGTGTGAGATGAAAATTTCATTCCCAACAGCCTCAGGACAGGTGGGGCAGCTTTTATGAGGGCTACACCTGCGCTGGTTAATAAGTTACTGGGGTTTTTCGAAGAATGTATTTTAAGCATTTGTGTTTCAATGTCTATGGGAGGGAGGGAGAGAAAAAGAGAGAGGGGGTAGGAAAACTCTGCCTGTTCATATGAGGCGCAAGACAGCTTACTCACAGTGGTTTCCCTTGGATGAAGAACAAACTGTTTCTGAATCAACCACTAAATAACACAGCCCACAGAGGGGCACACACAGCTTCCTTATCCTGGGACAAAACATCCCACATCAGCTGTCATGTTTTCTCCCAGTGGAAGTTCTTCTGTTTGTGCAGTTCTTTCGTTGGTTTATCTTATAATCCCCACTCCAGCAGCTCTCCAGTAGAGGAGTGACGTTCGACACTAAACTTGCCATCTGTTTACCACAGAGGGCCTGTGCCCACGAGGCACTCTGGAGTCAGAACACAAGTGTATCCCATTGCAACAAGCCTTAGAAGCTGGTTAAAAAGCCAGTGAGAGACTAACAAACAAAACCAAAACAAAGTTTTCCACATTTGAGAGACATGTAAAATGAAGCAATATGTAAAATATCAAGTTAGGGCAATATTTGAGGGGCAAAGCGGAAAAAAAAAGAAAAGAAAAAAAGGGGAAAAAAAAAAGAAAGAAAACTCGGATGAAGGAGAAAAGCATTACAGAGAAAAGAATAAAGTTCTTAAAGAATGCATTCTTTAAAAACAAAATCTTCTCATTTGAAAACCAATGGATAAATGTTCTTTTAAAGTATGAAAAGCTTCTGTGGTAAATTCTGAAGCCCTGGATGGAGACGCATCTTAGCCAGTCCTTCTACAGCATGGTATTGTATGGGAAACCCCGTCGAGAGCTGATTCCAACCCATCCTTTCTAGAAGCTGCTATTAGAGACCCACAGTAACGCACAGCTTTGATTTGGCCCATCAAGCTGGAGAGATGCCCACACTGCCCCAGCGGTCCCAGCATCTGTCAGTAGAACATGCCTGGCTTGAGGGAGCACAAACAGTGATGCTCTGGTCCTGAAGCTGAAGACACATTTCCCTTCCACTGGGCTGATGGGTCAATCCCATGTATGACATAGCCGCTCAATACAGGAGGCCTGGGAGCCCAGTGATAAGAGAGCATTCTAATTTGCATTTGAAAACAGGAACAGGTGCTGATGCTAGAGAGGGGAAATAGGAGGACAAAGCCAAATACATTTGCCTGCAATTGTGAGGCCAGAAGAGCTCTTTCCATGTCACTGGTCTCCCTGCCCAGTGTCTGTGTGCTCCTGTGTGGACATTTTCATTCCATCCTCTCCAATCTCCTCGGTTCAGGCCTGGGGATCAAACGGCCCAAAATTTGAAGGTAGAATCATATTTAAATCGTATTATTTATGTGCTTGGATTAATTTGATTGTATACTCTGCGTCCTACCATACGTTATGGATATCTTCTCTGTTTTCTATTTCTATTCTATTATTTTTAAATAGTACAGTCTATAATGTGCTACAGAGGTTTTTTTTGGAAGACCAAAACGGGGAAAGTTGAAGTTGGTGTCACATGCCCGTTATCTCTGCCCTTGAAGTTTGAGGCCATCCTGGGCTACATGGACAAGAGGAGAGGAAAGCTCAGTCAATCTGTATTTTTCGTCGAGGGTGCTCGTGGATTGTCCTGCATTTATAACAGGCTCTTTAATACCATGGAAACGGAGACTACAGGGAGGGAGCAGTCCGAGGCAAGAAGCCAGGTCCAGACTTGGGGAGCAGATCCACTTCCTTCTTGTGCATGCACGTTGTCCAAGCACCGGGCACACTACATGATTTGTTCATTCCGACTTTCCAAGAGTAAAACCCCACGGAATCCTTTTCTCTTATTCTAGTGAAACATTCTACTCTTGGTGTTTATTTTAAGAAAGGTAGACATTCTCCCTTTGTGTGCTTGTGAACATATTTATTTTGAACATAATTCTTTTATAGAGTAGTGATAGTCATTTACTGGAATCATCCTGGTCTTAAGGATGATTAAGGTTAAGCTTAAGCCTTAAGGTTGTTAAGGATGATTTCCTAACTTTATCATATTTTTTTCCCTTAATTTTGGTACTAATCCAGCTTCTACTTCTTGTTATTACTGATTCTAAATATTTATGTCATGAACATTTATTTCCTTTCCATCTATGTTGAGAATCCAGACAGGTGACCAGTCTGTCACTGACTTTCAGTGGATACTTTAGCTTTACTTTTTAAAAGCAATACTAAACTTCATTTTTAAATGTCCACTTCATTTTTCCCCTCCTTGCCAAGCCATGTAAAGCTACACATTCAAATTATAAACCTTCAAAAGTCATTTAATCTATGGTCATTCCCAATATCTGGGATGTACTATATGGTTTTTTTTTTTTACATTTATTTGCAGTCTTTTCTACTTTATCAATACATGAAAGGTTAATGTAAAAACAAAGAAAAAGATTGCAAGTAGGATTTCACTGCTATACATTTTATAGTAAGAAAAGATTAGGAGTTCTAACAGGATATGTAGGATATGTTATCCTAGATGCCACTCAATCTTATTTATTGGAAGCTCAGTTGATAACTACAAAAAACAAATAAACACGCACACGCGCACACACACACACACACCCCCCACAGTCAGTCCTCAATGAGGGTTCTAGTTCTAAGTCTAGGAAATCTGGATTCCTCAAGTGATTGTCCCCAAGTGATTAGACCACCAGAGTTCAACAGAAAAAAAGAAAGATTTACACACTCTCTTTTGGTGTTTCTGAGTCCCATGGGACAGGGGTTAGATTAAGGGGACATGAGACATAAAAGAAGATCAACTCTGGGATATGATTGGCCTTTCCTACTTGCATAGTTGGGACTCAAGAAACTTAAAAATAACTGATAAAACCAAAGATGTCTTTGGAGATAATGTAGGCTCTACAAAAGATATCTCAAACGAGGATATTTAATAAGGATAAATAAACAAATAAACTATGGTTATGCAGGGGAGGGCCAGGATATTTCTAATGTTTGATCTCAACATATTAACACTCATGTCTCATGCCCAAACCTATCAGTGTACATCCTAAAGCCACTTTGTAATTTCCTTTACCAAAGGAAATCCTGTAAGGTAAGAGAAACAAGTAAACTAGTTATAATTTTACTTAACTTGCAAATTTCACTTTTAAGTTTGTTTTAAATCTTTGTCACAAATTACATCTATTGAAAGATGTGCAAGTGTGTGTCTGTGTGTGTGTCTGTGTGTTAAAGATAGTTCAATATAACTCCAGCCCACACTCATGTCTTAGCTGTATACTGTCCTCTTCCTACTTTGTCTCTCTAAATACTTCTGTTTTATCTGAGTGGAGTAACCAAAAGGTCGCATTCCTTGGGATTCTGGCAGTAGTGCTGGGTTGCGTCTTCCTGCTGATGTCCATACTTTCAGTAACTTTATTCCTCTCTCTTTACAGCCCCTCCCCTCTCTTCATAATCAAAAGGTGTTTCTGATTAAAATAACGGGGAATATATTATTTCCACCTCCGAGTATCCTGATTAAATAATTAAGATCAACTTAATCTCTTTAAAATGTTCCGTCTGTGGCTAAGAGGACCCTATCCACTTCTAGTCTGGGAGGTGACGGATGGCAATAGTTCATTATGGACCAGATGGCAAGAATATCAAGGGCCCTCAGCTGATTAAGACTTCTAATTATGCACATCTAGTAAATTATAAGGTTGACACGGTAGTAGAGGCTACTCAGAGCTGATTGCCCAGCAGTCTCGAGAAAACTACATCTTTCAATGATGATGGGCTAAAGGTGGTATGGTGAATCTGAGAGCGAGGGGGAGGGGATTAGAGGGGAAAAAAATGTTAAAAAAAGAAAAAAAGTGTCCAAGAAAAGAGAGGTAGGAAATATCTTCCAGAACTTCAAAAGGCAACTCACTGAGGAGCATGAGGTGGGGACGGAGGAGCGAAGAGCAGGAGGACCACCCCAAGGGCTGGGGGATCTCAGTGAGGGCAATTCTGATTAGAAAAATCACTGGGTTTTGGTTGGGGAGGAGGGGACAGGGGAAGCATTGCAGGAGGGAGCAGTAAGCAGGATGTAAAGTGAATAAGTAAAAAAAAAATTAAATTAAATAAAGAGAGAGAGAGAGAGAGAGAGAGAGAGAGAATGAATCGCTGGTGGTCACTGAGATTTTATTCTTCCTGCAAAATGCACAAGGCATTCCAGCACGCTCTCAGATGTAAGTGAAGGCAGTGTGCTGAGCTCAGGCTAAAGCAGGGGGAAACTACTAATGAGAGCTGCATCAGGGCAGGAGCAGGACGGGCAGGGAGAACCTGAACACAGAAGGGAGGCTTGTACTGGCAACCAGAGAGCCAACTGCGACTCTCCACAGCAGTGATTCCCTCCCTGAATGTCCTGCTGACCACAGTTTTATGATTTATTCATTGTCACACCGGACAGCAACAAGCAGGTCACTGGGGACAGGAGACAGTACTGAATGGGGTAAAGAGACACGGAGAACATTTGGTGTCAGCAGGACAAGGAATTCACAATGCTCTCAGATGTATTCCCAGGACCTCTAATACCCCCAGGCATGTGGTAGACACTCGGTAAATATTGTTAAAGGAATGAATAGTTCTGGTACATCTTTGACTTAACAACCTAAACAAAGGAAAATCTCCTAGTCTATTCTTTTCCCCTTTTCCCTTCTTTAAAAAGCTGAGCAGTGAGTCAGGCTGGGAGCACAGTTCAGTCATAATACCTGGGACAAAAGCATCAGGATATGAGTTTGATTCTGGGGACCAGAGGAACCCGGCATCACTGACTAGAGAGTCGAACTGAATGGTTAGCTCTAGGTTCAGTGGACAGAACGAGAAGTGAGGTGAAGAAGCCATAGAGAAAGACACCGAATGCTGTCCCCTGCTCTCATTGGCTTACATAGACTCATGCCCACTGTACTGGCTGGTTTTATGTGTCAATGTGACACAGGCTCGAGTTATCACAGAGAAAGAAGCCGCCCTTGAGGAAATGCTTCCATGAGGTCCAGCTATAAGGCATTTTCTCAATTAGTGATCAAGGTGGAAGGGCCCATTGTGGGTGGTGCCATCCCTGGGCTGGTAGTCCTCAGTACTATAAGAAAGCAAGCTGAGCAAGCCAGGGTAAGCAAGCCAGTAAGCAGCATCCTTCCATGGCTTCTACATCCACTCCTGCCTCCAAGTTCCTACCCTGTGTGAGTTCCTGTCCTGACTTCCTTTGGTAATAAAAGCAATGTAGAAGTGTAAGCTGAACAAAACCTTTTCTCCCAACTTCCTTCTTGGTCATGATGTTTTTGTGCAGGAATAGAAACTCTGATTAAGACACCTACCCACAACCACACACACACACACACACACACACATGTACGGGCATACATGCACACACAGAGACACAATACACACACACAAATATACACACAATACACACATGCACACACAAATACAATACACTTCCATGCTCACACACACACCAAAGAATCAGAGAACAGGAGCCATAGATTTAAAATCTCTTTCTTGACAGATTAGCTTCCATTTCTCCACCCACCTTGAGCTAGTGATCTATAAGTCTTTCTACCTGAGCTTAACCATTCTTACTGAACTATGCTCCATGTTTATGTTCTGCTAAATCAACTGACGAGTTTAACTGAAGAGGGACATCTCTGCCTTTGCTTCAAAACCATGGTGACACCTCAGAAGTTCCTAGCTCCCAACCGAGAAACAACAGTAACACACACACCACACTCTGTTTCAGAGCAGTACTTTACTGTCCCTTTATGCTAAAACCAGAAAGTGGCATCCCGGATGTAGTACTTTACTGTCCCTTTATGCTAAAACCAGAAAGTGGCATCCCGGATGTAGTACTTTACTGTCCCTTTATGCTAAAACCAGAAAGTGGCATCCCGGATGTAGTACTTTACTGTCCCTTTATGCTAAAACCAGAAAGTGGCATCCCGGATGTAGTACTTTACTGTCCCTTTATGCTAAAACCAGAAAGTGGCATCCCGGATGTAGTACTTTACTGTCCCTTTATGCTAAAACCAGAAAGTGGCATCCCGGATGTAGTACTTTACTGTCCCTTTATGCTAAAACCAGAAAGTGGCATCCCGGATGTAGAGCCCCATAAAATAGATCCCTGAAAACTGTCCCTATATCTTTTTATGAAGCAAATGTGTTTTATTTATTGATGGTCACAACACTGGCTGGGGAAAGGAGCAGCTGGCAAGCAGTTTATTAAAACCATGCCTGCCCATAACACTAACTTCTGTTCTCAATAGAGAGAGCGCTGACTTAGTTACTTACACAGGATTTTCTTGCAGTGATATTCATAACCACTAAAGGAAGTTTTGCTTTTTACAAAAATGTCTGCCCAATCCAGGGACTTCTTCAGTTCAAGGCTGGCTCGCTATATCTATATAGATACTACAGAACTTTAATTTTGGGAGGATCTGGGTATTGCTCTGTGGTTAAGAACACTGAGAAGAAAGTAACATATTTTTCTAGGTCCTTTCATGGGTTACAACTTTACCCATCTAATTTGGACTTGGAAGCTAATTAAATTATTGCTGTGCTCCACAGGCCTGAAAGCAATTACTTATACTTCAACTTTTTATGTGAAAATTAAAAAGACAAAGTCTAATGTTGCCTAAACACCGGCTCCCTCGGTAACGGAATCGGTGAGCTGGTGTGTGACTCAATTAAGCAGTGTGGGATTTTAGGATGGGAAGGGTAACAGAGGGTACGAAGAACAACTATATGCACTTAATTATGCTGTAAGTTTCCTAAAGGAAAAAGAAATCTTATTTCTACTCGACATACAGAAATACCAGTGAGGATAGAAGTAGGTTAAAAACTCTAGAGGTTAAAAGCATCAAGTTTAATGACACAAATCTTGACTCCTAATTTGGACAGACTTATGAGCATCCTAAACTTCCCTGTCTGAAAAATGGGTGATAGAAAGCACTCTTAATACAGAGTGCTCTCATGGTCTTAAAAGTCTGGGGACTTCTTAGGATAGATCCTGGCCAGGTACCGGCATCTATTAAGTCCCGGCTGGCTATGAGGATCTATGTAACATCTCATCATTCGCATGCCTCCTCTATGGGTAGTATACTTATAATAGGAACCCACCAATCCTAGAAAACCTCATTCCTTGTTACTCAACCTAAATGAGGGGAAGGCTTTCCTCAAGAAACTCCAGGTGAAAAGAGAGTCAGCCTACTCCCGTCCCTTGTGAAAACAAAGCTAAGGAAAAGAAAACCAGCAGAGATTCCTCCCAGGCTCCTGGGTGGCATTTCAGCTGCTGCTGCCAGCTGGGTCCCTGCTCCTCCTGTGACTGGGTTATGGGGCCCACAGGGCCTAGGGCTGGGGAAGCAAGGAAGCAGGTTAGGAACACGAGGGTCCACCATTTACAATGAAGGGATTTGAACTGATAGATCTGTTACTTGGCAAAACAAACAAACAAAAAGCCTCAAGGGGGAAAACCATCTGCCAGTTTAATAGCCTAATTATTTCTAGGTAAGGTGTAATTTGGCCCCATTTTATTGGTTACAAGGAAACAATGGAACCCTAAGTTACTTGGAGAAGCCATACAAAAAAGACCTTCTATTAAACTCTATGACAATTCCCCACCGTCACTCATTCAATGATCATAAAAAATTTTTATCTGCACAAGTTTGCCATTGCTGCTATAAAATGAGTTGACATGGAATTGCAATGTGATTTAGATTCTGAAATATGTCTGTAGTTCTCCAAAAGGATAAGCACCCTTCAGTCTATCATACTAAGTCCAGTTGTGTTCTCCTGTCAGATATAATGTTTGTCTTAGGGGTTCTCTTCCTGTGATAAAACACCACGCACATAAACAACTTGAGCGGAAGGATTTATTTCATCATACAACTCTAAAGTCACACTTCATTGTTGAAGGAAGTCAGGGCAGGAACCTGAAGGTAAGAGCTGATGGAGAGAGGCCATGAAGGAATGCTGTTTACTAGCTTGGAGCTCATGGTTTGTTCAACCTACTATCTAGTAGCTCCCAGGTCCACCAGCCCAGGGGGTGGAGCCATCCACAGTGAGCTGGGTCTTGCCCTATTAATTATCAATGAGCACCAATATCCTACAATATAGGAGTCCCATAAGAGAGAAACACAGCCGGAATGCGGCCTTCTGAAACATTAAATTGTTGTACTTGGTATTTCAAGGAATACAGCATACTCTGAGATAGAACAAATGCTGTTAATACACATAGCTGGCCATCAGAGAACCACAGAGGAAACACTGATCTGAAAAGATGATTATTGCCCATTGACTCCAGGTTCAGTCACATTGAACTAACTACATGCATAGCACTAACATACACCCAACATATAACTAACTATACACAGATAGACACATTAGATTAAGAACTATATTTTCTATGACTATTTGTGAATGTCATTTAAATGAAGCCTAGGTTAAAACAAGCCATTCTCAGAAGAGAAGGATACTGTAGTCACGGTAACAGGAAGGCTTTAGCTGGAATTACTATTAAAGCTGATTTGTGGGAAAATTAATGAACGAACTATCGTACTGTTTTATAATATATTAGTAATTATTATTGATGGTGATGGGCAGTTGGGAAAATGCCATCTTCCCTAATATCTCTAGAGAATGGGGGAGGGGGGGGAGTCAGCCCTTGGCTGTGAATCCCACAGTGTGCAGCTCCTTGACCCAGTGTGGCAATTCAGATAGATGCAGCTCTGAGAACAGCAAGGGAGGTTGGCAGCACAAAGAAAAGCCAAGAAATATGTGTGCAAGGCTAAGAGGTTCTTGACACGGGAGTCAGGAAGGAGCTAGGAGGTCAGCGGCCAGAGGGTTCCACATGAGCAGAGATGGAGGAGGTGAAGTTACAGGGACAGGTCAAAAGCCAGTAAAAACCCGGGGGAGGAGGGAAGGTCAGGAAGCGCAAGCTTAATGCTGCTTCTGCATCTTCCCTTGATTATCTCAATGACCTTGGTCGGCCAAGCAAGATGCTCTTGGCCCTAGTATTTTATTTTCTAAATGATAAATGGTACCTTTATAATCTGCCTAAGACATTCATCTGATTCAAAGAATGAACACAAAAGCAGTTTAAAAAGTGGGGAAAAACAACACAAATGATAAGAAATGTGTATTGCATTATAAACTGGATGATAATGATCAACTAAAAGCAATTAGCATTAAAAGGAAAAAAAAAGTGTCAATATGATAGATTAAATGGCATTACTTCCATGCTGTTCAGACAAGAACACGGAATACAAAGCTCTTTAAATCTCCTACAATTACTAACGCAACTTTAGTGGCACTAAAAAAAAAAATCGTATTTACTTGAATCATTTCTAAGCAGTGAGGTTGTTCTGGCAGCTGAGTTTTCCACATAATTACATGATACCCATTTAACTCAATTTCTTTATGGTTTTTCACCTTTGAAAGAAAATTTATTAAAATACAGTAAGACTCCTTACACCATCTGCCTTCAGAAATTGACTGCAACTCATAGTCTCAGATTTTACAGGTCTTATCTAGTATCTATATATTTTTTTAATTTCTCTTGGTTTCTGTCATCTGGCTGTGGTCACTCCTGTCAACCTTGTCTCCGCCTTGTCACTTCTACCTAGTTACTTGTTGCAATTCACAGGACACAGAGTTCGAGTACTTACAACCTGTCTAAAATGTTGAGTCTGTGTCTCTGAGAAAGTACCTGTCAGTTTTTCCTGCTCCCAAAGTGGGGTCTATATGTCCCTCTTATTGTATCTACTGTACGTGTTCAAGTCACTTCTTCAGATTCTCAATAAACCGGAAGTCAGTGGGGCCCCAGGGAAGGCTAAGTGCCTGACTCAGCCTTTGGTGGCATGGTTTCACCGATGACAACGTGCTAGGGCATCATGAAGGAAATCTGTCAGCAAAGTATTGAAGAAGCCACTGAGCCGGGGCTGAGCTTGGCAGGGGGTTTGGTAGAGCCACTGTGCCAGGATATGAGGAAAGAGCTGGAAAACAGAGTGGAAGGGTCACGAGTGGTAAAGGTGAACACTAAAACAAGGCAGGCCACGGCTGCATAAAGCATGAAGTTTGGTGTCCAGTGGACATCGAACCTGGGACACAGAGTGAGTGGCACGAGACAGGGTCAGACAGAACATAAACATCAGGTGTCTGCTCAACCTTCAACGCCTGGAGAAACCCAGATCCCATTCTAAAGAAATGCCAGTTTGGGTCTTTAGACAGATCATTTGGGTCACGGGCTGATGGTAAGTACCACATATGGTAAGTACCATATGTACCATGCAAGTACAATGACCCAAATCCAATGCCCAGAACTCCCATGTAAAAAGCCAGCTGTGGTATCACATGCCTGTAATCCTACTGACAGGGAGGCAGAGACAATATGGATACCTGGGGCTCGATGGCCAGACAGCACATCTGGACCAAAAGCTATAGGTAAAAATACGAGACCCTGTCTCAGAAGGGGCCAAGCACAGCTAAAAGAAGATACCCGAGGCTAACCCCTGGCCTCTGCACACACTCACATGCGTGTGCACCTACACACACACACACACACACACACACACACACGATACTGCTGGGTGGTACTGCTTTTCAAACATTCGAAAATACACGCAACATTAATCATTAATAAAGCTGATAACGGAAGAATGAAATGAGGGGGGAATGGGGCTTGCAAGAGAAAAAAGATGTTTGAGAGAAAAATGATGGAGAAACGGATTTTCTGGAATTAAAAAGAAATGGATCTATCTTTGTACCCTAGGGTATAATGCACAGAGCGTATTCTAAAACTGCTTATTAAATAGAACTAAAAGCCATCTACGGCTTGGACTGGCACTAATGCTCCAAAACAGAGCACTTCACTGTTCCTTGGGATGACTAATGCTCGAACAGTCTCTGTTTCTGATAGTGGTTGTGCTTAAGTCACGGTAAACAGAAAAAGGATAGAAGCTATTATGGATAATTTCCCTCCATTTACTTTTAACAGCAGGTAAAATGGACTACCATTACAGAAAATAATATCAAGGAAGGAGAGGGTTAGAAAATGGTTCCTCGCAAAACCAAACCAAACCAAACCAAAAAACAAAACAAAACAAAACAAAAAAAAGACTTTATAAAGTTAAATTGATGTAACAATTTCCTCTTGCCAGACTCCCGGATGTGGTGGTTGGAAATGGGAACTGAGCAAAATCCTGAGTCTAAGAACAAAGGAGAGAAGCTAAAAATGTGCCTTTTAAAGTTTCAAATGGCTGTCCTCTCACCTAGTCACCTCCTCTCCCATTTTAAGGGTGTGCTTGGGGACAGTAGTCTCCACTGTAATCCCCAAAGCCCCTGCCTTTTGTGGTGTACAACCAAGGCCCGGGGTCAATACAGGGTATTGGGGTTAGTGGCGACTGCTTTCTTTCTTACCTCTTCGTGTTAAGACTTCATCTGCAACTAACCTAAATCCTTTTTATGAAATGTGTCTTACCCATCCCCAGTTGTATTGTGCTGATACATTCATTCATTTAGTAACTATGTAAGGGGCAGGGATCACATGCCAGACACTACAAAATACATCAGTGAGGGAGATGGATAGTGGGAAGAGCGTGTGATGCAGAAACAGGAGGACTTGAGTTCATAACCCAGCACTGCGTTAAGAAGCTGGGCAAGGTTATGTGCAGACATAGCCAGAGTGCCCATGCTTGTGGAAGTAAAGATTGGTGAGCCCCGAGTTTGTTGGCAGGTCAGTTTAGCCAAGTGATAGGGATCATTTATAGTAGGAAACTAAAAATAAAAGGTAAAAAATTATGTTTGTTCCCACAGACAGTCTGGGAACAAGAGCTGAAAATAAAGTTAATAAAGACACTGAATGTCCTCTATGTGGGGTGGGGGAAGTAAGTTATTCATATGTAGTTCCAGTCTCAGTGAGGAAAGGTGTTCCTACCGCACTCCGCTAGGAGGAGGTGACCTGCACTGCTAAACACAGAGAGGTACTCTGCCTGCCTGCTTTTTCTGTGTAAAGTGAAAGATGGGAAAATACTTTGAACAACATGTATGGGTGTTTTACCTGCATGTTATGTATACCCTAGGGGCCCCAGGTAGATCTGGGCTGTTTCACCTCTATGCGTGTACCTGGTGTCCTTGGATGCCAGAAGAGGACATCAGATTCCCTGGGACTGGAGTTACAGATGGTTGTAGAGATTCAAACCTCAGTTCTCTGGGAGAGTACCTAGTGCTCTTAACGGCCAAGCCATAGCCAAGGCTCTGCACGTCTGTTTGTTTATTTTCAAATACAACACAAAGCTCTTTTTGGCCACACCGCAAAATTTAATAATGATATATTGGCCCCAAAATACGTGGCAAATTTTCTCTTAAATTTACTCTGAGGAGAATTGATATTTCCTAATAAAGAAGTTAGTTCCTACTTCATTTTAAGCTAAATATCCAGGTGCCACAGGTTGACATTTGTCCATGCTCGATGCTGCGAGAGAACGGCTGCTTGCTTGGTGGTTGTTGTTGTATTTCTCCCCTAAAACATGAGTTTCATATGACATAGAAATGAACCCCGCTCACCTGTCTTTGATTGTGGGTTTCTTCTTGGTTCTTCAGGGGCTTCTATTGGCTGATCAGCCAGAAAAACTCGAGCTTGATCTACGGCGTTCAGCACAGAATACTCTTTCTCCTTCAGCTCACGTCTCAACACCTTTGCAAAGAGAAACAGAGATGGAGTGTATAAGCAGCTTCACATGTTTTCAGCAAAACACGAAGGCATGGTTTAGCTTGACCACTTCTGACCGAAGATGCAGAGGGAGTGGCTTAAGCCAGCATTCAGGTAAGTTACAAGTGAAAAATGTGTTACAGGTAGGAACAATAGAAAGCGTGAATATAAGCCAAAGGGAAGGTTCCTGAAAATGTTATCTTTGTTGAAGGAGAGAAGAAAAAGATGAAGGACTGGAAGGACACTTTAAGATTTTCATCTACGGGTGGGCATTAGCTACATTGTATTTGAATTTACCAAATGTGAACTTGGAGAATCCCCACTGTGTGGAGTTGCTAAAACATAATAGCCTGCTCAAAGACACTTCTTCCTTAAGACTGACAAGAGAAATTGCATCCAATGATACGGAAGAAGGTAATTTCACATGTGGTAATGAGGGCCTCAGAAGTGTTTTATGTTCTTTAGAACACATTGAGAAAAAAATTAAGAGATAGGCACAAATTAAAGTGTGTGAAATCAAAACTAAACCAAAGAGAACACATAAAAGACAGTCTCCAATTATCTTAAAATACAGTTCGTCCATCTCTCACGATGAGGCAATTACTGTTTTCCCCCTGGTGAGGTTTTCATGCGAATCTGGGACTCCCAGAACAACTTGTCTCTAGCACATTTATTCTTTTAAGTAGAGATGAACTTTCACCCCTGCTCCGATAAAATGTTTGGTGATTAAGACTCTAATTGACAAGGGTTTAAAGACAGACAAACTCACTTGGGGATAAGACACCAACATGTAAATATGTCTCCTGCACTATTTTAATACTAAAGCAGCTGCTGTCATTGTTCGCCTTTAAAATTCATACACAGCCAAATGTTTGGGCCCTAGTGCTTTGATTATAGAACAATTCAGTGGCTATATGCTTTGAACATGCAAGGGTTTTTTTTTCTCCCTAAAATATTTCTCCATAAGATTGTAGAATCAAGCCGGGCGGCGGTAGCGCATGCCTTTAATCCTAGCACTTGGGAGGCAGAGGCAGGAGGATTTCTTAGTTCGAGGCCAGCCTGGTCTACAGAGTGAGTTCCAGGACAGCCAGGGCTATACAGAGAAACCCTGTCTCAAAAAACAAAAAAAACAAACAAACAAAAAAAAAATGTTAAGATTGTAGAATCAAGTCTTTCCTTTTGCCTTTTGGACATAATTAAATGTTTTAATAGTGTTTGACACCACGGTGTTAGGACGCAAGGTTATTTGGAGGCTAAATTATCATCTTTTGCACTCAGTAAAAATGGAAAAAAACATCTAGAAGTACCAGAATAATTATCCTATAGAGATGGCAAAGATAAACAGGAGAGAAATATGGAGGAGCCAAAGCCAAAAGGGGCTGTTACAGGTGGAGAAGGAAGGGGACAGCCAGGACAAGAACCATTAAAAGTTATTTGACTTTTATACCATGAACAATTATTATCTGGTAAGAATTTAAAAAATGAAAGTAAGACCCTGGACCCCCTATAAAATAAAATCCACAACCCAATATATGTAAGGATCCAGGTGGGAAATAAAACTTTCCCTAAAAATCATTTACATAGACACATTTACACGTACTCCCTCACACTTATCACACCAAAGTCCTACAGACGGCAGAGTGACTGTAGGTTGGCCAAACCCAGTCAATGAGTATTGTTAAATGACCATGCTAGGGAACACATAGCTGTCAACATTCCTGTTCAAGAAATGCAGCTCAAGGAGTCCCAGAGTCTCATACCTGCATGAAATAAAACAGATCTGTTTTCTGACAAGTAATGTTTTGATATATGTGAAAAAGGTCAGAAGAGAATGAGAAAAATAGATTTTTTAAAAAAAAATCTATATATGTATGCGTGTGTGTCTGTGTGTGTGTGTGTGTATGTATGTATTTATGGGTCTAATCCACCACATTTTTTAACAAGATATTATCATATCTTTAGATGAGCGAGATCTAGAGGTTCAGAAGCATCCCTAACAATTACTTCCAAAACCACTTGTAAATAAATATAAAACGGTAGTATGAGAATATCACATTGATTTATATTTTTGAATATTCAAAAAAAATTAACAGTCAAAAGTACTCATCCCCAACTGAGTGCAACCAGTTAATACAGAAGCAGTGAAGAATCATAAAACGATACCCAGGGCTCTGCTGAAACTTTCCTTCAGTGAGGACTTGCCAGAAATGCACCTGTCCAAATGCAAGGTGTGGAAGAGGCAAAGGTCCCAGAAGACCATACCTTCCCTCGAGTCCATCTGACAGAGAAGATTCCTGAGAGTATTTTAGAAATATCACTAAGGGGAAACCTGAACAGATATAAAAGAACGGAAGAGAAACTAGGTCTGGCGAGGACGAGCAGATACAGTGTTGGGTCTCCAGAAAAAGAATATGCTCATGGGAGATGTCCCAGAGGGTAAATTCCAGATGCTGTAAGTGGGGAACTTAGAAAAGGTGATTCTGAGCCAGGCGGTGGTGGCGCACGCCTTTAATCCCAGCACTTGGGAGGCAGAGGCAGGAGGATTTCTGAGTTCGAGGCCAGCCTGGTCTACAAAGTGAGTTCCAGGACAGCCAAGGCTACACAGAGAAACCCTGTCTCAAAAAACCAAAAAAAAAAAAAAAAAAAAAAAGAAAAGGTGATTCTGGTGACTGAAGAAGGGGTATTCCTGCCTGATCATTCAGAACTAGTCAGTCCTCCAAGTGCCTTGGAAAGTGCTGTGGGAGGGGAGGGGACAAAGGAGAGCTGTTTTTAAAATTATGATTCTCCCAAGTTCAGATAGAAAATAAATGTCTACAGAAAAACTACTGTGGAGACAAACTGGTCGATTTCCCCACATGGCTGGAATTTTATCAATTATGCATGGAGACTCTCACAGGAGAGCAATTTTGTTGGCTGACTGTTTGCTGTGCTCAGAAAGCTCTCTCCCCAGACAGCCACACTGAAGATGCTTCAGACCATTAATGCCTTATAGATGGAGGGCTGCAACTACCATTACAGCAGCCTTCACCTATCCCATTCCGTACATTTCCTGTTCCCATTACTCTGCTTATGTCTTTCTGTACTTCTCAGATCTATTATTCAAGGACAGTATGTATTCCTTTTTTTTTTAATGTTTTATTTAATTTCTGTCTTTCTCAGATACACCAAATTCTCAGGACTTCTGAATCTTATACAACAGGGAGTTGAGCATTGAGCTCGGCTCCAAAGTGCTTCCGATCAATGGGGGATGGGGGGGGCTTCATATGAGTCTTGCAAGGAGAGAGAGATTCTTCCCCCAGAGAAAAATCATCCCCCAACCTTGGGAGTAAAGATTCCGGTGTGTACATCAGGAGAAACATGCGCCTTTAGCACCCATACAAGGCAGTAGCTAAGACTCAAGAAGCAGGCAGAGGTGGAGGCAGAAGTCTATGTGTGTGCCTTTGTACATTTGACACCTAATACTGAAGGACAGGCAGGCTGATAAGAAGCCAGGCAACTGGGTTAAGACATGACTACAAATTTACATAATTTTCTTAACAATATTGTTGGGTCTTCTGGATTAATAAAAACCAAATCCGAGTATTAGACAGTCTTCCAACGTTTACTTGCATTTCTCAACACATTAATCTACAACCTGCCAAAGGGGAGTGGGGGGGGGGGTTGGGAATCACCCTGCATTAAATTCTTGTTAGGGAATGTCTGGTGAACTGACTTGGTAAGCCAGAGAAGGAAATATAGCAGGTATGGGCAGGTGGAAACCACCCTATGTAAAATTCTGGGGCTCTGACCCTGATACCATCTCTCTCCCCAGTATCCTAGAGGACTACATGTAGCATATCTGCACATACTCTCTTTTGACGTTTTAATTTTGTTACTCAATTTGTCCTATTTCGATTCTATTTAATTGCATTCACAAAGAGATTTGACTTTCAATGCATTACACACAATCACCATGCCTTTACCTCTCCATTAGACATAAAGGAAGCCCAAGTCTTCTAAGCACCTGGAGAGCATTAATGATAAGGTAATTAGAGTCCGATGAGTTGTTTTGTATACAAAGAAACACTCAGTTCCTAGTATCTCGTGTCTCATTTGGGAGCCACTTAAATGAGTGTAAGATAAACCTAAATGGAATTTTTCTATGTTAATGACTTTATATTTTCACTGAAAACAACCCTCTTTCCAAACAGTAACAAGCTTTGGTGAAGATACGAGGAACTGGACCCTCACACACTGTTGGGGGATGGTAGAATCATATGATGCTTTAGTTTGGTATTTCCTCAAATGTTAAACACAGGGTTTATTTTACCCTGTATCCTAGATATCCCATAACCAGATATCCCCAGAAATAACACATCTGTACAGATAAAAACAAACATGTGAATGTTCATAACCAGACAGAGGAACCAACCAAACACGCATCCACTGATCCTTAGATAAGCAAAATGCAACCGAGCTGCACAGCAGATCCTAGCAAGGAAAACGAGTTACAGATCAATACAGGCTACCACTGGATAAACCTAACAAATGTTCTCAGCAAACATTCAGATCAAAGCCTGTGGTATGAGATTCTATTACCACAGAGGTAGCTACAAAGAGAGAAGAAGTAGATCAGTAGCTGCCTAGGGTTGGAGGCCTGAGGGGGTGGAGGAACACAGGGGTTCTTTTTCATGAGAATAAACTTCATTACATCAGAGTAATAAATGCAAACCAAGAAGCAAATGGTTTTAGTCCTTCTCTTCCAGAGAAAGTTGATCAGCTTAGTGCAAAACATGTCAGTGAGAAATTCTGGGGGTGCTCAAGTCGGATAGAACACTCTTTTGCTTACAACTTGCACATTTTAGATTGACTTGAGAGCACTCAGCCACACAATTGCTTAATCAAAGAAACTCTGTCAGGCAGGTGCCACACTGGACCGCCATGAAGTGAGCTTCTAAGTCAATCACTGAGTCCTTAGGCTGGGGCATGAGTCCCGGGACCTGATGAAGGGGAATAGAGTCAATGTGGGTGATGCAAATGGTAAGAATATCCATAGAAGATGAAGGGGAGATATTGGTACTCAAGGACAAATAATAGTTGCTTTTAGGGAACTTCACAGGCACCTTTTAAATGAACGCTTTTAAAAAGGAAGAGAAGAAAAAGACCTATGTCATTCCTAACCACTTCAAATACTCATCTTAACTGCCAAATACTTACCTAATTTTCGAAAGTTTCAGAATTTAGAGAGCCAGGACAGGGAAACCAAAACAAAAGAAGCCGTGCAGTTACTATGAGGGGGATGAATTATCTCTCAACCTGAGAGATGAGTCGAAATCTCCCTTCTCGGAGAAAGATGGGGATCTTCTGAACTATCCAAGGCTAGGATCTGACATTGCAATCTGCCTCAGCCACCTATTCCAGAGCCAGCCCTCAGGAGCGAATGAGGTGAGGCCTCAGTTTAGCCTCTCCGTGATGCTCCTGCGTGCTACATACCCATTTCCAATCTCCTTCCCCACGTCATAGATGGTGGCCAAACTCTCTGTGTTTGCTTGGAGGCACCTGGCTGTTTCCAGTTCCCAGGTGCAGCCTCATACTGGTGGCTCACAGCTCTCAGCAGCTGGAGGTCCTAGGAGGACCTTGGATGTCTACAGGGATCTATGCTTCCAGTATTGATGACAAGGGTGTGGTTTACAAGTTTATGAGTTTGGCTTTGTAAAATATCTACCTACCCTACATGATGTGAATAGAGGGTGCAGTCTAGTCAGCCCATCAAGGCTGTGGCAACAGCAAGGCCAACGCTAAGGCTATATATTTTGTTCCATTCTTTTGAAGGTAATGAAATGCTAAACTCAGAAATCGATGGCATTCACTCAACTTTGTAAATAGACCAAAGGCTGAACCATACACTTAATGGGGTAAACTTAAGGATATGCAAATATCTTGTTATTAAACTAATAACATCAAAAAATCCTGCAGGTCATGTTTTTTTTTTAGTTTCCTTATAATACATATGCATGCATGCACACAAACATATATGTTAATATATATGAATACATATCACATATATAACGTGTGTAAGAGTTTATCTCCAGGGTTGAACATATCCAGTCATACAATGGATCCTCTCCCTCATTCATCTCTTCCTACCTTGCTGTCCGGACACCCTGTATAGCTATGCGACCGTCCCCTGCATTAACTGGCTAATGAGAATGGAGAGCTATACTCTATCACTAGCTGTCAGGAGCAACCATGTCAGATTAAGAGGAAGGCATAATCTATTATTCTAACAATATCGTACATAGACAAGCAGGAATGGATTTGGGATTGGTAACATTCACTACAGCCGTTCAAAGAAAGCATTTCACAGGCTGTGAAGCACATCTGGGTGGGCACTGCTTAGGGACAGGTGATGTCATGCCCAGTGAGGAAGGATCAGGGATGTTCCTTGAGTGACAATGTTATAGAATCTGAGTCTTTGCGTTTGCCAGGAGAAACGCCTGGTAAACACACATTTCCTTTTCTTGCAGACACCTGGTGACTTTGCCACCCAAAGCTTGGCCACTGAGCTGGAAGCACACGCGCATGGCAGCTTGACACTGCCTGTGACACATTCCGTTGGTATAATCACCACGCATGTTGAGACTGATGGATAGTGAAGTAGGGTTGGAACATGAGGATTTAAGAGGGACTGATGTCTTTCTTGTGAGACTGGACTCGTTCTCTTAGGAACAGATAAATCCTAATAAGGTCCAATTACTGCACAGCAGGTTGTGGCATCTGCCCCCGTCCCCTGCTGTCACTGGCAGCCACTGCCTTCTGCTATCAGTATGCACAGACTATGAGGACCTCACTAGATATAGCTCTGCCTCTAGAGCTATGAGATAAGTGAACTACTTATCCTTATATATCGTTCAGTCTCAAAGACTCTGTTATAGCAAAAGTAAATGAAGTAATATGGCTTTCCAGTAAATAAGTGCTCTAAATAATCTCCAAGGCAAAACAGTGTAGAGGGAAACTTTAGCTTACATGTAGTAAACAAGACTCAACTAGAACAAGGAAGAAGAAAACTTCAAAATAACTCAAGATAACTTCACAAAGGAAAGCAGAAACTGGACTTTAAAGCCTAAACATTCTAAAATGTTTACTAGATCTGTTATGCTCAAGAGTCAACAATAGCAAAGGGAAAATACAAAAATTATTTTGTGTCCATAAAAATGAAATCCACTTAGCTGGGTACAGTAGTCTCAGCTCTCAAGAGACTAAGGCAGGAACAATACAAGTTCTAGGACAGCGCAGGCTACCATGAAAACCTGTCTCATGTGGAGACACTCTACTGTCTCCCAAGGTATGGGGCTAGTAAAGTACCATAGAGTTAAGCACACATTAATCTTATGCTGAATATACAGAAAAGGGATAGGCATAGCCACAGATCATGTGACACAGTCTAAAAGGGGGAGAAGAACGGCAGAATGCGATAATTTCAAGTTCCATCCATTTGCCTGCAAATTTCATGAATTCATTGTTTTTAATAGCTGAGTAGTATTCCATTGTGTAAATGTACCACATTCTCTGTATCCATTCCTTTGTTGAGGGACATCTGGGTTTTTCCCAGTTTCTGGATATTATAAATAAGGCTGCTATGAACATAGTAGAGCATGTGTTCTTGTTCCATGTTGGAGCATCTTCTGGGTATATGCCCAGGAGTGGAATAGCTGGGTCCTCAGGTAGTCTATGTCCAATTTTCTGAGGAATCGCCAAACTGATTTCCAGAGTGGTTTTACCAGCTTGCAATCCCACCAGCAATGGAGGAGTGTTCCTCTTTCTCTATATCCTTCCAGCATCTGCTGTCACCTGAGTTTTTGATCTTAGCCATTCTGACTGGTATGAGGTGGAATCTCAGGGTTGTTTTGATTTGCATTTCCCTGATGACTAAGGATGTTGAACATTTCTTTAGGTGCTTCTCGGCCATTTGAGTTTCCTCAGTTGAGAATTCTCTGTTTAGCTGTGTTCCTCATTCTTAATAGGGTTATTTAGTTCTCTGGAGTCTAACTTCTTGAGTTCTTTGTATATATTAGATATTAGCCCTCTATCAGATGTAAGATTGGTAAAGATCTTTTTCCAAAAGTTTTAATGTAAACTTTTAAGCCATTTTTTCTATTTTTCATTGAGAAATAAAATATATACATCTACCTTATGTAATGCTTTATTTTGAAATAATTGATAAACTTGCAGAATGGCTCATCCAGCTAACATATGTAATAAATATCTTACATAGTTTCAACCTTTTACAATAACATTTAAAATATACTCTTTCAACAATTTTCAAGAATATAATACTTGTTATTAATTACAGTCTCCAGGCTTCAAAACACAAGTAGCGAACAAATTACTACCTTTTAAATAACACACTATTAACAATTATGTATGTATGGGCCAGGGAGATGGTTCAGTGGCCAAGAGGGCTTGATGCTCTTCCAGAGGACTCAAGTTTGCTTCCCAGCATCAGCACTGGGTGGCCCATGACTACATGTAACTCAAGGTCCAGGGTATCAGATAGCTTCTTCTGGTCTTCCTGGATAGCTGCACTCATATGCAACACACCCACAGGCAGACACACATACAAACATACACAAACAAACACATAGCTAAAAATAAATCTATAACCACAGACACACATACATACACAAACACATAGCTAAAAATAAATCTATAAAACAAAAGGGAGACTGTGTATTAGAAGCCAGTGCTTCATTTCTGTGGCACAATGTACAATTTTTTCTACTGTTTTCCTTCAATGATCTCTTTCAGTCTGGATTCATTTATAAAATGAGATATATGACAATCATTGAATCATTGTCTGTATAATTAAATTCCTATGGTCATTGGAGATCTTACCATATTTAGTTTTTTTTTAAAGATTTATTTATTTTATGTATATGAGTACACCACTGATCTCTTCAGGCACACTAGAAGAGGGCATCAGATCCCATTACAGATGGTTGTCAGCCATCATGTGGTTGCTGGGAATTGAACTCAGGACCTCTGGAAGAGCAGTCGGTGCTCTTAACTGCTGAGCCATCTCTCAAGCAACATATTTAGTTTTAAAGAATATCTGATGTTTATTTTATATTCAAGGGATAAAAGGAGCCACATACAGTGGGGCAATCTGATAGCACATTCCAGAAGGAAAATGAACCATATTCCAGAGGATGTCTCCATTAACTCTGATTTGCCAGTCCACTCCCTCTGATCTCATAAACAGAACTTCCCCACCCCCGGAGTGGGACAATTCAGGCAATATTAGGACAGAGAAAAGATAACTTCCTAACCAGAGATGATGGTAGCCACTCAGACCTTTCCTTCAGTCTCTGCTCCACTGAGAGTACAGGGAGGCCACTGCAAGGGAAGCCACAAGTTCAACACCAGTGTGAACTGACATGGAAAGAAAAGAATCCTCTTAACTAATACAGGTTAAACTACAGTTGTGCTGATAGGGTTTCTTATACTCCAACTCTTGCATATAATTATCAAAAAAATTATCTCTAAGCTGTTGATGAAAGATCCTTGCTTATATTTCTAAGGAGAGTATCATTTTCCCTAAAGATTCAGGTACTTAAAGTAGCAAAAAGGCCGGGGATACAGCTAAATCGGGAGAGGGCTTGCCTCGCATACACAAGGTCCCCTGGTCCAATCCCTAGTTCAGCATAACCTGGGTATGGTGGCATACTCCTATAAAAGTACTTAGGAGGAGAAAGTAGGAGAGTTAGAAGTTCAAGGTCACCCTAAGCTACACTGCAGGTTTGATATTCACCTGGCATACATAAATAAGACAGTATCTTAAAAAAAATACATATACAGTATTTTTTAAATGTGATATTTGTTAAATGAACAAATTAAAAGGATTACCATAGACATAAAGAGATTAAAAGGAACCAAATACCCTTAGGTGTGTGTCACTCATTTTGCATTCAACAAGTCTTTATTAAGTATATGGAATTGTGGATATACAACAAATAGAAAATAGTACAGCAGCTACATTGGAAGATGAAAACGCTGGAACAAGGAAAGGCTGCCAGGATTGGAAGGTGCCATTTAGCACCTTGAGTTAGAGTTAACTTTGTAGACTCGAAGAAAGAACATTCTAGGACACAGCACAGATCTGTGATTGAAATCACAGCAAGAGGCCAGCATGGCTGAGACCAGTGTGGGAGAAGAAGGAGCAAGAGCTGAGATGAGCTCGGTGTGTGGGAGGCACAGGGGACCACACGGGGCTCTTGCCTTCTGAGACTAGTCTATTACTGCGAGTTCGATTTATTAACAGGACCATACTGGCTGCTGTGCTGGGGACCCCAGAGTCTGATGAATGGTAGCAAGTGGCCAATTTAGATTCTCTATCTTGATGAGAGAACTTAAGACTCCCTAACACATTGAATGAGGAAGATGGGGTTCAAGCTATTATTATTATTTTACCTAAGCAACTGAAATCACATCTCGAACAAGTGAGATGGAGACGTCTGGGTAGAATGTTTTAAAGGTCAGCTCTGCGGTGCTCTCAGCGTGGCCATGGGACAGGTAAGATTAGGGTCCCTTTAGAGGTGACACATCAGCACATTCCCAAATCTGGGAGAGGGTGGCCTGCAGATGGAGTCTAAACCCAGGAAGGACTGCATATAGAGACAATGACATGGCCTGGTTCCTACTGCATTCCAGTTTTAGAAGAGGCTTGAAGAGGGGACCAGAGAGGGAAAGAGGAGGCACTTCAGTGAGAGGATGAGAAAATCAGGGCAGCAGGATACCTAGAGGTCAAGCAGAGAGGACCAAGTATGGGCTGAAACCCAAGACTCAGCCAACGCTAGCATGCACAAGTTATGACAAGAGGCACATGACTCAGTGTGAGGACCACGACTGACCTGAGGAGAGTTCACTGAGTACATTTCTGAGAGTCTTTTGTTATTTTTAACATACTATAGTTTATATATGTTGAAGCATAATATACTTTTTATTTGTCTGTTTGGCTGGCTGGTTTTTGTTTTGTTTTTTGGTTTTTTTTGTTTTTGTATTTTTGAGACAGGGTCTCTCTGGATAGCCTTGGCTGTCCTGGAACTCACTCTGTAGACCAGGCTTGCCTCAGATCCACTTGTCCCTGTCTCCCAAGGGCTAGGATTAAAGGTATGTGCCACCAATACCTGGCTTACATAAATGTTCTTGATGTCAACAGATCTAATTGTAAAACAGCAAACTCCAAGGCAAAACTGAAACTACAGAGCCACTTATCTCAATATTTGGACATTCAACATAACAGCAAGGCATTCAACAAAGCATGGCGAGCCCTTCTCACGACCTGGAGCTAGCGAGAACATGTGGGTGCCCTAGTGTAGCGGGCATGGACCTGGGGCATCTGAACTGAGGCAGGTTAGAGGCAGTCTTGGCACAGAAGGCTTCTTTAAACTTTGGTTCTCACAAAAGAACTTCATGGCTTACTGGAGAAGAGAGATAGAGGGAAAGAATGATACAAATATAAAGAGAATCTGCTAGAATATAATTTACTCCCTTCCTCCTCCCAACTCGCTTTCAGAGCTAAATCAGCATATATGGATCTAAGTCATTTTGTATGGTAGCAAAGAAGGCCAGAGAGTCGTTAAAGTTGATAGCACTAATAAAACTCAAAGAAAAAAGAGAGAAAAATGGGATTATGTTCCATTGGTATGCAGGCAAAAACTTCTTTTAATTCTCCTTCATAGTGCACAGTGCCGTAAAAGTTTTGGTTAATGTCCCTAAATGATCAGTTAAATGTATAAATTCATTTTGGTTCCACCCCACTGACATCAAAAAATAAAGGCGAAATCGGAATACTAAGTATGAATGCTAAGAGCAAGACAGGACTCTCCAACATGTCACAGTAACAAACCAGTCTTTCCTCTGCACTGTTGAACACAGAGAGACACACATACACATTCATGCACATGCACAGACACATACCTGCATCCCTCTAGTTCAGCAAATCCATTAGTAACTTCTCTCATCAGACCCTGTTAGGTGCTAACATTCAAGTTCCTTCTCTTTGAACTTGGCTCTCAGTATTAGACTAAAGCATCCATTTTCAATCTGTGACCCTTTGGGGATTGAATGACTCTTTGCAGGGGTCACCTAAGACCATCGGAACACACTGATATTTATGATTCATAAAAGTAGCAAAATTACCACTATGTAGTAGCAAGGAAATAATTTTACAGTTGTCAGGGAGGGTCACCACAACATAAAGAACTGTTTCAAATGGCCACAGCATTAGGAAAGTTGAGACCCCCTGGGCTACAGGGATGAATGCAGTACACCCCATTACTCTGAGAAACACAATCAGTAACATGCAGGATCTTCACCACAGTAACCTGGATATCATTCTTTAAGGACATTTTACTTTATGGACTCTCTACTCCAGGGCTTCTTAAAGCCTTTCCTTATCAGCCACAGCACAGTTATATGCATCTATGATTCCTAGTTGTGTGTTCAGGTCCCTACAACAATGATTTTGACAGTGATTATCTTCTTGCAAAGCTCAATCCTGAAACTAGGTAACGTATTCTGTGAAAATACCAGACTCTCTAAAGAATGATGTGTGTTGAGTATCTGTTTTTAGTTAGGTTTCCATTGCTGAGAAGAGACACCATGACCAAGGCAATTCATATAAGGGACAATATTTAACTGAGGCTGACTTACAGATTCAGAGGTTCTCATCATGGCAGGAAGCATGGCGGCATCCAGGAAGACACAGTGATTAAGAAGGTGACAAGAGTTCTACATCTTGATCCAAAGGTTGACAGAAGTTGACTGACTCTGAACAGACTTGAGCATATATCAGAAACCTGAAAGCCCACACACTTCCTCCAACAAGGCCGCACCTATTCTGACAAGGACACACCTCCTAATAATCTCCCTGGGCCAAGCATATTCAAACCACCACAGTACCTAACACAAGATGTCAACTATCAGACTCAACATAGAAGCTGAAAGAATAAATGAGCTGTTACACAAAGGAAATTGTCACTAAGCAACGAAGATCCTAGAAGTGGTTCACCTGGAAGTGGGTGGCTGGTTTCACAGAGGCCATTTTTGTGCCCAAGACTGGCCACACGCTTTAGTTCGTCACCAGCCTGACAGCTCTCAAACTGCCCCCTGTCCCTCTAAGCAGACATTGTGTGAGCCCCAGTTCTTGGCAGTGAGAATTCATCTATCGCTCCCAAACTTAGAAGACATGATCAGCTGTAGCCATATGAATTGTTAAAAGGAGTAGCGATGGCTCCTTTAGAAAGCTGATTCAGGCTGCCTGTGGGTAACTGCTCTACCAACAGATGGGGTTGTGGAGGGGCAGGGCAGTGTGTTTCTGAGAAAAGTGATATAGTTGCAAATTTCAGAGGGGCACTTAGAAGTTTTCTTTTTAACTTTAGAACATTGGGCTGAAGAGATAGTACAGTATGTAGAGTGCTTGCAATGGCCTTGTACACTCGAGGACGTGAGCTTGGTCTTAAGAATCCACTTTTTAAAAGCTAGGCACAGTGAGGCATATGCTTGTAATCTCAGAGTCCAGGAGTGAGGGGGAGCTACTTGGGACCTTAAGGCCAACCACCCTAGCCAGTGTAAGACTTTGACTCCGAAAGATATTAAAAGAAGAGGAGGGGAAGGGAGGGAGGGAGAGAAGGAAGGAAGGAAGGAAGGAGGGAGGGAGGGAGGGAGGGAGGGAGGGAGGAAGGAAGGAAGGAGGAAGGAAGGAAGGAAGGGAGGGAGGGAGGAAGGAAGGAGGAAGGAAGGAAGGAAGGAAGGGAGGGAGGGAGGGAGGGAGGGAGGGAGGAAGGAAGGAAAGGGCTCTCTGAGGATTCATACTCAGGTTGTACCTAGCCGCCACATGGATGTACATATACAGATGTGCATAATAAACACGCATGGGAGCTCCTCAACCCAGTCAGAAAATAACTAATTTACTACCATAGAAAAACCTCACAAAACACAGCAAGACCTCAATGTTACAGGTTTATAGGCAACCTCCGATTAATAGAACTGCACCATACACACATGCAAATGCACAGAACCCCAGTTTAACAAGGAGGTATTGACATTTTATTTTTGTGGTAGCTTGTTGGTTTTGAAAAAGGGTCTCATTGCATAGCCTTGACCAACATGGAAGTCACTATGTAGACCAGGCTGACCTCAAACTCATAGAGAGAAGTCCATCTGCCTCTGGCTCTTGAATGCTGGGATTAAAGGCATGTGTGTCCACACCTGATAGAGGTTTTAAAACGACATTAGAATCTGTTACTTTAATGAGTAAATTTTCTTATGTATCTTGGCAATTTGGTTTAAGGCCCAAATGTCCTGATTCTTACATAATGAGGTCTGGATATAAGAAATTAAACTGAGTTAGGCAAAGGGCAAAGTAACCCTGAGGGAAAGGATGCACACCAGGAAATTATACCTGAATCACGCAATTTAATCATTCTTGGTGATTTGCTTTTATAAAACCAACATGCATTTTATTGGGAAAAGCATTCGAGAACTCTGATAATTACCTATGCATAACTCAGTATTTATATTACTGTGAAAATAAAGTGCAGATTGAATATTTGAAACTGCATAAGCAACTGCAGGCAACTTTTGAGTATCTGAAGTTAATTCATGGCATTGCATAGCAACACCATGCACACTGTAGGTGCTTTATAAGAAATCACTGACTGGATGACATGTTGATAGTGAAGTTACATATAAATCATTTGCTTTCTGAAGACTCAAAGTGAGGCAAAAAAATTAATTAAAGTCATTGAGAGGAACATTCAGCCATCTTCACTCATTTTCCAAGCCACTAAAATTATATAGTAGTTATTTTAATGTTTAAAGGAATTAAATATATACATATATGAGAAAGTAACATGATTGCATTATCTACCCAATCTGCAAAGTCTGGAATGTGACAAATTAATACTACATAGGAAGTGGGGAGGTGGGGGAAAACACTGTTGGGCTGTGTTGGAGGGTTAATAGATATTAATGGAGTTGTATTTCCCTGAAAGAGCTCATATACCCAATACAGAATTAAGACAGAGGTGATCAAAACCAACACAGACTGTAGTGGTTAGTTTTAACTGCCAATTTGACACAATCTAGAATCAGCTTGGAAAACATTTCAATGAGGAATTGTCTATACTTAGTCAGCCTATAGGCATGTCTATGGGACATTTCCTTGATTACATTGATGAGGAAACACCCGGCATGAAGTGGGCTACACCATCCCCTTGGCTTAGTTTCTGAATCGCTTAACAGTAAAGAAAGAGAGGAGTAGTAAGCATTCTTGCATTAAAGCATTTCTCTCTACTCTTGATTGTGGGTAAGATAGGATTTGCTGCTTCCGGTTCCTGGTTACCTGACATTCCTTTCCTAAAATGATGAACCTGGAATTGTGAGCTCAAATAAACCCTTTCTTTCCCAAGTTACTTTTTTGTCAGGGTCTTTGATCACAGCAACAGAAACAAAATGAATGCACAGAGGTTCAGCAGTTACAGGAGAAAGCACCAGCTTCCACATGCTGAGCGTTCTACCTTGTACCCAGTCCCAGGCCAGTTCAGCAGCAAGCCCAGTAACATTAGCATCAACACAACACATCTTCCAGAAAACAACAGGCATGCTCTAGCATTTATACTAAAAAGTGGAGGAATTGCCATCCATAGATGGCTCACACCAGCAAGGAGAGACAGGCTTTGAGCAGAGATGTCACCCCAGGCCTTCAGTCAGGCTCACCCTCCTGCAAGCCTTTTTTCATTTCTCCAGGAGCATCAACCTCAGAAGCTACTTTGTTTCTTGTAAGCTACGGGTAGCTGCCATGTTTCAAAGCAGAGTTATGCTATGGGTGGATTTCTTGTTTTTAATGTTTCACCAATAGCTGCAAGATGTTTGGACAAGGAGTGATTTAAAGCATGATCCTATACTACCTTTCTAACTGGGGATCTCAGAGCCAAATTTTCAATGGATAGGATTTCCTCTGGATACATCCAAACGAACCACAAGAACAGATCTCTGGGGAATAGGAACTGTTAAAACATACCACAGAGGTGCAGAGGCCAGGTTTTATTGCTTTCTAGACATAGGCACCAACTTTAACATATAAGGCATTCAGTGAATGGTATACATGGGGTGTGGGTAATGAACTAACTGGTAATTCTATTATCAAAGAAATGCTTTGGAAGGGTATCATATATATATAAAATATATGCCAGAAAGCTTAAAAGTTCTTTGAAATTAGGAAGACTTTTAAAAAAACTTTATCAGGAAAATTTAATCATATAAGGCAGATAATAAAAAACGACAATAACAACCTCCCCTCAAAAAAAAAAAAAAAACAAAAACGTTGCCTGGCAATACACCTGTAAGAGACTAACATTAAGGGAATTGCTTGACTCTACTGTAGTTCAACTGTCAGAGATTTTTCAAATGATGGTGGTGTTCCATAAGAAAGGCAAGTAACTTCAGACAGATATTAGGGCTTCAATGTGCATCATCTGCATATTTAATCACACTGTGAACCCTGAGATTTTGTTCTTCACTGAAAACACCTGTTTCTAGTTGTGGTGTGGCTCAGTCCTTAGCACATACCTTTAAAAGTTAGTTTGTAGAAGGAAACACCCATGTTTGAAATGATGTTTAATTGAGTGGCAGACAAAGTGATGAAACAGAGAAAGATTTAACACAATAGGATATGTCCAACTCTCAGGAGATGAGAGAGGAAAGAAAAGTTACTTAAGGAGCAGTGGAGGGGGGGAGGAAGGCAGTTTTACTGGGAGAGTTTTATAGAGACAGATTGAAGAAGGAACCAACCAGAGAATGGGAAGGAGTCAGAAAATTAGAACATAAAATTAGTATGACGCCAAGCAAAGTAACTCAGTAAGAAACTGAGAGAAGCTAGATTGGACCAGCTAGCCAGAGATCAGAAAGATCTAGAGAGCGTGATTGAATTCAGCAGTAAGTCTCAGAAGCTGAAAACATTCTAGGCCTAGGTAAGATTGTACAGAAGCTAAAAAAAAACTTTCAGAATTAGGCCTAGGTTAGCAGACAGAGGCAGTAAGCCTCTGAGACAATTACAGAAGAATAAAAGTTACATTTACAGGATAGTGTGTGGAAACTTGGGCACTAGCTGGTGGTGCTGTTTAGGGAGGTTCTAGAAGCCTTCAAATATGCAGCCCAGTTGCAGGGACTGGAGTATCACAGGACAGCTCTATTTCAGACCCAAGCTTTCTGTGCAACGGAAAATCTTGGTTTGTTAACTTGACACACCTGGGAACTTACATGAAGAAACTGCCTCCCTCAGACTCTCAGGTAGGCACACCTTTGGAGTATTTTCTTAATGGCTGTAGGAGGACCCAATCCACCACCTACCCCTAGGCAGGTGGGTCTGGGCTGTGTAAGAAAGGCAGCTGAGCAAGCAAGCAAGCCAGTAAGCAGCACTCTTCCTTAGTCTCTGCTTCAGTTCCTGCCTCCAGGTTTCTGTCTTGAGGTCCTGCTCTGACCTCACACTGTGGATGACAGACTCTAACCTGCAAGCCTTTTCTCACCCAAGTGCCTTATGAGAGCAATGGAGAAGCAATCCAGGGCACTCTCTTTCCTCATCTGCTGAGAAAGAAGCAGGATGCTTATGTTATCATTGCCATGGGCAGCAACCACTTATTCCATTATGAATGTTGCCATACCTTCCCCAACAGGAAATTGAGAGTCGAAACAAATCCCTCCCCCAATGAGTCACTTCTGCTGGACAAAAAAAAAAAAAAAATCCAACACAACAAGTAACACATTTCTTTAAATTATGTTGTAATCGTACTAATGCATAATGATTATGTTCTAATTCTAATCATGTGCACTTATATTAACATAACTAATAATAATTAAACCCATCTGTACCATATGCATAATTACGTAATTTTAAAAAGGACTCTTGGTTGTTGGGAAAAGAAAGCAGTTTTTGACAGAATGCACGTGAGTGCGTAAAATGATATACTGCCCTATGGCGCTTCACATTTTTGAAAATTATTGTCAGTCACATTTCATCTGAAATAATTTTGCATAGGAGCTGGGAGTATTCACCATGATTTGAACATTTATGTTTCCCTAAAATCTGGAAAGCTATAGTAGCAGTAGGAGGCATAGGGCTTGGGAGGGGAACAGATTGTGAGGGAGGAAGCTTCAAGCATGGAATTCACTCCCTTAGGAAGGAGCCCTTTCCACCATGCACAGACAGAGAAAGATACTCTCTGAACCAGAGCAGATCACCAGTCATCAAATCTCCCAGTTCCTTGATCTTAGATATCCAGCCTTCACAACTCTAGTGAATAAGTGATTGATGTTTTACGAGACAGCCAATTTTCTGTACTTCACTATAATGTCCAAACAGTCACCTAGGATGACAGTGACAAAGCCAGCTGTGAAGTGAAGGTTTTCTCCTTTCAGCTCTAGGTCCCCCCTTGCCATCTCCTCAATAGCAATGCCTGCTCACATCTCTCACCCACACTAATGTGCATCTGAGTGGCTAGCTGCTTCTCCTCATCCTACTCCTGTGCACCCTGCATCCATATCAGCACAGACTCTCAGTGGACTGTCTACCCAGCACACTTGTAACCCACACCAACGAAGGAGTCAACACATCCCTAATTTTCACACCTCTATTCACAACACCATAGCAAATGGTGCAACCTAATATGGGAGAAATATGGGAGAATCCAGTTTAAGCCTTAATGTCTCCTCTTGAGGTTTTCCTTCCTGTATAATTCATATGGGTAAAGTCTGATGTGATATCAATTACTATACTTATGAACAAACACCAGCCTGAGTGAGCCAGCGAATCTGATAATCTTTCTGCATCAGCAATGATCAACACAGGATCTTTACCTGTACATACTGTTCTGTATCACAGCATATTCTAAAGCAAAATAGATAAGTAGTGATTTGTTTCTATTAAACTTATGAATTATTTTTATCAACAAATGAATACTATTAACTTAGTTAAAATATATTATTACATGTAACATTACTCTTTAAAATATTTTACTGCTTTTTTTTTTTTTACCCTATCAGAAGATAGGTAAAGAAAACTGTATGGTAAAAAGGTGGTAGTGAGTCCACTATAACATCACCCATTAATTTAAGCCAGGAAAGTTGACACTGGAGAGAATAAAGCACCCAGGCAGAAACAAATATAAAAACATGAGAATGAATGTATTCACGCTGCTAGGAATGATGATGAAACACAGAAGTAGTTCAACACACATGACCAGAAGAAATATGCAAATGTCCTTTCTAGGTTAGAATCTTCTACGGTGCCACCATGGCCAATCTTTCCCAGAGTCATCCTTTTGACGACAGGATTGCTCTCCTCTTCACTTTGATTCTGATATCCACACAGATGGTTCCACCACCACCTTGGCTTCTCAGAGCACCATCAGATTCTTAGCCAAGGACCTTGCTCCAGACTCCATTTGTATAAAACACTTTCACAGGAAAACACTAAGCATTAGCATTAACAGAAGCCTGCCCTAAAACATCCTCTCTTTATCTAACACCTGCTTTCTTTATAAGCCATCCCCACACACCAGTCTCCCAACATGAACAATCAATCAGTCAGCCCAATGGGTAATTCATGACCACCAACATCAAGTCATCCTATAATGTTGGCCTGTCGTGCTGTGAAAGCATCCTAGTTTAACTTCCTTTTAACCTACTTTTAGACTATATTCTATTTCTGCTTTCTTCAAATCTACACATCTTTTTCCCTCAACCTCTACCCACTCCCCAACCTAGTGCTGAGACTGAACCAAGGCCTTTGTGAATACTAGACAAGTACTCTACCACTGAGCTACATCTTCAGCACTCCCTTTTACATTCAGTTGATGATTTTGTTTTCATTTCACTGGTAACTCCTTCATGTTTCCAAACTCAAATCCACCACGCTCCTTCCCATCTAGGCCTACACATTTCATGTACTTTGCTATTAAGATGGTTCAACTCCCTGTCCTCCTGCATAAAACCAACTCCCTGGTCCTTTCTTCCTCTGACCTTCTCTACTATACATCATTGACTTCTCTCTGCATTCCAGAGTCATTTCCATCAGCCCAGAAAATCATTCTCCATCTTTATAAAAATGATTACTGGATTCCATATTTCTGCTGTACATACTCCTTCACACTCTGTTCTTTCTTGTACAATAAATTTTCAAATAAATTTCTGTATTCCAGGTTATATGTTCTACAGAATCTACTCCAATTATGCTTCAAATTCTATCATGAGGCTAAACTCAGTCTTGTTCGAGGCACTAGGTCTGCCTTCGGGATGGGCGATGGTCTTTCCTCTGTTGACTCAATTGCTCAGCAATTGTGATTCTTGGATTCACAATGTGTCTGAACAGTCCTAGTCGGTATTCTAGACTCTGCTCTCTGGCTTCTTCTGCACTGCGAACTCGGTCTCATCTCCCATGCCTATAATATTTGGATTCCTCACTCCTCATTTCTTACACATCATTTTTTCTAATTACAACCACTGCCATTGAGGCTTCAGCCAATCCTGTAGCTAATCTATGCATTACGACTTAGCTTCTTCTCTGACTCTAACCTTTCCGCTAATGTCAAGCTTGCACACACAGCTTCCTAATGAGCAAGTGCAGCTCATCATGTCAAGACTCAAATTCTTGATTTCTCTCCCCATCTGCTTCCTCAGAATTTTTTCCCATTATTTAAATGATATTTCTGCTTTCCGTTTGCTTTGTCCAAAAACATTTGCCCTATGACACACTTGATTTTTTTCCCTTTTGTCCCCTGTATTCAAGGCAACCACCAATCCTGTTTTTCTCTTTTTAAAGGTATTAAAAATAAAGAAAAAAAAACCAAAAAACAGCTACTATTTATTCTTTTCACTTCAAGCCATCTCAGTCAAGAACTGGGTTTTTGAGTTATTTATTCATTTTTCTCAGATTTATTCATTTTTATTTTATATGTATAAGTGCATATATGTGCATGAATGACTGGTGACTGCAAAGGCTGGAAGATGGCACTGAATCCCTTGGAACTAGAGTTAAGCCATGGATGGCTGTGGGCATCCATGTGGGGGCTGGTAACCGAACCTGGGAGAGGCCTCCTAACCCCTGAGCAATCTCTCCAGCATCTTCCTATATTTATTTTGTGGTTCGGGGGATGACTCCGGAGCCTTGCACACGAGGGAAGCATTCCACCACTGAGCAACACTCACTTGTTTTTGTTCAGGGATGACTCATCAGTGACAAGCCTCAGACCCAGGACCTAT
Source organism: Tokudaia tokunoshimensis (assembly GCA_036184795.1). NCBI lineage: Eukaryota > Metazoa > Chordata > Mammalia > Rodentia > Muridae > Tokudaia > Tokudaia tokunoshimensis. Next base: position 67,659,412 of record BTHU01000006.1, on the reverse strand, counting down.
CAGTTACTCATAACCTCGTTATCAGCATCATCTCGATCATCCCAACACCAGGGACAAAAGAATTAAAACAGAGTAACTCGGGCAGTGCTGTAAGATCGAGTGCAATAGGCCCTGAAGTTAGGCAACAGTACTGGGAGGCACAGTTAAAAAAACAGGCCTGAGTAGGAGCATCAGCAGGAACTGTTGCGGTGAGACCAAGGTTCTGTGAGGAAAATAATATCATACTTAAGACTTGAGTTTTAGTATGATATTATTAGTTTTTTTCTTTAAAAAAGAAAAAAAATTAAAAAAAAGAAAAAAGAAGTCTTGAGTTTTTATTCAAAGCTAGTGAGACATGGCCATATGCAGGATTTATCATACATGTAAAACACTAAATATTATTTGAAAAGCTTAGTATTACTTGATTTTCTCACCAATACCCTGACACACAGAAAGGAAATAATCATAATACAGAAGAAAGCTGGAGGAAGAGGCAGGAGGATCTATGTGAGTGTGGGCCCAGCCTGGTCTATATAGCAAGTTCTAGGACTACATAGAGACTCTGTCTCAATGGATGAGAGAGAGACAGAGATAGAGACAGACAGAGAGACAGAGACAGATGGAGAAAGGCAGAGACAGAGACATAGAGAGAGAGGGAGACAGAGAGAATGGTGATTTTTGTAAAGTCATTAACTTAAAATCCACTATTATTCTATAGTTCTACAGACCAACAATGTCAATGCCTTTTTCTATCTCAGGGTTATCTGTCTATCATGTTCTCTTTCTACTGAAATAGTAATTTTATTCACGAAACACAAGGGTCAAAATAAAATAAAATTCAAGGTCCTATCAATATCTGTTAGGACATCTTATGTAATAGATGGTATCTTCCCTCAGGAACATATATTTGCATTCATCTTTCAACAGGGAACAAGCACACTATGTTGTACCAAAATGTACAGACTTAGAATGAGAATTCACACTGCATATGGGTAGGAAAAATACAATAGAAATAAATGATATTCAATATATGAGAAAAGAGTATAAAGGGATATAAATTAATTACTGGAACTTGGACTAGGAGAAGATATTTAAAAATCTAAGGGCTGAGGGATTTGTCAGATGACATTTCAGGATTAATTGTTCATTGTCAGAATGAAAACACAGTGTGTGTAGAGGTGGATGTCTGTACAGAAGAAAAATGTAGCTTAGAGAAGGAGCTAAGTTTAAGAAAATAAAACAATAAAAAGATCATAAAATGATCTTTCGTTTCACACTGTGATCTTCATTTGATACAGAGCTGAAATCTGCCCTACAGATTTTCTCTACTTTTAATTTTAATGAACAAGATAATTTCAGGTTTTTGTTTGTCTTATTTTAATCTCCAGCAAGCTGGGCAAATGCTCTACCACCGGGCTATAGGTAGAGAGAATATCTTGTGTATTGTCAATAAAAAAAAACCTATAGCCTATAGGAGAGGGTAGAATAGAAGGTGGGACACCCAGAGGCAGAAGGGATTCTGGGATAGAGTAAGGCAGGGAGAATGTTCACCCAGGGAGAGAGTACAAAGACAGATGCATGAGACCTGAGCAGAGGTAGCCAGTCACATGGCAAAACTTAGATTAGAATAAATGGGATATAAGTTATGAGTTGGCTGGAGAACAACAAAGCATACGGCCAAGGTGCCTGCAGATATATTTCAAGTCTCAAAAGTCATCATTCGAGGAGCTTGGGGCCAGTAGGAAAAGCTCACATTTTATAGCTATATCCTTAGAACTACTTTGGAATTTTATTTATGTATTTGTTCATTTACTTGAGACAGGGTCTAAGTATGTCACCTTTGCTGACCTCAAACTTACATAGATCTACCTGCTTCTGCCTCCTGAATGTTGGAAGCAAAGGCATACCACCAATCCCAGCTCTACATTGAAATTCTTTCTGACACCATGACTTCGATACTCCTGATTAAGTTAGAGTTAGACGTGACAGCAAACACACCCCTATAATTCTAGTATTGGGAGGCTGAAGCCAAAGGATCAATATAAGCTTGAGATTAGTTTAGGTTACATGGTAAGTCTGGGGCCAGACTAGGCTACAGAGCAAGATCTTGCCTTTAAAATACATGCACACATGCATCTATACGTTCATGCATAGATAAAAATAGAAGATAACTTGTAAAGTTTTTTTCCAATATGTTGATATCCAAAAGGAACCTACTAGAACGTTAGACGTTCCTAATGAAATAGAAGCAGTATTCTCCTTTATACAGTTGAATTATGAACAACTTCAGTTAACTGTGAGCAAACCATCAACCATGAAACAAATGAAAGCAAAGAACGTAATTAAATAAGTTGCCCAAATACCAACAACTGGACGTCAAAGAGAAATGCTGTAGTAATTAGTTTAAATTTCCATTTTTCGAGAACTTCATTCAATTTGTTTATCAAATTTGAATTAAAAAAAAAACAGTACACAGATGTTGTCCTGACCTTGCAGTGGTCATACTGGAGTTGTAAGGCGGGAACGTCCCCTCCAATGGGCATCTGTTTCTTAAGCTCCTCATCTTTCATATTGAGCCATTTGATCAGCTCTTCCAGCGATGCCAGCAGCCTGTTCCATTTCTCAGCACTGGCCTCCAAATGGGCCCTGTGGACAGATAAGGATGAGGTGTGCCGTGAAGAAGTGCCAGCTGCTAGCAACAAATTAAAAAGTGATACACACTCCTCTGATCTAGTCACCATAGACATACAAACAATCATCAAACAACACGTCCAAAAAGAAAGAGAAAAAGAAAAAGAAAAAGAAAGACTTACTTGTGGTACAAAAAACATACTCTGTGAGAAACAGTTATTTCAAAACAGCTATATTATCAAGGCTATGTCTGTAATACTTAAAATTACGAACCAGGTCTGATCGTTCACATACACTATACAAATATTCAATGCAAAAATTCAAATAATTTTCTCATTTTTATCAAAATGCATAGTTAGAAGGAGAAGAAATGGAATGCATATGAAACATCAGGAGTCTGGTTGGTGTCTTATGCCTTTAATCCCAGCACTCAGAAGACAGAGGCAGGGAGATATCTGTGAGTTCAATATCAGCCTTGTCTATAGAGACAGAGAAAACTACTTGAGCAGGGGATAAATAGTGAGGGTTTGTTTCAAGCACACACACACACACACACACACACACTTAAACACAAACTCACACAGAAGAAAAAAGACACACAGACACTAGTTACTAACTTTTATGTTTAAAAAATATTTATTTAAAATTTATTCATTTTTCTCTCTAAATGAAAAAAAACAGACTAATCTTACTTTTTTAAAGATTTATTTTTCTATTTTATTTATGTGAGTACACTGTCGCTGTCTTCAGACACACCAGAAGAGGGCACTGGATCCCATTACAGATGGTTGTGAGCCACCATACGGTCCCTGAGCTGGAAGATCAGTCAGTGCTCTTAACCGCTGAGCCATCTCTCCAGTCCCCAGACTAATCTTTTAAGGAGAGGAAATCATTAACCCCCAATTTTTCTTATAATGAAGTAAATTGTTAGAATTAAGACAGAAATATTTACTCCAAACTGTTGATAAAACAGTAAGTCTTTAGCCAAGACTCTGCTTGGCTTTAGGTTGACTAGAATCCTTTGAGAATCTTAGTATTAATCAGAGGACAAATTCTTCCTGGTTTGTGCTAAGAACCTGGAAGAGGCCCATCCATCTAGACTGGAACCCATAGAAGGGCTGGATTTAAAAAACATGTCCTATTTAGAGAAACTCCAATCATTCAAGGAATCGCACTTTGCTCGGGAGTGCTATACCCAGGTGGATAGGCATGAATGTGGACTTAGTGCTAAGCTGGTGAGATGCACTGCCTCACATGTCTGAAATCAGCCAGGTTCTCAGAGGGTTGAGCCCAGGGGAGATTCACATAGCCTCACTGCACAACATCTTCCAAAGGGAAAGACTTAGTGAGCATCTGAGCAGGTGCGTGCATGCATGCGTGTGTATGTGTGCGTGTGTGTGTGTGTGTGTGTGTGTGAGAGAGAGAGAGAGAGAGAGAGAGAGAGAGAGAGAGAGAGAGAGACTTATTGTGAAAGTTTCAGCTACATAGAACACACATTCAGACTTTATGTCTTCTAAGACAACCATTAATTACCATGATGTTGGCATTAAGATTCCCGCTTCCATAAATCTGATTCTTTACCAAGAACATGGCTCAGCCACTATTGTCTCTCAGGCCACTAGATAATTTCCTGTGCACCTCTGATCCACATGTGCTTCTGTCTCCAAGTGAACAGTTTCGCTAGAGGTACCACAAGCATTACCTCACTGATAACAGTTAGGTGCTATTTCCAGCAATCCTCATTCAACAATTATCATAAATTTTGGTTAAAAGTTCATCTAGCTCATCTCTAACATAACAATAACCAGGGTCTGCCATCCAATATTCTAGACCTAAAGGAAAAGCTGATGCTCTGGGTACACTTTAAAATACCACACGCCTGCATTCACAGTTACTGCAAAGGCCAATTATCTTCCCATCTCTTCACAGATGTGTTGCCATCTGGCTAATAAAACCAACTACTCAAACTTGAACATTCTATGCTCCATTCCAAAAGGTTAGCTATAAAATACTAAGACATAATTTTTAAGTCTTAAACATGTCCGAAGAATTTTATAACTACCTCAAAACCGTATAGTTTAAACTTCAGTTTAGTTGAGTTTAGAGTTGGGAAATGGATCAGTAGGTAGGGTTCTTGCTGTACAGACCTGAAAACTGGATTCAGATCCCCAAAAAACACATAGAAAACAAAATAAACCAACCAAACAAACAAACAAATAAAAAACAACAAAAAAAAGGCAGGGAGGCATGGTGGGTACATATAATGCCGGCAATGGAGAGACAAAGAAATCTAGCTACATTAGCTGGAATGCATGAGCTCTGCATTCAGCTGGTGACTCTGACTGATTAATGAAGTAGAGAAAAGCAGAGGGGAACACATGACTTCAACTTCTGGCTTCCTATGCTCTTATACACACGTGCATGCACCTATGCAGATACATATACACAAACCACACACACACACACACACACACACACACACACACACACACACACACACACACTTCATTTCTTTTCTTTCTATTACTATTGTTTCTATTTGTTCCACAGATGCCAGGATTGACTTCACTTGATAAAACTGTGTTTTGACAAGATCCTCATTCTGCTTGAGCTCCGGCTTTTCTGTATTCTAATTAATTTGGGGCAAGACTTCCCGATAAGTAACAAATTTTCTTGCCATAGAGCACAGCTAAATCATTCCAAACATATTAATGAAAATCCCTGTACAGTTATGAGCCATAATGCAAAATACTTGTTGCATTATGTATACCTGACAGGGCTGTTGTAATTGCTTACAAATCATTGTTAATTATAAAAGACAGCTAGAAATCACAAGTCCCCATTCAACCAAATAGTGCTAAATATCTCCTGAATAAACCACTTATGTGCATATCTGACCTCTTATCCAGATCTGATGCTGCATCTTCAGTGCCTGTAATTTCATCATCAATCAATAACTAAGCTACAGATCATGCCCCCTTGATAATCCAGTCCTACATGCTTCCTGAAGAGCACACGAATGTCTTCCTCAATCCAATGGACTCTATTGACTAGACAGGAATACTGGGATTGATCGTTGAACATTATGGTGTTTAGGAATTCAGGAGCCGGGCGGTGGTGGCGCACGCCTTTAATCCCAGCACTTGGGAGGCAGAGGCAGGAGGATTTCTGAGTTCGAGGCCAGCCTGGTCTACAAAGTGAGTTCCAGGACAGCCAGGGCTACACAGAGAAACCCTGTCTCGAAAAACCAAAAAAAAAAAAAAAAAAAAGAAAGGAATTCAGGACCATCTGCACAAATGAAAGCAATACTTTTACAAGAGATGCTAAAGTAGCTTTGAAGCGAGAATGGAAGCATCGATTCCATGTGCTTCTCCACACCTCTGCTCTCCCATAATAAACACTGAGCTCATCTGACAGACTCTCTGCCTGGAAAACCTGTTCTGCTTATTCTCCAGTACATTGCACCTCTGCGCTTAGCAGATTACTACCATATGCCCAGATAGGCACAGGCTTCTGCAGTAGCCTTTGGTGTTCCTGATTCAGTTTAGTTCTTTCATCTTTCAAGATGAAAGTCTTTTCCTGGCTGGTGGGTTGAAGGCTGTGTAAGAAGAAACTGTATGTTTGTACTTGGCTTAGTTGTAGTCTCTCGTCATTGACCATAAACATTTTATAGCTCGAATTGTCCCAACACTACAGATAGCAAGTCATCCACATGTTCAGGGCATTTCCAGGTAAAACACTGCTTTACCTAATTCATTTTCTGTAGAAACGTTTTTCAATAATTATCACAGGGTCTTATTGACATCAGTTCAAACTTAGCATATGTATGATGTGCAATAGACCTTCTCACTGATTATAGTATTAACCTCAGTATCTACAATGGATTTTGCCTTACACAGATGTTCTGTTCTGGATGAAATCTGATTTTATAAAGCTCTAAGTTTTATAAGTTTTTACATGACTTGTTATTCAAAAATGATAATATAAAGACTTGTTAGAAGAAAAGCATTTATTAAAAGCTTTTTTTTACCAATTGGCTAGAGTTGGAGACAGGCGGGGAGAAGAGAGATGGGGGAGGGGGGAAACAATTCTCATTAATCAGTATGAACCAATGTTCACGGAGCATCCCTTAGGTACAACAGGACTTCCAAACCCAAAGGCAAAATGTCAACATTTGAAGATCAAATTGGGAAATACTCAAGTTCACCAAATACACTCCCAAGATGGGAAAGCCGCCAGCCGCTCTACTAAATATCGGGACATAAAGGCAGCCAAGGGCCTCTGGCAGCACTAGGAGGATGTAGACCTCAACCAACCACAGCTTTGGTTAAGCAACAGCAGGAGGAAAACTATAAATTGCTCAACTAAATAGTACACAAGTCAAAACACTTTTGCAAACTCCTAAGCTGTGTAAGGATCTCAGTGAAGAGAAGACAAAGACATACTAGCCTCCTGGAGCATAAAAAAACTACAGTGTAATTCTGGGTACGAGTGTGATTTCTTTTCAGATACTGTGAAGCGAAGCCCACTTAATTCAAATTGTGTTACAATGAAAAAAATAACCAACAACAAATATAATTAAGAATATGTGTATAAGGTAACAACATTCAAAACAGATTATTCCTGCTCCCACAATGAACATGGAAGGCCAACCAAATAAAACAGTCAGTCTTAACATTCAGCCACTAAAGAGCACCCCAAAGCTATGACCGGATGTGGCTGGCACCTGTTATGTCTAGCTATTGAAACACACATCTGAAGTCCTGATAACTAGGACTTAAACTCAGTTCCTTAGTCACACTAACTACAATTTAAGAGTTCAAAATGCCACTGATGGCTAACAGGGCACGATAAGACCAGATTGATGGGGCTTCTTCCTGTCACCAGAGAGCCCTGCTGGAGAATGTTCTAACAGACAGAATAGAATCTTGTTTTGTTACATTTATGAAAAGGAGACTTTAGCTTTATAATGTAGTTAGCAAAACCAAGTCCTTAAGGTTAAGAATAGTGCTGTAAAACGTGACAACACGCGACACCAAGGATGATGACGAATGGCTGTCGCCCATAAGGGCTTAGAGAACAGTGTCCCAAATTTTTTAAAAGGCTTATAAAAGAAACACAAGATAGAATTTTATCTTTGAACTCTGTTTCTGTCACATTTGACAACTTCCCTGGCCTTTGAAACCTCGTGTTAGGATGGATCTATATTAAACATTAAGCCGATAAGTGGATATTTAATTAATATAATCTTACATTAAATAAATTTAATTTAAAAATGTAAGTCATGGCATTCAGTCTTGAATTTATTAGAATAATTCTAATTCAGTTTTAAAAGTGATCATAAAGTACTGTCAGCATTCTTAAGAGCCTATTTTATAAGTGAAATTTTAAGTCTTAAGCTAACTCATTGTGCACTGACCTGATACATACATATATATATATATATATATATATATATATATATATATATATATATATATATATGATGCTATACCATATTAACACACCAAATTTTAGTATTTAAAAGGCTCAATCATGGTCATCCAAAAAACTTTAAAGTAATAGTTATGGTAGTTGTTCCAGTGACCACACCATGGTTAAAGTAGGTGATGTCCATAAGTATTTAAGAGCAGATTTGATGCAAAACAAAAAACAAACAAACAAACAAAAAACAATAAAGAGCATATATCCACTTCCTAGAAACAAGTTAAAGGAAACATTCCCCATCATGGCAATATGAACTAAAAACTATTTGAAATGCAGAAATCACAAATATTATCGACTTGGAGGGGCAGGACATTATCAATCAAACGGCCTCATCTTTAGACAACAAATAAGTCATCACAGAAAGAAAGGCTTGGAGACTAAAGAGAAAATAGGACCTCTGAAGATAGGTGGTGGTGAATAAAACAGAAAAAATTCAGAATTATAACACCGATTGTAAATAGGCAGAATCAAATTATATAAAAGAAACCTTAGCTTCTGCCTCCCACCTCCCTTCCTAAAGCACCACAAATCCGGGGGGGGGGCGGGGAGGGGAAGGTTCAGTTGGTAAAATGCTTGGACTGCAAGTATGAGCATCTCTGTTCAGATTCTCAGCGTCCACATAAAGGCTGGCACTTGTAACCCAGCACTGGAGGCTCGAAGAAAGGAAAATCCCCGGGGCTTCCTGGCTCCAGGTTCAATGAGAGAACGTGTCTCAAAATTAGCAACAACAATTTAAAAAAAAAAGTGAAAGCTATAGAAGAAAATATACATCTTTAATCTCTCCATGTTTGTGTATCTACATGCAGATGCATCTGAAGAGACACATGGTCATGAACACATACATACATAGAAAGGGAAGGAAGGAGGGAGGGAAGGAGGGGGCAATTAATCCAAGATCAATAGTAGGGGATAGAGAGGAAGTGGGTACCAGTATATCAAAGTGAATAGATGTAGAGAAAGCTCAACTGGGTGGGGGTGCGGGGGTGCGGGTGGGGGGCAATGCAAGGGCATGGCTTTGACTAGAATGTCTTATGAAGAGTTCCAAGCTGGGTGGAAGGGGTTGAGAAAATGCCTCTGTAACACTGGCCTGTAGGCAAATCTATGGGGTCCTGTCTTGATTAATGACTGATGTGGAAAGGCCCAGCTCTCTGTGGGTGGTGCCACCCTTGTGGTCCAGAGTTGTATAGGAAAACTGCACAAGCCACACAAGAGGTCAGTAAGCGAGGCTCCGGAGAGTCTCTGCCTCAGTTCCTGCCCCAAGTTCCTGCCCTGACTTCCTGCCATGAAAGGCTGAGACTGCTGAAGTGGGAGGGAAATAAAGCCTTTCTTCCCTAAATCGCCTTTATTACAGCACTGGAAAACCATACTTATACAGAAATGAAGCAATCCAGCATGGAAAAGGCTGCAAGAAGGTTGTGTTGAGGGAGAGAACAGAATATGATCAAAATTGTATGAAAATTTTTAAATCAATGAAGTAAACAAAAATGTTGGAGGATTTACATTTCTAAATATACTGCAGGTGGCTAGAGTAATGTAGTTTACTTATAAATATATTGTATGAAATAAATAACAGTTATATAATAGTACATAGATGGCTCCAGCTAAGGAAGAAGGGGTCCCAGCTGGAGAAGGTCCATCACTTTCATACGAGAGGGTTTCATTAAGAATGCTGTACATAAGTTTGATTTGGCTGATTTTGGACATTCATGTGTCCAGTGGAATGCACCTGAATTCCTCTGGAGAACACCCTGTCCCCGATCTCCTGGAGACTGGGTACAGGCAAATTTCTGAGTTTAAGGCCAGCCTGGTATAAAGAGCAAGTTCCAGAACAGTCATGACTACACAGAGAAGCTCTGTGTCAGGGAAAAAAAAGTTACCAGTGTGAATGTTCCACCAAGGATGAGAGCCGCAGGCAGAGGATAAAAGGAAGTAGTATGTGTACCTCAAAGAGAAAGGAACCATATGGTCCTATAGATTAGGAGTAAGGTGATAAAAGGGCAGAAATGCATTATTTCTGAAAGAAAAGGAGATGTGGAGAGATGGGAAGGGAGGCAGGAGTAGCCACATGAGGCTGCCAATTAGCCGCCTATCCCTATGAGACAGGGCTCCTTTTGCAGGCAAACTGCCTTCCAAGGCCAGTTTATGACTGAGATTCTGATGTTCGGTGTCTGTAAGAGACTTACTATTCAGAGTGTTCCCACTGGCTTCTACGCAAGGAAAATGGAGGAAATTAACCTCTATTAAAGAACATTTCAAGTAAAGTAGGCAATTAAGAGAAAAGTCAATTTTCAATTAATTACAGAGAAGAGTGGTGAAGAGTCTGCAGAAATTTTAAAGATATCAGAGAATCTGATATCAACAGAAGGCAAGGCGAGAACCAGGCTGGACTCCAAAAGCCAGAGAGGAAAGGGCTGAGGAGTGATCTGAAGAGCAACCCCACCCACATCATTTGCATGTATAATGAAGGCGGGGCCAGATATAGACTGGCCCAGAGAAGAATTTTGCTGTACAATAGACCTTCAGAGAGGTTTTTTTTGTTGTTTGTTTGTTTGTTTGTTTTGTTTTGTTTTGTTTTTCCACTCTTGGCATGTAGGGTGTCTCTCTTGAGTGAGACTACTTAAAGCCCCCTTGAGTGGTGACTACTGGGAATTGTGCATCATTCCACCTGGCTTCTGTCCGTCATTCCCATAGCATTAGATTTCATAAGGATGCCGGCTGAACCCACTTTTCTTTCACATTTGTTCAGAATCCAGCCAGGAAAGAGGGTACTACTTACTGGTGAATCCCTTGAACAGTTCCTACACTAATGACTAAGATATGAGAGGGGTTGGGGAGGGAAGGAATTTCTGTAGTACCACACAAGTAGTGACCGATAACAGTAATAAACATCAGTCACTTCCCGCAGACACTGTATATGGGTTAAATAAAACATGCATGGACGCCCCACTAAGGAAATTACTCTTAATTCACACACAAGGAAACTGAAGCACAAACTCGTCAATGACCTGCCCACTGACTGTTGCATGACAACACCAGTACTTGAAGGTAGTCTCTCTCCAAAGCACAGTGCTCTCCAAACCTGCCCTGTTCCAATTCTTTCTAAGCCGAGCTTCCTATGTGAAGAGCCCACTCCTGAAAAAAATAAACCACTTTATCTCATGCAAATTTGTAAGTGATATGTGATTTCATTTTTTTTACATATTTAAAGATTAAAAAAGTGAAAAGTTCTTTCATCTTTAATTACACATATCTAATCACAGAAAACACAAGTGAGACCATATGGACTCAAACATAGCATCTACACAGCATAAGCGAAGCTTGGGTTTCCATCTCTAGCACAAGCCAACAGGATAGGAGCTGATGCAGAGATAATTTCCAACTGGAGCTATAGAGAGAAGAGCGCATAGAACGCCAAAATTCATTCTTCCTAAGAAATAGAGGGGTTTTAAGTTTTAATTTATGAGACCCGGTAGAGCACAAATGTTCCAGCACATGGTACCTTTATTCATAAGAAAATCATTCAGGACAAATAATAGTGGATGATTTCTGCTCTCTGGCAAGTTGCTGTATGGATTCCCAACACCTACTGAAGCAGATCCACTCACCTAATCTTTTTGTATGAATAATAGCCTAGAGTCTACTTTTACCAAGGTCTACAGAGACTTAGAAACAATCAAATCATTCTAATTAGTCTTTCTGATAATTAAGTGTGTTGGATACAGATAGTACACCCTGGCAAAGTTCAGAGGGGTAAAGTATTTTATCCAAGTTCAGAAAATAGTCAAGTGCAAGAATCAAATTCGGGATCATTTGGTTTTAAGGTTATGCATATTTAACACGTGATACAACCAAATATAGGGCTTTTTACCAACATTCCTCTTTGGAATTATCACTCTTACTAATATGTTCTTCTGCAAGCATCCCCTTAACTTACTGCCAATTAGAAACTGTTTATCAGCTACTGAGTATGACCTTAAAATGTGCTTGAATCCCAATAATGGTACCATTCTGTTGCCTGGGTAATTTGTCAATACTATTTCCTTCTCAGACCCCTGATCCTAATGTCCATACTTAACTGAATTTTACTTTCATCCAAAGCATAACTGAATCATCCCTTCTACATTTTAGTGTCTATAGGAGGCAATTAATCTCAATAAATAAATATATTTTCAGATTGGACATAGACACTTGATGGAGCAAAATAGATCCAAAGCCAAGATTTAAAGAATTCTACATCCAAATTCTGGCTTTTATCTTATTAGCTCTATCTTTATATTCATTAAATTTCGCATATGGAAATCCTGACCTCCTACTCTACCAGGATTTTTTCAAGAACCGTCACATGCCACTTAACAACAGAGACACGTTCTGAGAAGCCATCAGATCTCTACAGTATAAATTAAGTAGTTGTGTGAAACCAACCACTGTACATAAAGTGATGGATAAGTTAGTACACAGTGCAGGACTACTAAGTAAAGTAATTGTTCTAAATGGGCAGGATAGGACTCGTGTGTAATCACATCAGTACATGTAAAATCACATGTGTAATCACATCAGTACACTCTGGATGAAGGATGAAGAAGAGTCAAAGGCCAGGGCCTAAAGACATAGTTCACAAGTTAGGACCCAGGTTGGTTCCCAAAATCTACATGGCAGCGTCCAGTTGCCCATAACTCCAGTTCTTGGGGATTCAATGTCCTCTTCCACCTCCATGGGCTGCTACACTCATGGAGTACATACATTTACAAAGGTCATATACATGTACATAATTAAAATGAAAGGAACTGTTGTTGTTGTTTTTAGCAAAGCATTAAAGGCTAATTTTGCCTACAAAATAAACTCCAGGTCAGCCTAGGCTATAGGACGCCTTCTCTGTGAAAAGTGAATGTCTTTAACTCCCGCACTTCAGTGGCAAAGGTGGGCAGATAACTCTGAGTTTAAAGTCAGTCTGGTCATGTAGTGATTTTTAAATCAGCCGGTACTACTACCTTATCTCAAATAAACAGATAAATAAATAGATGGGTGGTCTGTCGATCGATCAGTCTGGTCATGTAGTGATTTCTAAATCAGCCGGTACTATTACCTTATATCAAATAAACAGATAAATAGATGGGTGGTCTGTCAATTGATCAGTCTGGTCATGTAGTGATTTCTAAATCAGCCAGTATTACTACCTTATCTCAAATAAACAGATAAATAAATAGATGGGTGGTCTGTCGATCGATCGATCCAATAGATAGATAGATAATAGATAGATGGACAGACAGACATCGATCCAATAGATAGATAGATAGATAGATAGATAGATAGATAGATAGATAGATAGGATACATAAGATAGATAGATAGATAGATAGACAGACAGACAGACAAACAGACAGACAGACAGACATCAATCTGATAGATAGATAGATAGATAGACAGACAGACAGACAGACAGGGCTCTAATGATCCTAACACAGTATAAAATATATAATACAATGATAAACACTCAGCAATTAGCAAGTGTTAGTAACATTATCATCCCTATTGTTATATGGTTTAAAACATGACTGAATATCCTAGGACAAATAGGGTGCACTGGGTATAAATGAGGCGAAAACTTCTAACTATATTTATTCTTGTGGTAGTGCTAAGGATTGAACCCAAGACCTGATTCACAGTTAAGTCCTCTTCTGTTAAGTATATCTTCAGTACCAACTGGCAAGAAAACAGACTTTGGATTTCAATCTTAAATTCTGACAGAGTTGTACTAATCCTTTCTCTTTCTGATAGACCCAAATCTACATAAGCGTATGCACGCGCGCGCGCACACACACACACATGCACACATTTGATTTTGATATTGAGTGTTCTGACCTGATGCTTGCAGATTTTGCCTTCAAATCATTCCATCTTTGGTTCATGTCATCCAGTCGATGCTGAAGCATTGTAGCCTCCTCAGAATTCCCCAGAGCTTTCACCATCTTCTGCCGGTTTCCATCGATGCTTTTAAATATGTCATTGTGGGCATCAATTTCTGCCTGGATGTCCTAAAGAGAAAAACAAAGAGATGATGCAAATGCTAAAGGTCACTAGGGGGCATGCTGCAGGATCTCTACATGAACAGGACTTTTGGATGTGCAGAAGAACTGTTTTCAACCAAAACACTTTATTTTACTATCAGTGATATATAACAAAACCAAGTGTTCCTGCAGTTCCAACATTGAAAATAACAGCCTTTAAATCTCTAATATATCGATTCCCTGTGTCCTAAAAGCAGAATCTATAGCAATCTACATTCATGCACCATCCTCTTTGATGTTAGTATTTTAGAGGGAGTGGGCAGTTTTTAAAATTTTATTACTATTGTAAATCACTGAATTTTACTTAACATTCAGGGAGATTATTTCTTCCTACCCTTTACACATGGCCAAAGCAAGATATCATATAATCTGTGATGTGTTTTGCATTTTGACAAACTTACTTTCCCTCTGCCTGCCATTTTAATCTCATATAACTTATTCTAAAACCTTTGAAGAATATTCATATATATGCTTACCTTCACTAAGAAATAATAAGGGAAAAAGAATTTTTCTTCTGTTAAATAGGAAAGTGGAAGTTAACACTGAAATTACTTGCAGAGTGTAAGGAAGAACAAACTTGTTACAGTATCTATCCTAAGAACTTGTTACAGTATCTATCCTAAGACCATGTTTCAGTATCTATCCTAAGATCATGTTACAGTATCTATCCTAAGAACATGTTACAGCATCTATCCTAAGAACATGAATGCATAAATACAATCAACTAATTTTTTGCCTTAAAGTGAAAACTAAGAGTGGTAACAAGCAATTGAATTTGAAAAGCAAGGTGCAAAGCTATATGCTATGTTTACTTAAATTTATAGATTTTTTTCAAGTTATCATATGCATTTATAGAAGATAAGCACATTACAATGCTGAAAAAAATCAAAATAATATAATCTTCATCTGAAGAACTTCTAGAAAAATCTAGGATTTCTCCTGTGAGTATTTCCCTGAATTTTGAAAAGTTTCTACAAACACAAAGCAGCATTTTTAGAAACAGGCAGACATTATAATTTTAAAGAAATGTAGAATTTCTGATCAATGATCAATCTTTTTCCCCCACTCTCTAAATACTGCTTTTGTATCAACTTGGCTGTTACCTTTCATCCTGAATTAATCAGAAGCAGCCCAATGATAACTTACTGACATGATGGTCACTAAGAATGAACACATGGTTATGAAGGTACCAACAGAAGAGAGAGCAGACACCAGAGTGGGCCATGAAGCGGTGATACTCCTCTCCGTCTCTCCCAGTGTAGATTAAGCAGTGTACCAGAGGAACAGGCAATGAATCTGGCTTAGGGAAAAGGGAGCTGATGCTTCAACACCACAGTTCCCTACCCCTCTCAGCTTGTCTTCTTAATACAGCCTCTTATAATGCTCTGGCATTTGCTGTCCTCAGGTCCAAAGATAAAATTGAAATTCTCTCTTAAATATGATAGTGTGTGGAGATGTGGCTTTGGATATATGGTGATGTCATCTATCCCAAAGGCTGCCTTGCCCTTTCTACTATAAAAGGGCACAATATGAACCATCCTAAAACCAGAAAGTAGGCTCTCACCAGACACCAAGGTGTCTAACCTTGGACTTCCCTATCTTCAGAATGGGAGAAATGTGGTCTGCTGTTTACAGTCTATTCAGTTCAGGTTGCTTTGTAACAGCAGCTCAAGATGAGATGGTGTCCTTCTTCCTAAGGTGCCCTGCCAGCTCCTCCAAGTAATAGGATTGGTCATAAAGCAGGGTGAGGCTGGTCTTTCCACTGGGTAGAGGAGAGACAAGGGCTCAGTCCCTTTGATGGGTAGCTTCCTGGTCGTGCGGTAGTGGATGACTTCGATGACACTGTCAAAAGGGGGGTTGTTCTGACCCAGAACATACTTCTAGTTGGTCCTGGCCAGTTTCATGTGCATGAATCCCCGGTTGCTCTTCAGGGAGAAACTTAGAAGACTACTTTTGCAGTGCTATAGATCTATATCATTACCGTATTTCTCAAAGAGGCTCAGTGATACCATCAACAAGGCCTCTCTTTGCTTTCCATTGCCAAGGGAACGTGGCCTCACATTCTCTGCACAGATTCTTAAGAACCAGTGGACCACACCAAAAGTCACAACACAGCCTCAAGCCACAATATCCTCACATTAGACCTGGCTCCTGCTACCCTTCAGATCCAAGAGACCAAAAAGACAGACGTGCAATAGGATGCAGAAACTCTATGTTTCATGAGAGCACTCGCTAGCTTCATAAGTTTGGATGCTACCAGTGTGAAGCAAATTCCTCCTCACAATCATAGCAGGTGATATGTTCCCCAATTCAGCAAAGACATTAAAGATGCATGGCCCTAAAAGCATGGAGAAAGAACTGCAGTGATGTTCCAGCTGTAATAAAGCCTTCAAGATGTGAGAAACCCTTCCATATGAGAACAGCATCAGCATTTAGGAAGAAACGCCAACAATCAGAACGTGAACAAAGAAAAAGAGATCACCACACATTATTTTGTTTTATTTGCTATTTGGTGACGTACCCTTCCAAAACCACCCAGAATTGAAAACGAACACACAAACAAATAAAAAGAAAACAAAAACAAACAAACAAAAAAACCCAGAAAATCGTATTATGTCCCTTCTGCATCCTTTACAGCTTGTGTTATACAAAATAAGCCTAACATAAAATGGAATAGATGATTCAGGACACAAAGACAAATGTCATAAACAAATGCTCATACATCTTGACTGGTTGACAAGTAAGCCACAGTAGGGACAAAGAAAGCAGGTGATGGATTGGACAGCAATGGGGTAAACATTTAAGTTCAATTTCCTCACTTAAAAGTTTTGGATATGAGAAACGTGAAATCATTTAGAAGCCCATGCTGCAAAGTCCTGTCTCCGCTCTTACTGGAAATTCAGAATTAAATGAAGTTAATGAATCCCACTCATTGGTAGATAGCTGTGCAATGATGCGAAGCTTTGAAAATCAAGATGCCAGCACGGAAGGCTTTGAGGGCACAAGCCTCAAGCAGCATCAAATGCTAAAACAAATCAAAGTTCCATAAAGGAAGCTTTCCTCTTGTTGGCCATCCAGGAAGACATAGCTCTAGTAATGCTTACCTCTGTCACCCAGCAAGCCCTGTAGAAGGTTAAACAGCACTAAACAGTTACTGATAATTAGCAAGGGATTGTAATCCATCTAGAAGCACAAAGCAGTTCTCTTCCAAGCTTTTAATATGAACCAGTCATGCGCACACTGGAGCAAGTAGTTGAACTAATACCTTGAAAACGAGGCTGGGAAATGTCCTAAGGATGCATGTAGGGGTGTAAGTGTAATGGGGAGGGTTAAGAAGAAGGGCTGAAAAAAAAAAGAAGGCCACTTCTTTTCCTCTTACTGAAACACCATCAATAGCATGAGATGCAAACCCCATCACAGCTCTCCAGAACAAGGCTTCCAAAGCTAAGTAAGGTTTGCTGATTAGCAGTAGTGTTTCAGTGAATAGCTCTCACTATGTAGGTCCAATAAATGGCACAAAGAAAGGAATACCTTGTACTTACTTTGCATTTGATATCTTAATAGCAGATCTGCCTCATCTAGGCATTCTTTTAATGAAAATATAAAGATATCACATAAATACAAACATATACAGACAATTTGTTTGTGGTGTTGTTGTTTCTGTTTTTGCTCTTCTGTCAGGATTTCACTATGTATCCTAGGCTGATCCTCCCATGGAATATTTCAAGTGCTAGATTTACAGATACAGGCCACCATGCCCTGATATACTCTGCTTCCTATGTCTTATTAACACTAGTAATGTAACTTTGTAGGTAAAAAACGTTTCTTTGGATTTACCCAAACAGAACTGTATGAACATTCTAACAGAGCATAATACCATCAAGCCAACTTTAACAGCTAAATCTCTGCTAGACTACATGTATTCTCTTTGAGACTAATTGACTCAACTTTATTTTTGCATGGCTTATTTCTCTAACCTTGTATGGCTATAGCAAAGTTTCCTCTGAAGGAGTGTTGACCCCTGTCCTGAAGGTGGAGGAGGGAAATTAGCAATTATTTCATTAGCCTGCCCCAGAGCTTAGCAAAATGAACAAAGAAACCCACAGGAGGGAAATAAATCCTGTGTGCCTTTAAAAGTCATGTCGGATGCAAGAGACAGAGAAGACGGACTGAGAGAAATGCTGAAGGATTACCACCAGAGCTTTGTATTTTAAAGATGAGTTTCATAACTTGATATTTTGCATATAAAAATAAACAAGTAACTAATCAAATGTCAAGTCAGAAGAGTATTTGAAAGTTGTAAGAAGTTATTCAGTTATTTATTGATTTCAGTTTCTCTATTAATTGCGCTAAATACTATATTTCCTTCCAATAACATGTCTTGCAATTTTTAGTCAAGGCCTATTTTGATCAACATTAGAATGCCATTTTGACTGAAAAGCTGATAGTATTGATAGTACCTTTACAAATTAAGAAATCAATGATAATGAATAATGATTTCTCCCATTGTTTGTGATATAAATACATGTAAGATAATGGAGTAGGAAAACTTTTGTCTTGGTTTGCTTTGTGTTGCTATGATACCACACTGAGTAAAACCAAGTGGGGCAGAAAAGGATTTATTTCATGTTACAACTCCTAGGTCACAGTCTATCACTAAGGGAAGTCAGGGCAGAACCCTGGAGGTAGGAACTGAAGCAGAGACCACTGAGAAATGCTGCCTACTGCCTTGTTCCTCCTAGTTTGCTTAGCTAACTTTTTTTATACAGCATGAGGATGGTGCTGCCCACAGTGGGCTGTGCCCTCCTGCATCAATAAGCAATTAAGATGATATCCCACAGACAAGCCCGCAGGACAATCTGATGGAAGAAACTCTTCAACTGAGAGTTCCAAGAATGTCTGTCTCCACTTGTATCAAAGAGAAAAGAAAAAAAACTATGACAAGTCTATTCACTAAGTTACAATTTACTAAGTTAAAAAATCACCATTTACTACAATTTCAAGATGATTTCAACAAGCCAGTTTCCAATAAATTATAAACTGCTTTTTAAATGCCAACATGTAAACATTGCTGTGAACAGAATTATCTTCTACAACCAAAAAAAAATTATTTCAAGCTTTTAACTCTGAAAGTCTAGACCATATGTTTGTAAAACATACTAAATCATACTATGGTGACTTTCTTTTCAAATCCTAGAAGCACAGACTCTATCTGCATCACAACTTTCTAGGAACACTTCCTTAACCTTTCAAGTGGCCAAAATAATGTTTTAACTCAACTCCTCTATCCAGCATTATGATCAGACTTAAGTCTGACCTCCCACTTATGGACTGCTGTTTTTCACACTAATAAAATGCCCAGAGCTACATTCCTGGGGTAAGCTTCTCTTCAAATCCCAATAGGTGTTGCTGCTGTGCTCTGCCCATGAAGATCCTAGTGACTTTCTCCCTCCACCCAAATCCACCCACACTGCACAGGTGCATGCAAACCAGAACACAACCTCAATTCCTTCCTTGAGCTTAAACTCTGCTTTGAATCACAGTTAAAATGCAATTTCTCTGGAGGAGACTTTACAAAAACAGTCTCTACTGTTACTTTACTAGCTGAGTGTGAGGGCTCATACCTGCAACTCCCCAACATTTGGGAGGTTGAGGCAGGAGGATCACCAAAAACTTGATTACAAATTGATCAACACAATGACCAACTCTAGAATACTTTGTCTCAAAAGTAAACTGAATTAAAACGAAACTCGGTTAAACTAAAAGAAACTGAACAAAATGAGTCTGGTGCTTTGAAAGAAAATGGTCCCCAGAGGCACACTGGTCAGGAGTGGTGCTATTAAAAGGTGTGGCCTTGTTAGAGTAGCTGTGGTTTGGTTGGAAGAGGTTCATCACTAGGGGGTGGGCTTTGAGCTTTCAGATGCTCAAGCCAGTTCACTTCCTGCTGCCTATGAATTCAGAAAACAAGCAAAAAACCCAACTAAGACAATAGGATAAACTGCACACTTATCATGTAAAATTTCCTTGCTTAAGATCTATATCCTACCACTAGAATAGCCCAATGAAGGAAAGAGTGGGCTCCACGTGGTGATCTCCATCCCTACATTCAACCCTGATACTTGGTACTTCAGAAATATTTCCTAAACAGTAAATAAAGGAGCAGACCTTGAAGTGTGAGGCTTACTGTCTCTTCCAGGATCTAGCCACGTCAAAATTAAATATATCAGGGTTGGAGACATAGCTCAGAGGTTATAACAGTTTCTATGTGAAATGTCCCCCATAGACTTATGTATTTAAAAATCTATTAGTGTTGTTTTTGAAATGTTATGGAGACTATAGGAGGTAGGGTCTAGCTGGAGGATGTGGTTGCCAGATGGCAGGCTTAAATATTATACCCTGGCCCCACTACCCTCCAACCCAGCTTTTCACCTGTTGGACCTGCTCATCTATGAGCAAGCCATCCTCATTGACTACCACCAGTATGGCAAAACCACTATGGCAGCCTATTTTCTCCAACATGATAGACCATCACCTATGAGCCATGGCTCAAAATAAACCTCTCTTATAGCTTTTAAAATATCAGAATCATGCTTAAGGGAGTAAACACCATAGAGATGCATTACATAGTCTGTGACTGTATTGTCACTATGAAGATCCTCTCCCTTTAAAGAGTCGCCAAGAGAATACTGCCATCCAAATACATGGGAAGGATCCCTCAAAGGAGAATAAAATCAATCACATTGTACCATGTGTTTCAAACTGTTATTGGAGATTTTGTATATCCAAAGAGCAATGGAATGATAAATGTTTCAGATGATGGAAGGCTCAAAGAGCCTGAGTTAATCATGACATAATATATAAATGTAACAACATGTCACATGTTACCCCATAAAGATGTATGATTATCATCCGTCGATTAAAAACAAAAACAAAAAACCCTTGGAACAACCATTGTCATTAATCATCTAGTAGCCGGGCTACAAAAATTAATAAAAGTGACAGTCATTTAAAATGTCACTGAGCTAAAGCGCCCACTACTCAATTTTCTGTATGACTAAGCAACAGACACAAAACCAGTACACGATACAAGAGGCTCCTGTAGGACAGCACAGCAATAATGCCATGAAAATGCTATGAAAGTATGTTCAAGAAAACCACCGGTGAATTAAAATGAGTGGAACCATGAAACTAAGCCAGAGGCTTTGACAGGGGTTCCCTGGTGAGTCATCTCTTCAACTATAAATTTGAAGAAGACACTCTCAGGCTCATGACCATAGCTGCATGTGGTTTAAGGAGACTGACAGATCTGCTTATTGGCGCATCCATCACACGGTAAGGTCCTTATCCTCTAGTAAGAGATTCCTCCTGTTATGTGGGTATGGTTCCCTGATTTTGGACGAGCATCTCAATGTGTAACTGAAATCTTCCTGCCTCTTGGATCCCCAAGGACTCATACCATGGTGGTTTGAAGAGACAGAGGTACCAGTTGCACTCTGCCCACCTGACTGGAAAGCACAATCCTAGGAGTAGATATTCATTTATACACCAGATAGTCAAATATGTGTGAAAAGAGCAAAGCTGTTGGTTTTCTTAAAGTAATGTGGCTTTCTCTTCATCTCCACAGTCTGGTGCCTTAAAGGCGGGCAGAAGGTTTGCTTTCATCCCATCCTGTGATCTTAAATATCTAACAAGCTAATCTCTCAGTATTAGTCAACACTACCAAGCACAGACCTCAATTACCAAACATATCAAATCTGCATCCACTGTCCCAACATTGGTCCTTAGTTTTCTTCAAGGCAGAAATGGCTTCAAAAATAAAGCAGATTCGACATCTGGTTGTGATAACTTACCATCTGACTGAACAATTATAACTGCTGTTATGAAAAGGATGATATGCCAGAGGCAAGTCTTCACTCTAGAAGCAGATCTCCAATATCGAAGAAGAAAGAACTAAGAGAAATTAAAGTAAAGGGAGTTCTCCCCACCCCACCCCACCCATTGCACATAATAGGTCAACTTCTGTATCCCATGGAATAAAGGGAATCTATCACCGCACATAGTAGGTCAGTTTCTACAGTCTTTGGAATAAAGAAAAGACCACATGGTAGGTCAGCCTCTGTATGCCACAGGCACGGGGAAGCTGGGGGTTGAGCACACCATTGCATGGGGCAGTCAACACCCCATGTGGCTTTCCACTAACAAACAGTTCAGATGTCCCTAGAAACGGCAGAGTTGCCTTCTTGGGTTGGAGAAAGGGAGGTAGCTGAATTAGAGAGGTGTGAAGTAGTGAAACCTTTCCAGAATTCCAGTTTTCCTGGCAAGGACTTAATACAGCATAAGCTGAATCTGAGACAAGCTTTGTTAGAATATACAAAAAGATTATTTTTTTTTAAGGTGCAAGTTGGGAATATACACACTGGTGGATGATGGCTTCTTACCAGTGAAACACATGTAAGCGTTAACTTCACTGAGGCTTTTAAAACATGTCCATCACAAGAGTGAGCATACACAAACTTCATATTCAACGGAAGCAGGGCTGTTTCTTTGAAATCTATCCTTGGAGAAAATTTTCAAATCAAATACATAAGCCTTTCTTTTACTGTCAAGTCAGTTCCTCAAGTAAAAACAAGATTAAGTCATGTCCAGATACTAAGGGCTGGGAGTTAAAAGAGAAAGCGTATCAACATCAGAACATTTGACTCTACCCATAAGGTGGCCCAGAGGCTTAAGAAACTAGGTTGCTCACCTCAGCTATCTGACCTAAGCTTGAAGACGAATAGCAGCAATTAGAATTCAAAAGTCCAGCTATTGCACCATAATTACTGGAGGGGGGGGTGAGGGTGACAAGCATGAATTATTCATGTCACATGTGCTCTATACCTTTTTATGTGATGAAGGAGACAAATCTGCAGAAAACAAGCTAACAGACCCCTTTATGGCCATAAAGTTTGTCACCTGCTGTTCGCAGCTGCCTTAAGAGGAATATTCTTTCTTTTTCATGCCCCTTCTAAGTGAACAAGCCAACTGTGAACTCACCCTTGCTCTCCAAAATTCAGACGCTTACCAACTATGAAAGCAATAGGTCAAAGTCTGACCCATGTTACAAGCAAAGTCCCCACTACTAAAGTTGGGGTGTGAGGAGAGACAGGGAGCACCCTACGAGGAGGAGGGACTAACTTGTTGTTGTTGTTGTTGTTGTGCATACGTCTGATATGCTGCTCCCATTGTTGGGAAGCCAGGATGGCCGCTATGGTTTGGGAAAAGTCCACCACCTTTTTAAGGGGTATTGTTTTTTACATCTTTTTCCTATGGCAGTGGTGATTCCTAAGAAAAAGCCTATTATTCTTTGATCGATTCAAGATGCTTCTTACATTGGTACTTTCAGTGAATGGTGGGGAAACCAGAACACATTTAACAGTTGAGAAACAGTTCATCTGTGCCTATAGGGATAAAGGACCCTGCCTCTTTTCTTTCTCTCCCCACTCCTTTAAGGAGCAGAAACTGGAACAAGACTGGCACTCAGGAAGCCACTAACTGGCTCTGGGAGGTTTCTGCTTTGTTTAATTCTAAGAGTGAGGAGGTAGCCTTTTCACGGGCTAGGCTCCACCCTGGGGTGTGCCAAGAGCCTTGGGGGAAGAGAGGGGTGCCAAGTGCAAAGTTAGTAATCCAAGCCTTAAACCCTATCCACTTTTAAAACAGGAGATTTTGAAGGAAATGCCAGACAGCAGATATGCCATCGTTACCCAGGGCCAGTTTCTGGGGCTCAGAACTGAGTCCTCAGACGTGGCTGCAAGGGCAGGCTGAGCCGAAGCAGTCTGAGAGATAAACAGACCTGAGGGGCATGGAAAACAGAACGCAGCCTGATGAAGTCAGCCTTTGGCACCAGAACCCAGTGTTTGTTGCTGGATTTGGCTGTTGTTTTGTTTTCTCCCCCCCAAATAAATTGCAATTAAGTTACCAGCTGACTTGAATATATGCCAGCCCTTCTGATGTGGAATGTTAAAGCTGACAAGCAGGAGAACTCTTCCTGACCAAGGGGATAGAACCGTGTTCCTTAAAACACAATCTCAAAGAAGCTATTACATTAAAATTAAAAAAAAAATGCTTTAGAAGTTGCAGTAAACAATGGAGGAGGAGGAGGAGGAGGAGGAGGAGGAGGAGGAGGAGGAGGAGGAGGAGAAGGAGAAGGAGAAGGAGAAGAAGAAGAAGAAGAAGAAGAAGAAGAAGAAGAAGAAGAAGAAGAAGAAGAAGAAGAAGAAGAAGAAGGAGGAGAGCAGAAACAGAGCTAAAACACAAGTGCATCCGTGAAGTTTGTTTTCTGCATACCTTTTCAAATTTTGTCAACAATTCTCGTAAGCCGAAGTTCAGACCAATCATCGTCCGGAAACCCTTGAAGCCTACATCTTCCCCGCAAACTTCCTTCAGACAACAACGTCCAACTTCTAAAACCCGTATCTTCTCTTGCTATACTTTCAATTCCTCCGTAAAATCCTTTACAATCCCTGCCCTTGAGCGGTGGCCCACGAGCATCAGAGGCGTGCGCTGGGACATTTTAGCCACCCCACCTCGGGTCCGTTTCCTCACGGACTTCGGAGCTCGGCAGGCAGAGACCTGCTTCTGTGTTTTCTTGTAGCTGTGTTCCACGAGGCTGGCATGGTCTCCTTTTTTTTGCCCTGGGAAGCCCAGGATCTCTTTCTGCTCGCCCCCCTAACGACCTGCAGGCCACCACTGTTCTCTCCGGAGCCCGGGCTTAGAGTTTGGTCTCAATTACACAAAGCAGAAAGGAAAAGGGGAAAAAGCTATAGTCTGGAAACTTGCAAGAGAGAAGGGAGGGAAAAAAAGCCAACCATTACCAACTTCCTCCATTCAGACTGCCTTCAAAAAGAAAAAGAAAAAAAAAAGAAACAGGAAAAAAAAAGTCTGAGTGAAGAGCCAGTTTTAAAACAGCAGGACTTTACATAAGTCCTAGCTGAAGAAGTCCCAAAGAACCGGAGACAGGAGACCACCGGTTTCCATTCTCCCAGACAGCAGCAGCACAGTTGCTATGGTGACCACCAAGCTAGTTTCACTCCATTTCCCCACTTCAGCGCAGCCTAAGGTCTGCTGTCAGTGCTGCGGAGTTAAACTTTTAAAAGTTGCTTTGCTCCGGTCCGGAGGGGGGAAAAAAAAAGTCTTGCAACAAATCCCAGGATGCCCTCCTCAGGATGGGGTGTGTAGCGCCCAGAGGGAGCTTGCAGCAGCTCCAGCGACTCCCAGACCTGATCTGACAGCACCCTGGCGATTGGCAATCGACTCTCACCTCAGCCCCTGTTTATTATTTTAATCAGCATCCTCCCTCTCCTCCACCCCTCACCCAGCATGACTGAAGCTTCCTCCCACTTCCTGGAGGCCTCCCTGCCCCAAACTTCAGTACAGTACCCTTTACATTGTCTCAGTCTTGAATAGACCCCAGGATCCATATTCCCCTCTGGAGCCCACCCATGAAAAGAAAAGGGAGTGGGTGCGCCACACAATGTAAGCCACAAAAGGAAACAGGCTTGATTAATTCCATTATTTGTGCAAAGAAAATAAAACGAGCTGCAAAGGCAAAAGGATGAGGGAAATAGTTCTTAAAGTTCTTTGATCTTATTAAAAAGTCACCTGGTCTGTTTTCATAGGGAGAATTTGATACGGACACAAAGCGAGAGAAAAATATTCCAATTCTGACAACCAATGACACCGAACTTATTTTCCACTTCAGGTGGGATGACTTAGGCGAGGAAAGTTCAGAACAAACTACACTTTGTACTCATCAGTCATCCTATGATTTCACATTTTTGGTTTTGGTTTGGTTTTTTTTTTTTTTTTTTGGCTTTACATAGCTATTTAGCATAGCCACTAAGAATCATGGGGATGTCTATAGGAAGCATCTTTCTCTAGCCACAGGGAGGATTTTACCATAAACAGTGTTTGAATGGGGACACATCACAAAAGGAAAGATGTTAATGCAACTGAGTTTTCTTTTTTGTATCAAGTCAACAGCAAAGGCGGAAGAACATGCTGAAATTAGAGCACGGTTTCCGAAATGATTACTTGCGGATCAAAGTCGTTAGCATTCATTTAAACCTATGAAGAAAGATCTTCACCTAGAAGAGTACGCATCCACCAGGAATCCATCACTGTTACAGGTGTCTGATCTGCAAGCCTTTTCTCTTTCTGCCTCATTCCCAACTTATTTTCACATCAGTATTTCGCTAGCATGTGTTTTACATATGTCCATTTATACAAAATTTAACAAGCTTTTAAAATATTTTCATTACTTATTTATAGAAATCTATATTTTCCCCTGGGCCAAAAAAAAAAGGCTATATGGGATTTCCAATGCACCAGATTTGGGTGGATAAAGAGATACTATTGATTTCAGATACTCTCAATTTTCTCCAACCATTATTCAGAAAATAAAGAGGAAAAACAATCTGCAATATGGCTCAAAAACAGACAGGACAAGACTGGGAGTACTGATATTCAGGAATCCAGGGAGGGAACTCTTTCTAGGTTATTGCTTTACCCACAGGGACCCAGCCTCCTAGAGCTCAGGCCACATGCTGAGATCTTTAAACAACAGCAAATAAACTTTTTACATAAATTCAAGACAAAAGGAACCACCAACACTACCATCACCACCACCACCACCACTACCACCACACACACACACACAAAAATAAATAAATAAAGGAGAGGGAGAAAAAGAACAATCTCTCTCAGCTGGGCAAACTTCCAGCCACCACCCAGAGAGCTACAGGACTGTGAGCTGACATGTGCAAACAGGCCGCTCCCCGAGCACATATCTTAAGAGTGAACTGCAAAGACTCTACGAGCAACAGACAATAGGAGAGCAGGCTCTTACATTTAAAAGGTTTTTACATCAAGTCAAGGAGTACAATGCTAATAGAACTGCCTGAGATATCCTGTATTCTTCCAGAAGAATAAAGGTCAAGGCATAATAACAGCATCCTTCTTAGGGCAGATCTCCTCCAGAGAAGACACATTTCTGAGTCTGAGAAATGTACATATTCTGCATAGGATAAGGAAAAGGGGAGGAGGTGCCATCATCAGCTTTGCAGTAGAACATCCCAAAGCTGCTGCTCTCGGACCAGTGCCCATCCTCAGAATCGCCACCCTCTGCCAGCAAAGAAGAGAGGGCACTGAGGTAGAACTCTCTTCACCGTTGTCAAAACTGTCAAAGAAGGGGAGGTAAACCTAGTTGTGATGGCGAAGTAGATAAAGGTGACAAGAACAAATCAGGGGGATCTATATTCAAAATATATTTTCCACTCAAAAGAAGATGAAGTCTGTCGCTCAGTCAAGACATCTTTAAACCCTTGCTTTTAAGATTGTTCTTCTTTCTTTTTAGTTATACATGGATGTATGGGTATGCGCACGGGAGTGCAGGTACCTACAAAGGCTAGAAGAAAGCCTGGATCTGCTGCGGTGGGAATTACAAGAGGCTGTGTGCCACCTCACCTGGATGGGAACTGAACTCCAAGGCCTGCGAGAGCTGTAGGAACACTTAAAGGGACAGGCCACCCCTCCAGGCCCAATCCTTAAAGTCTTCATTTTAATTACATACTGTCACCACACTAAATCTGTATTGGCATGTTTTCTTATTCATTTATTTGGTTCTAGATAATCAAATCCATGTCCTTCTCTATGCTAGGGAAGTGCTCAGGCCATTCAGCTACCTCTCCAGCCCGTAAATTAAGAGGTTGGAAATGAGACAGTAAAAGAAAGACTTCTAAAATCTAAATGTAGCGAATTGCCTTCTATCTGTTGGTAATGACATTTCCTCCGTTTTAATTCAGTTCATGAAATACCATCCTTGTGATATGTACAGCAAGCTTTTCTTGATACACTATCTTCTGTAAATCTTATAAGTCCTAGAGAAGCCTCAAGTGAAATTAAAAAGTCACTAGAGAGACAATAAAGTGGATGGTGGCATTTGAAGTGGTTGACATTTTCTCCTTTTAAACTAGTGTGCAAATAAATGGCTTACTAATCCTCAGGAGTGGGAATTCAGGCAGTGCTGCTGGTCTCAAATGATAGATCAACCTAAGCAAGCTAGCAATCTTTAGCTAAGCAAGTCTTGTTTCAAATACAAGCGCACCGTTCCATGAGAAAGTAAAGAAAGGCTCCAGAACCATTGAGAAGCACAGGAAAATCCAACCAATAAAATCCAAATCCAAATTACCTAATTAAAACCACATTCCAGTTTCAAAATGAAAAGCCCTGTATGGCTTCCCCATGAACTTCCAAAGATCAGGTTGACTAAGTAATATTCCACATTTAAAAACTGTGTTGCATATAACTTGCTAAAAGATAACTTACTCATAATTTTATAAAAGCAACAAGAGATTATCTAGGGTTAAATAAAGAGTAGCTTTTTTGGGGGGGGGGAACCTGATATTTTCTCCTACAGTGGATCTTAAGCTTCCCTTCCCTCTAAATACCAAGTTCACATTTTTAAAATTGTAAAAATAAAGTGTAGTTTCTGCATAAAACCTAACAGGTTTCTCCTGATAGTGGCCAATACAAAGAACACTGGGAAAAGAAAGACATTTTAGGAGCCTGTAAAGCAAGGCATATGGGGGTCAATAGGTGACCACAGATAAATGGTGGCTGGCTGACTCACAAAATGAACAGCTTCAGGCATGAGCAAGAACACTTTGCCTTCTGTAAGCCCATTCTGATTCGAGGAATGACTCTTGTTTATTTCTTGTGAAGCAAATAACCTCATTTCTCCTCTTCAGAACCTGCTAACTTGGAGGTCAGAACTAGAATAAAATAAAATATAAAATAAAATAGCTCCAAGCCCCTAATCCTGAGGAGAGATTTCTGGTATTGTGTACCACAGTGGTTCCATTAGGAGACACTACCCCATCCATAACAGCGTTCCAGTTCACATGGGCCAGCCGTGCAGTCTGTCAGCTGCAAGCTATTTAAGGTAATATACAGCCCCAAAGGGCAGAAAGTTCAACCAAGAGATGGAGGCCTGAGTCCCCTGATGAAAGGGGTGAAACCTTCTTTCATCCAGGAAGCCCCGGCATAAGATTGTACATAAGGTCTTATTTTATAATGTTCACCCTTAACAAATGTCACATCTATTTTGATAATGATAAGGGTGGGTGTTGGGAAATAAAAAAAAAATACCATTCATAAGAAAAAAAATTTACTACTTTAGATATTTCTATAGTATGTGGCCAGAAGGTTTTTAACAGTTACATTTAAAAGCACAAAGCTTTTTTTCTTCCTTGGGAGAGTGGGGAAGGGGTTCAGGGGCAGGCACGCCAGCTGATCCACTTCTGAATTAGCCAGTCAGGTGCAGGGGTCAGTTTTCCACAGCCCTTTAAATGTTTAAGGATTCAGAGAGCACTTTAGTGGGTGACTCAAAAAATTAATACTGAGACATGTTAATGTCCCCAAAATATATCCTTCCCGAAAACAATGCAGACAAGGGTAGAATGCTCGTAAGAGTCAAGTTTCAGTGTAGGCGCTTAGGGCAGATGTGGTCAGGTGACGTGGAGCTTTGAGAAGAAGGTTCTGTCTGGAAGGTTTTCTAAAGTCTTAATAACACTTGGGCAGCTTTGTGGGAATGCCCAGGTTAAAGAAATCAAAGTCAAAATTTAAAACAAAAACTTTGCCAGTAGCAATGAAACTCAGAATTAAACAATTATTTCGCACCGACAAACCCAGGTACTTGTCCTACCAGGGCACCATTGCTCCTGCCTTCTGAATATGTACTTCAGGAACCGAACACACGGTGAACAGAGGAAAAGATCCAACTATCTCCCAGGAGATCTGCCTCTAATACTGAGCTGAGGACTCTCCGCCCCCCACCCCACCCCCCAGCTGACAGAATCATAGCTGGCTTCAGCTCTCAGCTATGCTCCAACCAGTTTTGTGCTTAACTTACTAAGATCTCTGTAAAGATACACCCAAGTCTACTGCAAACTCCTAACCATAACTATCCTTCCCTCACAGCACCGGTCTCCAGTCCTGTACACTTTCCACAGGAAGCACAAATATGGCGCCCCTAAAGACAGAGACAGTAATTTTCTCTGTTTACCACTCTCTACCCCACCCACCCTCTGATTGACATGTATCTTTACCTGACTTCTTTCTATGGGTGTTCTGGGTATTGAGCTCTACATTGATTCTTTGTTTCTTCTCCACAGGCTTCAACCAAACACAGTCAACCCAGACCATGACGCATGGCCCGACTTACTAGAAAATTGTGGGCTGATTAGAGAGTGAAGAATTCCTATGCCTGGTAGAACTAGGCCAAACCATTCCATTTCCTGAAGATTACTAGAATCTGCCCAGTCTGGGGACAGAGGACAACTTTAAATGCTTATGACCTTTGACACAGAAATTCTATCCACAGGAATTTGCAAACACGGGCTTAAGAATGCTCAAAAGGCTCCACTGGAAGAGGAAACCGGTAAAGAAATGATGGCAGATTCACATAATAAGATGCTGAGGGCCGGGCGGTGGTAGCGCACGCCTTTAATCCCAGCACTTGGGAGGCAGAGGCAGGAGGATTTCTGAGTTCGAGGCCAGCCAGGTCTACAAAGTGAGTTCCAGGACAGCCAGGGCTACACAGAGAAACCCTGTCTCGAAAAACCAAAAAAAAAAAAAAAAAAAAGATGCTGAGGAACTACAGAAAAGTGGATGGGGCTGGCAAATGAATAAATAAATAAATAAATAAATAAATAGTGCACATATAGAAATAAGCCATAAGTATCTTCAGAGGGGAGGAGGATGATAAAGCTTTATGTAGGAATAATCTATGGTAAATCTGGAACAATCTATATGATAGAAATAATGGATATCACTCAGAAAAAGATGGAGAAATAAATATGGATAGATGAGATTTATTTTAAATCTCTTTGACTTAAATTGAAAAAAAAATTTTTTTTAACCTTATCGTATATTACTCTTTTCACACAAAATGAAGTCCACTAGAACATTCCCGAGTAAGCCACATTTAGCTTTTCAGGTAGCTCTCCATCCAGCAAATGGTGGCATCATAATCCTTTTTTTTTTTTTTTTTTGTCTCTGAAAGTCTCAGAAGTTTTGAAGTGCCAGATGGGCCACCATTCTAACAAATCAGCCCTCAATAAAAAGCCGGCCTCAGTAGAACAGGGTTTGCAAATGGCAAACTTTTCTAAAGGCCATGAGGACAAAGCCCTTTTGTTCTGAGAAGTTACTCTGTAACCAGCAACTCCTGCTTATTTAAATAATAACTGGGTCTAAATAGGCAACTGTATCATTCTAGCTCAAAGTGATCTGTACTTTTATCATTGGATACATGATGCTGTATGCTATACATTGTATATGTTGGGGGGTGGGGGGATGTGTTACGCCCATGAAAGCATCACTTGACCTCTCCAGTGGGACTCAGTAATCCCACCTTGTTTGCTGAGAAGGAAGAGGCAAGGTTTGCCACTAGGACCACCACCACCCCTGCCAGACAGGTTACCTGAAAACAGCAGTCTATTTATGATCAAAGTTATCCTAGGAAAAAAAAGGAAAATATCATGAACCCTGCTTGTCTTGTGAGGACCTTTGATGTGCTAAGAAGATTACTATTAAAAAAGCAAAAGTACTGAAAGGAATGTCCCGTGACATAGTCAGCAGCCATCTGCTGTCGTACAGAAAGGGTCGTACGTTTGTCATCTCTGCCTCTGCAGAAGAAACTGCCAGAGAAAGGGGTTTTGAAAGTACAGTTTACCTCAAGAATTTGACTGAGGTGATGTTTGAGCTTTATAATTAGATGAGGGGATAAAATAAACTACTCGTTAAAAGTAACACCCTGAATCTAGTAGTCATCCCACTTTCCATTAAAAAAAAAAAGTCAAAATTCTGGAAGGTACTGTAATACTGCTACTGTGCAAAATCTTTTAAGACTATTACTTTAGGGTGCCTTTATAAGTAACAAAAGATTCATATAATGAATTTGAAATGTCATTGTTTGATTTATACTGTAACTGTCACCAAATTTAGTGCACCCCTATTGATCACTAGAGTTATCTGAATGTCCTGCTGAGATACAAACCCCAAGTATGCACTCATTGATCCAGTCTACTATCACTCAGTAGACTGACTATACATTATTAAGGATGCTACAAGAACTATATAATACCGAAAAGCATGAAACTAATTTAGAAGACACCCGCGCAATCTAAAGGTGACTGTGAAATGCTGTGAGAAATACTAATTTGTTTGACGACAGGTATGCCATCCTCACTAAAATCATCCTCCCAAGCCACTGGCTCCTCCTCTAGCCATGGTATCTACTCTCTTGCTCAGTTAACCATGAACACCATATACTCTCCACACACAGGATAACAGGTTAGGATGGTAAGACCATCAATGTGGAGGGCAGTGGTTCTCAGCTTTCCTAATGCTGAGGCCCTTTAACACAGTTCATCAGGTTGTGTTGACCCTCAACCGTAAAATTCTATAAAAGGAGTTGCAACCCACAGGTTCAGAACCACTGGCTTAGAAGATAACTTTCTTATTACAAATCACAGGGGCACGGTCTTCTATTAGGACAGTTGGAAAAGTGACCAGAGAATTTACTAATTGTGAGATGCTAACACTAAAGTCATATTTGAATTATATTCCTCAATTGCATTATTTCCCAGCTCTAAGATACAGTATTTCTCATGAGATCAATAAGAAAGTATAATATTATTCAGCCATTTCATCTCAGACACTAATCTGGTTTTATAAGCCTGGAGCCTTTGCCTGAGTCTTGATTTTTGTGTGTAGAGTGTCCCTGTGCCACTTAAGCAAACACTTTTATCATGAAAGCTGTTCAGGGGGACCATATAATTTCTCATTAATGGCAACAAAAAAATCATTTAAAGTAGAACAGATGTAGTAGTTACAGGATAACCAAGATGTTCTTGCAATCCAATGCAGCACAGGAGTGGCTACGCTGAATGTTTCAGGGGCCAGCGTTCTCTTAAATTTTCATACATTTTAAAGATAGTAATAGAAACTCTTATTTTGAGAAACCCAGTAGGTGGTATTTTCAATATCTTTGCACATTTTTATCACAGTGTTTACAACTTGGTGGGAGTGACTATTATTAGCAACAACATCTTAAAAATAAACACATATTACATAAAAGTTTATTACTGATTACAAATTATTAAAATGCAATATTAACTAATAAAATATTTATCACAGCAGTGAAGCGATTCTTAACACAGCAACACACTGCTTCTCTGTTGATGTTTTTCCCATGGAGATTCTAACAGTCTCTCACACACAGGAAACACAAGCAAGGGACTGGCTGCTACAGGAACGGGAGCTATAAAGTCAATGTCATATATGCTATCTCTGTGGTATCTAAAAATAAGTTCTAATACTTTACAACTTAAAATGGTCAAGAAGGACACCTCCATTCAAACATGTATCAAAATATCTTTAAATTTTAAAGATTTAATTATATAAATGTGTGTGTGTGTGTGTGTGTGTGTGTGTGTGTGTGTGTGCGCGCGCGCCCGCATGAATGCAGGTGCCCTGGGGGTCAGGAATGCAGACTTCCCATGGAGCTGAAGCTACAAGCAGTTTTGAGGCACTTGGCAAATGGTGCTGGGACATGAACTCGGGTCCTCTGCATGAGTCTTCTCTGTGCTGTCTCTTCAATCCCTATCCTAATGACTTACAACATCATTTGCTTCAGATCTCTTTCACATCCCTACAGGATCACTTTATACCACCATTCCTGTTGAACTTTCCAGATAAAAATTATTCTCCATGCCTGACCATCACGATAAACCAAGCTGAATTCTCCTTAAAATCTACTTTAATGAAAAAGTTATTTCCCACCATCATCTCGTTCCTTGACTATGAAACTAGTAAGTGACTGATGAATTTAAATGAATGTAAATGAAGCCTGGCATTCTTAAAAACACAAACAAAATACAATTATCGGGCAAACTGTTTAGTCCTTGAACAACAT
Organism: Tokudaia tokunoshimensis; assembly: GCA_036184795.1. NCBI lineage: Eukaryota > Metazoa > Chordata > Mammalia > Rodentia > Muridae > Tokudaia > Tokudaia tokunoshimensis. The sequence goes on along the minus strand of BTHU01000006.1, from coordinate 67,625,237 downwards.
AATAGCAATTAAAAATAGGAAGATAAGGACAAAAGGGAGGGATGAGGAGGAAGGGGAGAATGAAGGCAGAGGAGGAAGAGGGTAAGGACCTCAAAGCTGATCTTTACTGACAGCACTAAAATTCAACCACAGCTTTTATTATTATGCCAGCTCCCCATCTTGACAGTTCTCTGTATCCAAACCTAATACTATTGAAACTGGACACTGTGCTATCCAGTAGGTCTTGCTGAGATATGAAAACATCCGATATGATTGACATTTCCCACAGCAAGAACTAGAGCCACGAATCCCTTGAAAGAGTGCTGCTGAGGTAGAGGAACTCAGCGTCTGCTTAGACTTAAAATGTTAGAAAGACAGATACATGTGGCTAGTGACTCTGAAATTAGGAAATGTAGCTTGGGCTGAGGATAGAGCTTAGTGATAGAGCTCTTCTCCAGTATATACAAGGGGTGCCCAGCACTCTGCAGAGGAAGGAGAAAGGGGCAGAATTAGTACCTAGTTTTGGGATTCTGTAAAGCCAGATACTGTTGCCTCACAACGCTCTCAATAGTACAATCTTCATAACTTCGTGTGTGTGTGTGTGTGTGTGTGTGTATTCTACTTTTGCCCCATTGGTGGATTCTCTTCTCTTACATCACACCTTCCCAACGTTTTCTATCCATTCAAAGTAGATCCAGTTGGGAGGTCAAGTTCAATACCCACACTCTGCACAAAGCCTTGCCCTCTGACTTTCCCTCTGCAGTTGTTCACTAGAGTCTATCTTCTCCACTGTGGTAGTGTCCCATATTGGTTCACCTGGAGCCTGGTAGTTGCCAGATTATCTATTTGCTTTCACCTTCTCTCTAACCCCAAGCTTAGGCATGTTTCTTGAGAGAAGAAAAAACAAGTTATATTTATCTGCCCTTCAAGTGAGCTGTGGAATGCTAAACAGACAACAAAGTAATACTTTTTTTTTCCCCAGGAGAAAAGCAATTAGAATATTAAAATCACACACACACACACACACACACACACACACACACACACACACGATTCTATAATTGAAGAGGAAGTAATGGTTTTGGTTGACTCAAGCATTAAAAGATTACAAATTAATAAACTAATTCAAGTCTCAAACAAAAAGTCCTCGAGGTTGGCTTTACATTGTCAAGAGGGATCTCAAGTTTCCTATGGCTTTTCCAATCTTACTCCCAATTCCACCCAAGAGAGAGTCCCATCCTGCTATGAACCACTCAAGCTTGATGTTATATCAGAGAAACCTAATTGACTGTAGTTTTCAAAAGTCATACTTCAAACTTTAAAAGGAAGTGGTGCCTCTTTGTGAATGAGGTAGAAGATTTGTCACTTGGCTGACAATTAAGTAAATACTGCAAAGTTAAACTTTAACATTAAGAGAAAAAGAGTTTATTGCAAAGCTATATGTGTTTCCCACTAGGGTCTCTCCATCCTGTCTCCGGTCAATTTATTAACCAGATGAGGAGCAACTCTAATTGAAAAATAATGAGTGGGTTGTATGCTTTCCCTGACATGAATGGAAGGTTCAGGAAGGGCTGGAGGTGAGGAACTGTACAAATGAAGTGGACAAGGGCAGCAAAAATTAGTTGATACCAACATGGCAGATCTTAAGGCAACATCGTGAATATGACCTTAGAGACGATGAAAACTGTCTCTGTTCTAATCATTTGCCTAGGAAGTGAATATTCAATAACACTGCAAACTGTGGAAAGCTGGGCTGAGAAACAGCGAAAGAGCAGAGGGAAACTGCTATGCAGTAAGCATTAATTGCCACGAACAAACAGTAAGGTCTCCGGAAATTCAATGGCTGCAATATGTACCATCTCTTCTTTAGGCAACTACTCCATAGCCCAGGTATGGTTTTGTTCTGAGCTTTGAAAGTATATGAAAAATGACTCACTCCAAGATCTCATGAAGAACAAACAGATTCACAAGTCACTATAGATTCACAAGGCTACTATAAATTCCATAGGCTTTAAGAATCCAGTTAAATATATCAGTGTACTTAAAGCCTACTTAAATTGGGCATGGTGGTCCAGAACACTCTGGGTGGGCTCAGTTAGGCCATCTAAGAAAGGGAGCTGAGAAAGTCTGAGGAAACAAGCCAGCAAGTCGCTTTCCTCCCTTGGTCCCTGCTTCAACTCCTAATTCCACATGGCTGCCCTAAAATTCCTTCCCACCTAGGACTCCCTAGGACTGGACCAGGGAAGTGTAAGGTGACCTACCCATACCCCATCTCATCCACAAGTTCCTGTTGGTCAAGTTGATATCGTCTCACAACAACAGAGATGCAAATTGGAACAGCCATCTTGCCTATTTCTTCAACACTGGCACAGTTGGGTAGCTCCCAGACTGTCTCATGACTCATTACATGGGGGCACACATGTAAATATTCACCATTTACATATGACTATTAGGAACAGGTGTGTGCCAGGTTTTTAAAACGTTGACAATTGTTTAATGTGACTCTCAGCACACTAAGGGAATTGTCCACTTAAAAGTAATCTTCAGGGGAGCTCTTTGTCATGTAGAAGATCTTTTGTCAAATTAAAAGTCGCCCTCTGGTACATTTGTTTTCCTGGTTTGAATCTTTATGCTACGTGAGAAGTTTTCTTTATTTAGGAGAAAATAATATTTCTGGAGTCGTCTTACGACAGAGGATAAAGGAACATTGTAACAGTCAAGAGAAGAGTCTCTAGGGAGAGCATGAAGCTCGTGTCTGGTTAGTACGGTGTATTTTGGAGCACCTTCCTTTAAAAAAAAAATCCCTTTAAAAAAAATAGAAGAACTGTAATTCCTCTGACTTAGGATTCTAAATTGCTTCTCTGTTCAAATAGCAGATAGCCAAAGGAACCCAGTAACATCTCAGTGAGCTGAGGCACAAAAACAGGAGAAGATTAACCAATGCATGATTTTAAATATTTTAACTTTTCGGGACCTAGGCACGAGAAAGACAGATCCATCATACTCTGAGGGAACATGTCACTTGTGTGGGTTCCATGCCAGAAGAGGGATGGTAGAGCGCTGCCCATACCCTGGACAGCTCTCAGGGAACATGCAGCCCAGTACTCTGCTTTCCATAGCCTCAGCATCTTGAGACCACTGAGGCCTGGAACACAGGAAAAGCTCCCGGGGAGCAAAGTAGCCTGGCCCTTACACTGACTTCTTTCATCCTGTGGAGGAGGGACATGTCCGACAAATTTGGGTAGAAGGTGAAATAGAACAGGAGACTTAAGGCCTCATTACCCCGGATCTAATGAGCAAAAGCAGAATCTGTTCAGTGACCTACAGTTGGAGATAAATAAGAGGTCTGCAAGTTCAGAACATGAAAAAAAAAAATGTACCCCTGGAGTGTGTGCTAAAAATAATGTTCTCAATACAGATGTGCTGATTTACTGTGATGGACCACTGAATTCCATTTTGACACAAATTTCCTTAAGGAGTTGTTGGTTTTCTCTCTACTCCCACCTCCAATAGCCAGCACCATTGTCTGCCATTGGCAGGAGCAAGCCTAAATCCTCACCAACATGGCTTTTCCTCCTGTGCTTTTGTTTGTTGGTTTGTTTGATTGATGATTGATTGAGTGAGGGAGTGAGTGGGTGGATGAGTGAGTGAGTGAGTGAGTGATAGATTGATTGATTGAAGGGGGTGTTGCTAGGTTGAACCCTGGCCATCTATATTTATACTGGACCAGCTAATCAATAACCCTTATAAACAGCATTTGATAATGTGGATCATATTTCCACTATCGATCTAAATGTTTCTATTTTCTTTATTCATTTTCCTGGAAAAACCCAAGAAGAAAAAAGAAAATAGGGGCCTATGAGAAGGCTCGGTGGGAAAAGGTACTTGACACATATGCTGGAGTTCAATACTGACAGAATGAAAGATCCTACCTTACAGTTTATACTCTGACTTCTACATGCATACTGTAGTACATATACCCACCCATCTAACCACACATGCACAATGATGGTGATGGTTATGTGATGATGATGATGATGATGGAAGTGATGGTTATGATGGTGGTAGTGGTGATGATAATGGTGATACTGATGATGAGGATGAGGATGGTCATGATGAAGAAGATGATGATGATGTCGACAACGACGACGACAAATATTTTTAAACTCAAAGAAATGGACTTGGAAGCCAATACATACAAAACCACTATCAAAACAAAGTAATTTATAACTAAGTACAATGCAAGTTCTAGGACTGTATTTCTTAAAAATGTGACTCCATTTTGATAAATATGTTAAAATATGGATTGTAGTTAGGACTGACAAAAATAATTTTATAGCAGCTTCAAAAATTAAAATTCCTTGGGAACAGGAATCCAATTTAATCACTGGCATGGACATATTCCCAGAGCTTTAGGAGATTCTGTCAACTGGATTTAAATTCATTATCACTATTTAATGAGGTAGGGATAAAGTCAACTTCTCTGGTAAGCTAAGAATTATAAAATAATATAGTAATTTAGAAAAAGTGAAAACTGTAAAAACGCACTGCCAGGGTAATTATATGAATTAAGCATCTAAGAATAAGTAACCAAAAATAAAAATAAATTACATTTCATAGTTGTCACAATCTCAGCTTCCTTGGATTATGATTAAATGATGGACAGTTTATAAAACTAAGTAATGCCAGTAATGCCGAGTTATCATTTGCTTATTTATTTGCATCCCAAATGTTGCCCCCTCTGGTCCTGTCTCACAGGGTTCCTCCCTCCTCCCCCTCCCCTTCAACTCTGAGAGAACAGTCCCCCTCGTATCCCCCCACCCTGGTGCATCAGGTTTCTGCAGAACTAGGTGCATCTCTCCCACTTAGGCCAGACTAGGCAGCCCTCTGGTACATACGTGTCTGGGGCCTTGAACCAGCCTGAATATGGTCTCTGGTTGGTGGTTCGGTCTCTGGGAGCTCCCAGGGGCCCAGGTTAGTTAACACTGTTGGTTTTCCTGTCCCCTTGAGGACAGTCCATCCTTCCTTTTACTACTCCCTGACCTCCATCCAGTATTTCTCTGTGGGTATCTGTCTCAGTCAGCTGCTCGGTAGAACCTCTCAGAGGGCTGCTACGTGTCTATGTGCTATGTGACAACCTGTCTCTGCCAGTTGTCCCAGGCAGACCTGCTTCTTAATTCTTAATCAGTGAAATGAGACCATGCACATCAGACACTTTGTTTTGCCATTCCAGAACTCCAATTTAGATTAGTTTTGAACCCACGGGTGGCACTATTTTGCATCTCTGATCACATGACCATAACGACAGCTATTGGAACTAGTTGAAGGAAGCTTCCAATATGACTTTTAGAACTGCTTCCCAAAAGGCATGATGAAATGGTGAGAATCAGGAAGTTTTGAAAGCACTTAGTTTTCCATATGGTTACACAGGACTTTGCTGTTAGCAAGCACAGGCTGGGTTGAACCAGTGTGGAGACATGCCTTTATGCACATTTATGTCGCTGCTCCTTTGACACATCTGACAAAATATTATGGTATCCTTTTCAGGATGATAAAAATAACCAACTAAACTACAAATATACCCAGTTACAAATGACATAGACTCAATTATATATCCAAAATATGATTTTTAAGATCATGTGGAAGAATGTAATAGCACCCAGGCTCAAACTAATTCGGCAAGATTAACACAAAATTTTAATGATTAAATTATTTACAGGAAAAAAAATGGAGAGCTACACATTCTCATTAGAATGATCCAGTTAAAGCTACTCTCAGTGGAGAAAGTGACACTCATTCCCATTCAGTCATAAGCACTGTTTTGTGTTTTGATCTCCTGTATTTGTAGTCTCCTTAAAATTATGTTCTTATTTTCCCCAGCCTGCACTCCTTCCCCTTTCTTTAAGGTAAATCAAAATCAGAACTTCACTTCCCAAGCCCCTCCACTGTCTTCCACTAATGCTAACCGGGCAGCACTCACAGGTCAGGGACTAGATTCACCATGGCCTTTGGAAACCCAACCGGTTAATTACCCAGGATTCTGGCATTGTAACTGTTGGTGCTTTTGATGTTTCTTTGGAAATGGATTCATTATGGAACCAGGCTGGCTTCAAACTTGCCACCCTTCTGTCTCACCCTCTCAGGAAATGCCAGGATTTCAAATGGCAGTCACTATAGCTTGCTCCACACTTCATTTTTTAGTTTTTTTTTTTTAACTGCAATTTACTTCTACGAATGAAGCAGTTTTCCAAGACTATCTACTGTCATTTTTCCTGAAACAATCCAATCAGGTGGAATGAAAGAGGAAATAAAACACGGTTCTAGGGTCTATAAGACTCCATAGAAAAATGTAAAGACTGCCTGAATACTCAAAGGGAATGGGAAGTAATTCATTTAGGATTCGAGACCGAAAAAAATGCAGATTAAAATAAAGTATGTTAGAGCATTTATATGGCCCAGTCATAAGAATGATCACTGCACCCAGTAAAAGATAATACACTCTAACCAAAACTAACATCTTCTCCCTCAAGATAAAGAATGGCCACACTTTATTCTGAAGAAGACGAGTACCGATTAGCGGGAGACAAAACTCCCAGGGATACTGCAGCACTTTTATTCTTTTTTCCTAATTAATAGGATATGAAAATTAGAAGTTATGGAGGCTTTTTTGAGAGAAGAGTGGAGTCTAGGGCAGACTAGACATTCAATCTCTCTTAGCTGATCGCTGCTACAGTATATAGTTGGAAAGAAGCCATATATGTGTTCAAACTCCCTCAAAATATACCCACTTAGCCTTGGCAAGAAGGGGCAGATGAACAAGAGATTGAACATACAGCCAAGAGGACCACGGAGATGATGTCAGGTTAGCCCAAAGTTGAAAGGAGATTGTTGGAAGAGCTAAATATTAACCAAGTCAACTCAGGGTTGGCTACAACCAGCATATCTTTGTGGATCCACGAAACACGTTAACTTCATGCCTGTAAGATTTCCTGGACCACAGTCCTGGGTGCTGTGTATGAATAATATAAAGTTTAAAGAAAACTGTCTGGAATAAGAAAGAAGTCTGGCAGGACAAGATGCATAGCAAACACCATACTGATCATCACAGTGCCTGGGACGATGAGCCTGGAGAATGGTGGGCTTGGAGCCAGCCTGGGTGAGGCACAGGACATCAGTCCCATGGGTACTAAAACCTTGATCTGCAGCTGAACTACATGTCCATCCCTGCTAGAGCTTTGTAACAAAATCAAATTAGATAACGAATACAAAGACAGTAACAAAGAATTTCACCATACGCCCCCTAAAACACACACACACACAAACACACTTGGGTTTTGTTTCTAAAAAGGAACACTCTATCTACAGTCTCCTCTGAGATGTCATTAACTTCAAATAAGTCCAAGGCAGAGACAAACAGGCTTTGCCAATCATAGTACATTAAATTAGAGTTAAATATAGTTGCCAATTTTATATTCATGTAAACACCTGCATTGCTTCAGTTAAGATTGCTCAGCAATAAGATGTCTGTAAACCTAAAAGCATAACATCAGCCCATCACAAATTAATTTCCTTATTTATGGAGATATTATTCAGCTCATCAGTGGTTTTTTTTCCTTAACAGATGACTATTAAGTTTTCTGAATGTGTATGAAAAACACAGGCTCTGAAAGTCGCTTGCTATCACTTAATATATAACCATGAATCTATAATTACTCTAGAGTTAGGAAATAATTACAATGAGATCATTAGTTATAACAAGTAGACTGTTAATTTTCACATAAGTATTAGTTTTATTATTCTATTGACTGAAATGTCCCCAATCTCAACCTCCCAAACTCTTACTTTCACTTAAATAATTAACATGAAATACCTATTCTTCATGTAATAATTTCTGGTTTTTTAATTAAAAGCAGAAAAACAAAGATTGGCGATAAAAAGTATTCCAGCTGCAGTTAACTGAAAATAACAAGGATATTTTAGATTTTTAAAACAACAAAGATCACAGTTGAAAGCAAAATTTTCAAAATATTTTGATTTACTATATAAATATTAGGATCGTGTTGGCAGACTTTCATACAACCCCCTTAATAATAACAGTTGTTAAATAAGTATTTATATAGCAATTTTCAGAAGACCAGCCTTTGAACAAATAAATAAAACTGACTATATGCCTCCTACCTAGAATCTGTGCACTATAGGATTTAGTTTATAGGATACTAAAACCAAATATATGTTTTTCTAGTAATTCTTCAAAAATGATTTTAAAATATTCTTAGCAGAGAAATGGAGATATTTTCTTTGTGATGACTATTAGAAAGTTTATATTATTCTTTGTTTTTATTTTCATTTTATGTATATGGGTGTTTTCCCTCTATGTGCATTTGTGTACTGTATGTGTGTGCCTAGTACCCACTGAGGCCAGAAAGCAGCATCCAGTCCCCTGAGACTGGAGTTATAGAGAGTTGTGAGTTACCAGGTGGTGCTAAGAATTGAACCCATGTCTCTGGAAAAGCACAGTGAGTACTCTTAACCGCTGAGCCATGTATGCATATTTTCACAAATACTTCCAAGCTATAGGTAAAAGTGAAAAGGCCGGGAAGCTGTTTGGTATCATACTAAGGGACACTGTCGACACATCATGGCTGACCTGGAATATAGCAGTGCTCTAATCAGATTTTTTTATAATAATCCAATCCTACCCATAATATTTTTAAGAAGTACTTTCTAGCTTCTATATTAACACCAATGTGATAGGTAATCAAGTCTGGGTCTCTGTACATCAAATGAAAATAACATTAGTGTAGGAAACACATCTTGTCTGTGATGTAAGTTAGCTTCTTCTAGTACAGGACAAATATTTCCAAAAGGCATCCCTTCTGCTATTTGAAATTATTGAGAGCTCAGTTTCTCTTCTTCTCTATTTAAATTTTTCTCATAAGCCATTTTTTAAGTCCCCTCTTTCTGTGTGTGGGCTGTGAGTATACACATGTTCTTTATGCATGCAGTACAAGTGCATGTGTTCACATTTATGTGTGTAGAAGCCGGAGGTCAACCTTGGGTGTTGCTCCTGGGAGACACGCACCTTGTCTTTTGAGTTCGGGACCTGGGATTCAATAACTAAGCTGAGAGGTCTAGACAGCAGCAGCTCTGAGGACCCTCTTGTCTTTGCCTTTAATGTGCTAAGATTACAAGGCTGCTGCTCCAAGACACCACCTGGCTTTTCACAAGCCAGATTACCTATTGCTCCAGATCACATTTTCCAAATCCTAATGCTCCCTGCATTGTTTTAGGTACATGGTGGAGCCTCTCTCACTCTTTTAGCAAAGCCCTGCACATAGTGATCTCCATTCCCCTGTGTCCAACATGATCTTCATAATTGCCTGCAGGCATCTTCCCTACACAGTTTGCTTTGATTTCTTTAAAGCTCAGTTAATGCTTGTAAGTTCTACATTGAAAGTCTAATAGCAATGTTGGCAGATGGCTCTAGTGATGCACTTACCACTGTGTTTGAATAGCTTGAGAATTCAAGAATACTGAAGAAGAGGAAGAGGAGGAGGGAAGGGAGGTGGAGGAAAAGAAGGAGGAAGAAGGAGAGAAGAAGGGAGAGGAGGAGGAAGAGGAGAAGAGAGGGGGAGAAGGAAGATGAAGAAGAAAGAAGATGAAGAGAATAATAATAATAATAATAAGAAGAAGAAGAAGAAGAAGAAGAAGAAGAAGAAGAAACTGTGTTCAGTGATATTTAAATGTCTGCTTGGGTTAACTAGGTAAGATTAACCAAACAAGGGAATACAGTGAGAGGCACACTTGGGGCGTTTACTGGTCTGACAGACGGAATTATCAACTCCTATATCAAGGAAGCAGTCAGACATAATGACTTAGAGCAGGGAGAGAGATAAAGAAACAACTCATCACTGATTAGATACATAGGCCAGGAGAAGCAGAAGTGAAGAGACATTTCAAAACAGACATCTAAAAAGCTAGACAAGTCTTGAGCGAAGGGAAGAAAGAAGACAGCGAGAAAAGGAAAGAAATGGCCAATGTGCCAATAAAATTCTGAGCACATGACCAGCCCAAAGAGGAGAAGGAGAACTGGGGGGAAGTGTTCTATGTAACACAGTAAAGCAGAGTGGAACGAAGATCCACAGGAGACAACTAGCAGAGTTCTGTAAGATCCTCAAATGGCGCGGCTATGTTTGAAGCAGATGCTAACACAATGTCCTATGGCCAATGCAAAAGAGCAACATCAAGGTAATGGGAAAAGAAGCTGCTTGAACAGATTGACTGTAAAAGACAATATACATGAGTGTTACAAACACTGTGTCCTCATGGATCCACAGACCCTAAACACACCTGGATTACTAACGGTTGTAAAATTTAAGAACAACATTAGCTTAGATGCCTAACTCTGGACTCCTATCACTAGAGCCACTCAAAAACAACATGACAGCCAGTTCACTTAGCGACCTTCTAGAAGGACCACCATCAAACAGCAACAACTCAATACATTCCATTTCCTCATTAAAGGAAATTTTAAATTAAGTACTTTGTAACAGGCAAAGTCAACTTCAAACATGAATGGTAGCCAGAGCACCATTAAACAAACTTTGATGAACTAAAATCATTCAGGAGCTAACTTTCTAAACAGATGTATGTTAGAGCCAAACCCTCTGAAACAAAAATGCAGAATATGCCCCAGTGATCTACACACACTGGCAAGACAGGCCTAAACGAAGTGATTTCTCTCATTGGTAAGTAAAAAGTCAAGTGATTTCCTACCTGGGAACTCACATGTAAAGAAAGCATCTAGGGTCTACAGATAAACAATTCCTGGAGGAGTAAAATTGATATTTACCATATTCAAAGCATAGCACTACAGTCCAAAAGAATGGGGGTGGGGGTATTTTCTATTTCAATATCACACCAAAGAACAATCCAGTGTAATTACATCAACAAGGACTACAAATTCATAAGCACTTATCCTAAAGATGCAAGAGACACAACCTGTAAGTACAGTTTCCGTGACATAAAAATATTTAAAATGTTCCAACTAGATAATTACTCTTTTCTAATAACGCTTTCTGAAAAATGCCTTTTGCAAGTTGGTAAGCTACATTTATCCTTTGGAGTAATTCAGTCCTACATACTCCTTAAAGGGGTAATTTCTTTTTTTTTTTTTATTTTATTTTTTTAATTTACATTCCAAATCACTTCCCCTTTCCCGTTTCCTCCCTCCCCGAAAGTCCCATAAGCCCCCTTCCCTCCCTCTTTTCTCCATTCAACCCCCTCTCTTTACTCAGTCCTGGCGTTCCCCTACATCCAGTCTTTCCAGGACCAGGGGTCTCTCCTTCCATCTTTTTAGAAATCTATTGATATGCAGATTGTGTTTAGGGTATTCCGAGATTCTGGGTCAATATCCCCTTATCAGTGACTGCATACCATGTGTGTTCTTTTGTGATTGGGTTACCTCACTAAGGATGATATTTTCAAGTTCTGACCATTTGCCTAGGAATTTTGTGAATTCATTGTTTTTAATTGCACAGTAGTATTCCATTGTGTAGATATACCACATCTTCTGAATCCATTCCTCCGTTGAGGGACATCTGGGTTCTTTCCAGCTTCTGGCTATTATAAATAAGGCTGCTATGAACATAGTGGAGCATGTGTCCTTATTGCATGCAGGTAAAGTCTCTGGGTATATGCCCAGGAGTGGTATAGCCGGATCCTCCGGGAGTGTCATGCCCAGTTTTCTGAGGAACCGCCAGACTGCTTTCCAGAGTGGTTGTACCAGCCTGCAATTCCACCAGCAGTGGAGGAGTGTTCCTCTTTCTCCACATCCTCGCCAACAACTGCTGTCTCCTGTGTTTTTGATCTTAGCCATCCTGACTGGTGTGAGATGGAATCTCAGGGTTGTTTTGATTTGCATTTCCCTAATGACTAAGGATGATGAACATCTCTTTAGGTGCTTCTCAGCCATTAGATAATCTTCAGGTGAGAACTCTTTGTGTAGCTCTGTACCCCATTTTTTAATAGGGTTACTTGCCTCTCTGGAGTTTAACTTCTTGAGTTCTTTGTATAAAGGGGGTAATTTCTTAAGTACCGCTTTTGCTATGTGATGTCCCAGATGCTAAAGTCATACACGCACAGAACACTGTTCACCGCTGCAGGTCTCTTCTATCTCCATATTCAACCCTCCTACTCACTGAAACTGTGCAAATAAAGTTCACAAAAAGAAAAGAAACTTTCAAGTATTTTTTTTAAAAGAAATAGTTAAGAAAAGGGGAGAAAATTTTAAGAAAGCCAAGGCTTCAACAGGCAACTACAATTGGCTCGGGGCTCCTAGAAATTTTAAATGAGATTCCTGGCTGCCAAACCAAACAGAAAAAGCAGAAACTAGTTAAATCATTATTTAATGTCAATTACAAGTAGAGGGAAAAGACAAAATGCTATAAGCATATTAATGTATGGAACACCACCATGAATAACACTTATAACACATATGTGGCTATAAATACAGTTAATGTATTAGCATATTATGGGAGGCATATAGGAACTAGTGGTCACTCAGGGATACTGTGCTTAGAATGTAAAGTCTCATTTGGCAAGAGGCATTTCCTATAACAGCGTTCCTGAGCTATGATAGTCATGCTTTTCTTTAAGAAATGTTCCATTATTATAAAATGTAAAAGTCTAACAAAATTTATGATTTATAATTCTATACTTTAGAAATGTTATTAAAAAATGGAGGAATTTCCTATAGGTTATTATTTAAAGTGGATCAACCCAAAGCCAGTCCTCAGTACCCATGGCTTCTATATTAGTGGATATAACTAGCCAGAGAGGAGAAATAATTAGAAAACCAAATAAAAACAGAAACAACCCCTAACTGAATCATTCCATAAACAACACAATATAGAAGACAATATCATCCCAGCACCAAAGAGCTATATTAGATTCTGAACATGAAAATATAATAAACATAAAGAAGTGGGATTTTTAATGAAACTGCCAGAAAAGAACTACCAAGCAAAACCCCGTCAATCTTCTCTGAACTTAAAGATAGGCCACAGAAGAACACAGGCATGATATTTCACAACATCATAAAGAAACAGAAGGAGGAAGAGATCTAGAGAGAAGGAATTGAAAATAAGAGATATTTTTGGATTTAGTTATTCTAGATGAAATGCTTAGGAGACATAAAAACTATAGCTATACAAAAAGCCATATGCAAATGTTTATGGCAAGATTATTAATAATAACTAATTATTAATAATGACTCAAACAACCATCAGTCAATAGAGATAAATAAAATAATATCTATACATAAAATGAAATATTATCTATCAAGACAGGAAATACCAACCCAAACTACAAAGTGGGCAAACCTTGTAAATAAAATGGTAAATGAAAAATATAGCCAAAAGAGGTCATATACCATGTGATCCCATTCATTCAAAACAGCCCAAATGGTAAAACTATAGGAAGAGAAGGCCGATTTTCACATCACTGAGCCTGAGGGAGTATGCAGATCAGTTGACAAAGGCCAGAGTTTCTCTGAAGGTAAAGATTAGGTCCTAGAATAGAGACTGAGGTGATAGTACCCCTCTGTGAGTAGACAGGAATCCCGTGGTCTATAGGGAGAAAGGCCAGGTCAGGTCTACACCATCCTTCCAGGTTACCATAATCCCAAAGTGGTTCAGGTCCTTCACTTAGAAGGATGCAATGCTTGCACATAGCCTGGGCTCATCCTCCGTCTGTAGCCTGCTCACGATACTGAACACAATGTAAATGCTATGTAAATAGCAGACACATTGTACTGTTTACAGAATGGTGCAATTAGGGTTATTTTTGTTGTTGTTCTTGCTGGCTGGCTGATTGGTTGTGTTTTGTGTTTGTTTTTCTAATTGTTTCTCATCTCTAGTTAATTATATGCACTGATACAGAAGCTGTGGATATGCACGGCTGATTGTGCTTTGTAATGACACAATCTATATGGGTAACCTATGTGAAATTTATTTAAAAAAAATTAAAAGCAAGACTTGCTTCCACTGTTTCTATGATTCAGGGGCTCTAAACCATTCTAGCTATGCCTTTGTAGGGGATTAGCATAGTAGGTGACACCTGTACTCTCAGCATTCAGAGAGGCCTAAGAGAATTTGAGGCCAGCTAGGCTACATAAGGAGTAAGATCCTAGAAAGGGAGGGAGAGAGGAAGGGAGGGAGAGAGGAAGGATAGAGGGAAGGAGGCAGGAGAAAGGATGGGAAGACTAGGGGAGAGGAAGGGAGAGAGAGATGAGAGGAAGGAAGAAGATATAGAAAGGATGGGGCTGAGAGGATTGATCACTAGTCCATGCCAAAGGACCTACACAAAGTAACAGCCTACCCTCCCACCTGAGAGGGGTCCACTAAGAATAGGACTTCTCCATTCTTTGGGGACTAAGTTCCTTAGTTCATAATATTTCTGAGTGGCAGAAGTGTTGGGATTTAACTAAAATAAGTAACAGACAAAGTCCCTGTGCCTATTTATTCATTGCGTTCAATTCCTGAGGCCTTGGGTCACTAAGGTGACACTAAGGTAACACTACCACACACCCCATGGCTGAATGTGTCCACTCTATATTCCAGCCACCTGAATGGATGCTCCAACTCTGCAGCACATCCTAGAGTTGCCTTGAAGGAGCAACCTTTGGGCAACACGCTCTGATCATCCAGGTGCTCTTTGCAGCTACACAACTTGGTATCTCTGACAAATGGAATACTTCTACCTGCTTACTGAACCCAAGACCCTCCCCACCTCACAAACACATACAACACTAACAAACATTGAAATTGCAACACACGGTTTCCATCATTCCTGGCAAGTACTAAAACACAGCTTTCAAGTGTTTTCTGTTTCCTGGGGTTGAATGAAATCAGTTTTAAAGAATTCATCACACCTAAGGCTAAGAGGGGGAAAAAAAAGAATGAAAAGTATTCTAACTGATCACTAAAAATATCCAGTCAATTCATCAAAGAGAACTCAGAAGAATCTTGATGCAGTACAGCTCATTAAAAGGTAGACAGGCTGCTGCTTTCCCTTGGATGGCAACTCCAGTGACTACTTGAGAGAAAGTACTTGACAACGTACTACTATGAAGCAATGGGTGAAGCAATGCTACGCTCCTGAGGAAAATATTTTGTGGACAAAATACAGAAGCAATGGGATATGTGTGCGTGTGTGCGTGCGTGCGTGCGTGTGTGTGATATGTGTATGTGTGTATATGGTGTATGTGTAAGCTGTATATGATGTATTTGTATATGTTTTTGATGTAGATAATATATGTAGGTGTATATGACACACGTATATGATGTATCAATTTTCTTTACTCCTTAAGAAATAGACTATTTGGTGCCCGAGGGCGGGTTGGCGCTGTGGTCGTCTGGGTGCCAGATCGGCGGGCCATCGTGACCACAGGGTGAGCGGCGCCACGGAGAGTGCCCTCCGCCATCTTTGCTCCAGTGACCAGGTAGTTGGGACCGCCAGGCTCAGAGACAGACAGGCATAATATCGCTTCGGGTTCAGGCAGCTTGTGTGTAACCTGCTCCCAGGTGCTGGGCTGATCTGCAATGACCAGCGCGCCAGATCTGCTGTGGGACTTCTGCCTGGCAGAGGGACGCCCCCTCCCCCCCCAGGAGAGATCACACACCCCTGCACAGGGCAGGAGCCTGCCAGCCTCCCTTTGGCGACCTCTGCTCCAGGAATCCACTAGGCTGAGCCTTTAGATGTGCAAGGCCTCCCCAATATAAGATCACTTGGGGCAAAGCACATTAGGGCTCCAAAGTCACTCAGGAGCAGGCAGGCCCCAGAAATCGGTGCCAGGGGAATCCTGGTAATCCAGGGGGGGCAGAAATAGCTTTGCAGGCTCACAGGAGGTCCAACCAACAGCCAGTGGCAGCAGGACCAACTAACACCAGAGGTATCCAGATGGCAAAAGGCAAACGTAGGAATGTTACTAACAGTAATCAAAGTAATGTGGGACCATCCGAACCCAACTCTCCAACAGCAGCAAGTCCTGGATACACCACCACACCCGAAAGACAAGATCTGGATTTAAAATCACTTCTCATGATGCTATTAGAGGATCACAAGAAGGACACAAATAAATCTCATAAAGAGTTACAGGAGACCATGAATCAACGGTTAGAAGCCCTTACAAAGGAAACACAAAAATCGCTTAGAGAAATGCGGGAGAACATGGATCAAAAGATGGAGGCGCACAAGGAGACAACACAAAAATCGCTTAACGAGATGAATCAACGGGTAGATGCACTCACAAAGGAATCACGAAATTTGCATAAAGAAATGCAGAAGAATATGGGTCAACAGACGGATGCCCATAAGGAGGCAACACAAAAATTGCTTAAAGAAATGAATCAACGGTTAGATGCCCTTACAAAGGAAACACGAGAACTGCTTAAAGAAATGCAGGAGACGATGGATCAACAGATGGAATCCCATGAGGAGGAAACACAAAAATTGCTCAGAGAAATGCAGGAGAACGTGGGTCATCAGGAAGAAATCCTGAAAGAGGTAATGCAAAAATACCTTAAAGAAATACAGGAAAATACAAACAAACAAGTGAAGGATCTCAGCAAATCCATCCAGGAACTAAAAAAGGAAGTAGAAACAACTAAGAAATCACAAAGGGAGACAACTTTGGAGATAGAAAACCTTGGGAAGAAATCAGGAGTCATAGATGCAAACATCAACAATAGAATACAAGAGATGGAAGAAAGAATCTCAGGTGCTGAAGATTCCATAGAAAGCATCGACTCAACAGTCAAAGAAAATGCAAAATGCAAAAAACGCGTAACCCAAAACATCCAGGAAATCCAGGACACAATGAGAAGACCAAACCTAAGGATTATAGGTATAGATGAGAGTGAAGATTTGCAACTTAAAGGGCCAGTAAACATCTTCAACAAAATTATGGAGGAAAACTTCCCTAACTTAAAGAGAGAGATGCCGATGAACATACAAGAAGCCTACAGAACTCCAAACAGACTGGACCAGAACAGAAATACCTCCCGTCACATAATAATCAAAACACCGAATGTTCTAAACAAAGAAAGAATACTAAATGCAGTAAGAGAAAAGGGCCAAGTAACATACAAAGGAAGACCTATCCGAATCACATCAGACTTCTCACCAGAGACTATGAAAGCCAGAAGATCCTGGGCAGATCTCATGCAGACACTAAGACAGCACAAATGCCAGCCTAGACTACTATACCCAGCAAAACTCTCAATCACCATAGATGGAGAGACCAAGATATTCCATGATAAAACCAAATTTTCACAATATCTTTCCACAAATCCAGCCCTGCAACGGATAATAGGTGGAAACCTCCAATACAGGGAGAGAAACAACACCCTGGAAAAAATGAGATAATAACCTTCTTGAATCAAACCCAAAAGTAGATAACCACTCAAACATAAAGATAGCGTCAAGAATGGCAGATGGCAATAATCACTATGCCTTAATCTCTCTTAATATCAATGGTCTCAATTCCCCAATTAAAAGACATAGACTAGCAGACTGGATACGTAAACAGGACCCAGCATTTTGCTGCATGCAGGAAACGCACCTCAGTGTCAAAGACAAACACTACCTCAGAGTAAAAGGCTGGAAAACAATTTTACAAGCAAATGGCCCCAAGAAACTAGGTGGAGTAGCCATCCTAATATCGGATAAAATTGATTTTCAACCCAAAGTCATCAAAAAAGACACAGAAGGACACTACATACTGATCAAGGGAAAAATCCACCATCAAGAACTCTCAATCCTGAATATCTATGCTCCAAATGCAAGGGCACCCTCATTCGTAAAAGAAACTTTACTAAAACTCAAAGCACACATCGCACCGCACACAATAATAGTGGGTGACTTCAACACCCCGCTCTCTGAAATGGATCGTTCAGGAAAGCAGAAACTAAACAGGGACACAGTGAATCTAATTGAAGCCTTGGACCAAATGGAACTAACTGATATATATAGAACATTTCATCCTAGAGCTAAAGAATACACCTTCTTCTCAGCTCCTCATGGTACCTTCTCCAAAATTGACCATATAATTGGTCACAAATCAGACCTCAACAGATACAAGAAGATAGAAATAATCCCATGCCTCCTATCAGATCACTATGGAATAAGGGTGGTCTTCAATGGCAACAAAAACAAAAGAAAACCCACGTACACATGGAGGCTGAACAATGCTCTACTCAATGATAACTTGGTCAAGGTGGAAATAAAGAAAGAAATCAAAGACTTTTTGAAAGTTAATGAAAATGAAGGCACAACATACCCTAACTTATGGGACACAATGAAAGCAGTGCTAAGAGGAAAATTCATAGCCCTGAGTGCCGCCAAAAAGAAACGGGAGACAGCATACACTAACAGCTTAATGGCACACCTGAAAGCCCTGGAACAAAAAGAAGCAAATACACCAAAGAGGAGTAGAAGGCAGGAAATCATCAAACTCAGGGCTGAAATCAATCAAGTAGAAACAAAGAAAACCATACAAAGAATCAACAAAACGAGGAGTTGGTTCTTTGAGAAAATCAACAAGATAGATAAGCCCTTAGCCAGACTAACCAGAGGGCACAGAGATAGTATCCAAATTAATAAAATCAGAAACGAAAAGGGAGAGATAACAACAGAAACTGAGGAAATTCAAAAAATCATCAGATCCTACTACAAAAACCTGTATTCAACACAACTAGAAAATCTTGAGGAAATGGACAATTTCCTTGACAGATACCAAGTACCAAAATTAAATCAGGATCAAATAGACCATCTAAACCGTCCTATAACCCCTGAAGAAATAGAAGTTGTCATTGGAAGTCTTCCAACCAAAAAAAGCACAGGTCCAGATGGTTTTAGTGCAGAATTCTATCAGACCTTCAAAGAAGACCTAACACCAATACTCTTCAAACTGTTCCACAAAATAGAAACAGAAGGAACACTACCCAACTCATTCTATGAAGCCACAATTACACTAATACCAAAAGCACACAAAGATCCGACAAAGAAAGAGAATCTCAGGCCAATCTCTCTTATGAATATCGATGCAAAAATACTCAATAAAATTCTTGCCAACCGAATCCAAGAACACATCAAAACGATCATTCACCACGATCAAGTAGGCTTCATCCCAGGGATACAGGGATGGTTCAATATAAGGAAATCCATCAATGTAATCCACTACATAAACAATCTCAAAGAAAAAAACCACATGGTCATCTCATTAGATGCTGAGAAAGCATTTGACAAAATTCAGCATCCTTTCATGCTAAAGGTCTTGGAAAGATCAGGAATTCAAGGCCCATATCTAAACATAGTAAAAGCAATTTACAGCAAACCAGTAGCCAGCATCAATCTAAACGGAGAGAAACTTGAAGCAATCCCACTAAAATCAGGGACTAGACAAGGCTGCCCTCTCTCTCCATATCTTTTCAATATAGTACTTGAAGTTCTAGCTAGAGCAATTAGACAAGAAAAAGAGGTCAAAGGGATACAAATTGGAAAGGAAGAAGTCAAACTATCACTATTTGCAGACGATATGATAGTATACATAAGCGACCCAAAGAACTCCACCAGAGAACTCCTACAGCTGATAAACGACTTCAGCAAAGTGGCCGGATATAAAATCAACTCAAGCAAGTCAGAAGCCTTCCTATACTCAAAGGATAAGCAGGCTGAGAAAGAAGTAAGAGAAATAATACCCTTTACGATAGCCACAAACCATATTAAGTATCTTGGCGTGACTCTAACCAAACAAGTGAAAGATCTGTATGACAAGAACTTCAAGTCTCTGAAGAAAGAAATTGAAGAAGACCTCGGAAGATGGAAAAATCTGCCATGCTCATGGATTGGCAGGATTAATATAGTAAAAATGAGCATCTTACCAAAAGTAATACACAGATTCAATGCAATCCCCATCAAAATCCCAACTCAATTCTTCATAGAGTTAGAAAGAGCAATTCAAAAATTCATCTGGAATAACAGAAAACCCAGAATAGCTAAAACTATTCTCAAGAGTAAAAGAACCTCTGGGGGAATCAGTATCCCGGACCTCAAGCTGTACTACAGAGCAATAGTGTTAAAAACTGCATGGTATTGGTACAGTAACAGACATGTAGATCAATGGAACAGAATTGAAGACCCAGAAATGAATCCACACTCCTATGGTCACTTGATCTTTGACAAAGGAGCTAAAACCATCCAGTGGAAAAAAGATAGCCTTTTCAACAAATGGTGCTGGCTCAGCTGGAGGTCAACATGCAGAAGAATGCAAATTGACCCATCCTTATCTCCTTGCACTAAGCTCAATTCTAAGTGGATCAAAGATCTCCACATAAAACCAGACACACTGAAACTAATAGAAGGGAAACTAGGGAAGAACCTTGAACATATGGGCACAGGGGAGAATTTCCTGAACAGAACTCCAATAGCTTATACTCTAAGATCAAGAATAGACAAATGGGACCTCATTAAATTACAAAGGTTTTGCAAGGCAAAAGACACCGTCAAAAAGACAAAGCGGCAACCAACTAACTGGGAAATGATCTTTACCAACCTTACATCCGACAGAGGGCTAATATCCAAGATATACAAAGAACTCAAGAAGTTAAACTCCAGAGAGGCAAGTAACCCTATTAAAAAATGGGGTACAGAGCTACACAAAGAGTTCTCACCTGAAGAATATCTAATGGCTGAGAAGCACCTAAAGAGATGTTCATCATCCTTAGTCATTAGGGAAATGCAAATCAAAACAACCCTGAGATTCCATCTCACACCAGTCAGGATGGCTAAGATCAAAAACACAGGAGACAGCAGTTGTTGGCGAGGATGTGGAGAAAGAGGAACACTCCTCCACTGCTGGTGGAATTGCAGACTGGTACAACCACTCTGGAAAGCAGTCTGGCGTCTCCTCAGAAAACTGGGCATGACACTTCCGGAGGATCCGGCTATACCACTCCTGGGCATATACCCAGAGACTTTACCTGCATGCAATAAGGACACATGCTCCACTATATTCATAGCAGCCTTATTTATAATAGCCAGAAGCTGGAAAGAACCCAGATGTCCCTCAACGGAGGAATGGATTCAGAAGATGTGGTATATTTACACAATGGAATACTACTCTGCAATTAAAAACAATGAATTCACGAAATTCCTAGGCAAATGGTCAGAACTTGAAAATATCATCCTTAGTGAGGTAACCCAATCACAAAAGATCACACATGGTATGAAGTCACTGATAAGGGGATATTGACCCAGAATCTCAGAATACCCTAGACACAATCAGCATATCAACAGATTTCTAAAAAGATGGAAGGAGAGACCCCTGGTCCTGGAAAGACTGGATGTAGGGGAACGCCAGGACAGAGTAATGAGAGGGGGTTGAACGGAGAAAAGAGGGAGGGAAGGGGGCTTATGGGACTTTCGGGGAGGGAGGAAACGGGAAAGGGGAAGTGATTTGGAATGTAAATTAAAAAAATAAAATAAAATTAAATTAAAAAAAAAAAGAAATAGACTATTTGATGGAAGAAGTAAAAGTAAAACATACACATTTTACATTTATTTTGTAAAATGCCTCACTTGCAAATACACAATGAAACATTGGCGCAATGCTAAATTATTCTGTATATTGGTAGTTAAAAAAAAATCATGATAAAACCAACAATATGGTCCAGCAGATGGCATTTCTGGCCACAAAAGCCTGAGGATCAGAGTTGGAACTCAGGAACCTACCTAAAAAGCTAAATATGCTAACTAACCCTCTTCTCTAATTCCTATAATTCTGCAACACAATGGGAGGAAAAAACAAAAGAACTGCTTGTGGCCCTGCTAGCCTGGAGTAGGCGCCACAGGAGAAGTGCTATGCTCTTCTTAGGGAGACAGGATAAAGATAAAAAAGACCATTTAAGTCACAGGGGAGGGAGCTGAGTACCCAGAATAAATCACAAAAGTGTTGTTACTCTCTCTTGTTAGGAGGGGTCATTAAAAAGGTCTCAGAACTCAGGAGTCTAGTTATCACTTCTTTCCTAGTATTTCTGGGATTTCTGGGGATTAGTTAAGAGAAGGACCGTACATCATCATGCTGTCTGGACGTTCTCTTGCTTTCTAGAAGCTCTATGGGGAAGGGGACACTCTAGTCACAAATGGCTCTCTCTGACCTATCCTGTTGGGATCCCTTGAGATGAATACTCTTCAATATTATCACAGCCAATGAACCAGAATCTTACCTTCAACTAATGTCTGTGCCACCCTCCAAGCAGAACCATTGTTCATTGAAACAGTTGATGAATGACTTCATGGATAGACCATCTTAATACATACACCATTTCTTTCTTTCTTTTTTTTTGGTTTTTTGAAACAGGGTTTCCTCTGTATAGCTCTGGCTGACCTGGAATTCACTCAGTAGACCAGGTTGGCCTTGAACTCAGAAATCTGCCTGCCTCTGCTTCCCAAGTGCTGGGATTAAAGGCGTGCATGCGCCACAACTGCCCGGCACACACACCATTTCTTAAATGAATGTAGCCTGTTCCCTGTGGGCTGAGAATGATGACAAACACTCAAGTCAAATAGTTTTGACCATAGCAGGAAACTATATCCAAAATATTTGTGTCTACAATTCATTTCTTGGCACAGCAGAACTGTCAACTCTTAGCTTAGCTACTACGGAGGTAAAATCCTTTGGGGATGTGAGGGACATTGAAGTACAGCCTTATTACAATGGACTCCAATGTCTAAAAATCGCTCTTATTTTGGGTTTGTACCACGGTATGAACCAAGATTTTAAGCTCTACTCAAAACAAAACAAAGACTTTATCTTTTTATGTTCATTTAATAGGTCCATCATTTTTATGATTGGTATAAAAATATATATTGTATTGAACAGAGTAAAAAAAAATTGAAAAAAAAAAAAGAAAGGTTTATATTTGCCCATTTGGGGCTTTTTGGTTTTTGGCACTGGTGGGCCTGTACCCAGGGCCTTGTGTCTGGTAGGCAAGCAGTCCATCACTAAACTCAGACATGTTTGTTCAACAATTATGGTGCAGAACACAGATTATGTACAATGAAAATATCAGGTTCTTTGCATGGTTCCAAGCAGGGAGACTTGACTTGTTTTCTCAGATGATGAAACTGGATGAAAACTAAGCTCGCTCTCGCGTGCTCTCTCTCTCTCTCCCTCCTTCCCCTTCTCTCTACCTCTCCCCCCTCCCTCCCTCCCTCTTCCCTCTCCCTCTCGTGTACACCGTGTGTCAGTTTTGCTTAGTTCTGCATGCTCTAAGAGCTGGCAGTCCTCAGGGAACTCAGAGACGGGGTGGGGGAGCTGCTCTAATGACTCTCCCGGGCCTCCGAGGATGGGATCTGATCATTTGCTGAGTGGATCCTCACTGTCTTAAGATTCAACCCAGGCCGGTCTCACGGCTGCTGAGAAGAGGAAGCTTCTGTTCCTCCCAGTCACCTGCTTTTTCCTTCTCCTCAGAGCTCTGATTATCACAAAGCTTAGGACACTGCTGTCCTCCTTCCAATGGCAACTAGAATGTCACTTCAAACCAAAAGACTTTCAAAGAAAAAAAACAAAGAAAGACAGAAAACTCCCACAGACAACAAGAAATGTGACCAGAAAGATGTTCTACAGTTAAACAGGAAAAATAATTAATAAACAAAGAAAGAGAAAGAAAATACAAAATTCAAAGAGATATCTCCACACTCTGTTGAACTCGGAACCAGTGCATCCTTCTCCATCCCCAGTTCTCTCCTTTGCCCAGACTTTCAGGGAATCTAGCACTATGCACCCTGCTGCTCCACTCTTCCAGAAAAACTTCACCCTCCCCCACCCCACCCCCTCACATCCGGATTTCCCATTCTCCCAAGTACAAAGTTTGGTCTGCTGCTCCACTCTTCCAGAAACCACCCTCCCCCACCCTACTCCATCCTCCCCCCACCCCACCCCCTCACACCCGGATTTCCCATCCTCCCAAGTACAAAGTAGGTGAAGTATCCTATAGGTTTCCAAACTGGAATTTCTTTCCCACCTCACTCTCTCTGCCTAACATTTAGAGCACACAGCAGGTGAGTGGTTCAGTTGGGTTCCATGGCTACTCGTCAGTCACTGATTTCATAGCAGAAACTCTGATAATCTTTGGAATTAACAAACTCAATCTCTTTTCCTCCCCCCCCCCAATCTATCTATCCCTCCCTCTCGTTTCCTCCCCCAGTCCAGTCTGCACATGTTCATTCTTCTTGTAAGACCTAACCTTCATGACTGGCAATCAGAGTGCCGCTTTGCTCCAAAATTTCAAAAACCATCTTCCATTTTCCAAACACACATTCTACACTAGCAGGTGTAGCCCAAATAACAAGAACGAATTGCATTGAAAGTGCTCTTTCCGGCAGAATGATCTTTGCAACATCTAAATCATGTCACGGCTAATGCAGAAGCAAAGTTTCAGCCCAGATGAGGAGCACGGTGATTACCAAGACACATCTACCCTGGGTGGAAAAACACCAGGAAGAACTCATCAGCATCAAGAAGCAGCCTGTAGCCTGTAAACTTAGGGAGCACGTGACGAGAGCACTTAGGCTCCTGTGCTCTGCTCCCTTGATGGAGACAGTGCTGAAGGCACTTGACTCTGTGGCTAGTTTAAGAGCAGGGAGGAATTCCACGGAGGAGGCGCATACAGCTTGCAGAGACCAGAATTTCTCTTCAGTGAGAGTTTTGCAGTGATCATTTAGAGCGCCTGTGTTTCATATACTGTTCCGGCCTGCATTCTGTATTTTAAAATAAAAAGCAATCCAGGAGTGATGGTTCTACCACCTAAGCACATGGGAGCCTGAAGCAGAAGGATCACCGCAAGTTTAAGACCAGGGTGGGACACAAAGGGAAAACCTCTGTAGGGTTTGTTATTTGTTTGCTTGCTGGCTTTTAAAATACAGACTAGAGAATATGTCGGTAAAACTCTTGCATGGGGAGTAGAATACAGATCTCTAATACCCATGTTAATGTCATGCAGGCATGCCAGACTGCTTGTAATCTCTGTGTTTAAGTGATAGAGACAGGAGCTCTCTGGAGCAAGGGGACAAGCTATAATAACCATATTGGAGAACTCTGGGTTCCAGTGAGAGACCCAGTCTTGATATATAAAGTAGATAGCAATCAAAAAAAGACACGAAATCAATCTCTGGCCTCTACACACATGTTCACATGCATGCATCTAACCCCTACACAGGCACCTGTGTTCACAACACACATATACACATGCATGAGTGAGCGCGCGCGCGCGCGCACACACACACACACACACCGCTAAACATAATACAATAACTGAGTCTGTAAGAAGACAAAAGAAACTAATATTGGTGGCTGTCCTACAAAAATGCAATTCCTGTCAATAATCAGAAAGGGGATTTTGTTTCCCAGCCTCAAAACAAAACATGCATTCCGTCTTTTGAAAAATGAGAGCAAGTAAGTAGGGACACATAAAGGGTTTGCTTACACATGCAGCGTATTAAAATTGAAGGTAAGCAACCAGACTGGAGTCTCATGGCCAAGCAACAAGATTTTCAAAGACAGAAGTATTTGCTGCCTGATGTTGCTTATATTCAATGTGTGTGTGTGTGTGTGTGTGTGTGTGTGTGTGTGTGTGTGTGTGTGTGTGTGTTTATATATGAACAGAGTTACAAATTCAATATGCAATCTTCTATACACCTGGAAATCATGAGTCACTTTAACACTTGTAGAACCATGTTTCCATAGCCTAAAGGTTCACGCTGTCTTAAAAATAAGGAGTCCAAACAGGTTAAGGGTTCTGATTAGTTAATCTAATCCTTAGCTTCAGATGCCAATACCCCCCGGGGGAGGGGCAGACCATGCTCCTCTATGGCATATAATACTAACTGTAAATCCTGTGATCTATAACCCACAGACTCCAGGAATCTTCAGTGAAAAGTTGAGATTCATTACTCAGTAAGAAGTCTTAGTCGTGACATACCAACTGAAATGAAATCAACAACATATCCATGTGCTGGGGACCACACACTTTAGAAAATGAGATAGTAAGTTGGGTTAGTCCAGTTCAGAGAAGAACACGGAATGAAGAAAAGTTCCCAGAGCATGTATGCAGGGGGAAGGAGGAGAAAGATTTGGGGGGGCTGGGGACTTGGGAGGAAGAGGGGGAGAGGAGGGGGGAAGGAGGAGGAGGAGGAGCATTAAAAGTTTAAGTTCTAAAGCAGCATGATGTACTGAACTTCTAAAGAGCTGAGCTCTGCAAAAATGTTTCTGGCATAGAAACCAATAATTTCAAGTTGACATTTGAAGCAGTTGGAGGTCACATGTGTCAAAGAATAGGTAGAGATGTGTGACTCAGTGACAGAAATGGGACTTAATATACATAGAGTTCTGGGATCAACACCTGGTGTTAAATCTTCACAGAGGGCTAAAACCTCCCAGGGCTAAAATCATGAAAGATTTAGATTTTAAAAGACCTGTATACTGAGAGGAGATGTAAGAGATGAATAAAATCAGGTTAAAAGTCTTGTTTACATATCCAAAGGCTGAAAGTAGTGATTCTAGAAATACATGTTAACCAACGTTCACAGCAATACTGTCAAAACAGCCGGGAGGGAGGAACAGCCCAACAGCCACCAACGATGAACCGATAAACAAAATCTGTCATATGCATAATAGAACGAAATCCATACCGAAAGAGGAAGGAAATTCTGACACAACCGAGATAAATGTTAAGGTTACCTCACTCAATAATAAATAAACCAGCTACGAAAGACAAAGACAAATATTTTGTTTTCCTTTATGTGATGGACTTACTGCAGCCAGGATAGATATGGGGTATAGAACGGGAGTCCCCAGGGGCTGGCATCAGAGGACATACTATTTAAATGGGTAGAGAGTTTCTGATGTGGATGGTGAGAATGTTCTAGAAACAAATACTGATGGCAGTCACACAGCACAGTTAATATACTTAATGTCATTGAAATGTGTACCTAAAAGGGTTAAAATTCCATATTTTATGTGTTTAACCCATTTTTATAATAGATACAACAGTGAACTCCTATAATCTACAGATGCTTCTGAAAGCTTTATAAGACAAAACCCATGTATTACTTACTGACCCTATGCTAAGGGAACTTTAGGTATTTGTTGAGTTGAATTTTAGTGTCATGGTAAATAAAGTGAAAAGATGAGAAGTGACAGGCAGGTTTGGGTATGTAAATCTGAATTTTTATTAAATTTTTAAATGAGTTTTCACTACTTAAAATATCTTTTAGTTAAGAACTTTCCAAGTCCATATTTGCTTGACTTTGAAGATTCAAGGCATTAATCACTACTTAGCGGTCATAGTTGGGCTTGAATTACTGTGATATAGTTATAAAACATTCCCTGAAAGGAAATGATTCCTTAGTCCAGGATCAATCAACTCAATGCTTTTTAGCCAGAAATGGACTCTAAGAACTCCATTTGACTTTCAGAACCAGGCTTTCTATAAATAAATAAACAAATCCCCAATTTTGTTTACATTTTCAAAATAATTAAGCATCAACTGATACTTCCTGTATAGAGATATACTTATTGTATAGAGAAGATGGAATGTATTCTATTCAAAAGACAGCTTTGGACACACTTTTAGACAAGGTTTATATAAAGGTTTTGTTCTAAGCAATGGGAGTTGATTCTGGCAAGGAACAGAAGACTGAGGACAGGGGACAAATGTCCCAGGCAAGTGGATTTAGATGGCTTTTATTATTAATTTCTATCACAGATTTGGTAGCTTTTCACTGACCACACATACACTAATCTATCTCTGTAAGCTCTGCAGCTTCTCAACAGTCTCCTCTGAGAAATCAAGGTAAATTCCACTGCAATAACTTTAAATCTGTATCAGTGATAAGCCCAAAACAAGCAAAGTGCCTCTTAGCAAAGTCCACATTTTCAGTTCTGATCACTGAGTCAATAAGTCCTAGGAATAAAATATACAAATAAACACCACTCAGATGATCTTATCAAATGTCTCTATGGAAAGTTTATACCATAAAATATGACTCAAAGTATGCTAATTAGACAGGTTTTCATATGCCAAGTGGCCCACAGGGATATCTGAGGATATGATGAGTATGGAACATGGATTTTTTTTTTTAAATAAATCTACCCTGCATTACTACACTGTGGGCCTAGCACATGAGGCTATTCTACACCAGAAACTCACTTTGCTTGTATGCTCCAAGCTTGGTTATATAATTCCTTGATCTTCATATGTCTTCTGTGTAAGACCTCTAACTGGATCCATGACCTAATATTTCATTAGGATCACTATTGCCAGTCAACCTAGGAGGCATTACACTGCCTCCATTGATATTCTCAACAATGATATGGAAACTGAAGATTCAGAAGCAGTCTATTTCCATCTAGTGCTTACACTTTCCTAAAGAAATCTATCAACCCTAATACTCCTTCCATGTATTCATGACACTTGCCTACTGTTCAAAAATATCTATATCCAATGCCTCATCAAGCACAGCCTTTGAGTCTGAGTTCTGTAGCTTTCTACTCTCCCTGAAGTACAGACTCCTGGTACTACTTATATGGCCTGCAGGACAGCTTGTCTGTAGCCCAGCATATATGCCAAAATCAGAACCAATACACAAGCAGCCTTTACCTTTGTCTCCTGTCAGCTGTGCCCAGCCCTGGACTTCCCTCCACTAACACCAATGAAGATCCACCTAATAACCCCTCTACTTTTCCAAACTAGGATTTTGAAACTCATCTCCAATACTTGCCTCCTTCCCAGCCCTGTCCACTAGATCTTAGGGGCCATTGTGCAAGGAATCTAAATGCCAAAATCCACTCTACTGTATTGTTTTCCAAACATTCCCATTGAGTTTTTCAAGGACTTGCTTGGACTATTAGTCACACCCTTGTGGTGGTTTAAATGATAATGGCCCACACAGACTCCCATGTTTGTATGCTTGGTCCCCAGTTGGTGGTAGAACTGTTTGGGAAGGATTGGAGGTTTGGCATTGTTGAAGAAGGTATGTCACTAAGGACAGGCTTTGAGGTTTCAAAACCCATGCCAGCACTCCCCCACCCCTCCGCCTTATTCTTATGAATCCAGATATAAGCTTTCAGCTACCGTTCTGTCACAATGCTTACCTTCTTGCTGCCATGCTCCCTTGCAATAATGGTCATTTTTACCTCCTAAAACTCTAAGCCCTTGATACTCTTCCACAAGTCACTTTGGTCATAGGATCTCATCACAACAATAGAAAAGTAACTGGGACAGATGTTGACACCAAATGAGAGGCATTTCCCATGACAGTCCTGACCATGCTGCTCTTTGGAAGAAAATAGGAGACTTTGGGACTTTAGCCTAACACAGTGGTTAAAAAGTATAAGCAGACCATAATTGGCCATCCTAGAAGAAGCCTGGAAGACAAGGCTGAAAGCAATTTGGAGTGTGTATATCCAGCTAGAGAGGTTTCGGTGGGGAAGAATATTAGCAGCTGGGTTAGATTGTTCTTGTGATATTTTGGCCAAAACAAAATACAGGACAGACAGACAGGGCTATACAAAGAAACCCTATCTCAAAAACCCAAAAACAAACAAACAAAACAAAACAACAACAACAACAAAAAACTGAATAACACAAATAAACCAACTCCTGACCACTGTTTACCCTTGTCTTAAGAATCAGCCTGAGGCTAAATTGAAGAATTTTGCACTAATTTCACTGGCAAAACAGAGTTTAAGGCAGCCTGGTATTGATTCTGTGACTTGTTAATTAGTGATCATTCTTACACGAATCCACAATGGAAAAGAGCAAAAGTCGGACAAATAAAAACAAAACAATCAGTTGGGGGGAAGGGGAGGAGCGGGGGGGGGGGGACGGGGGGGGGGGAGCTCAAGAAAACTCTAGTTGTAACCAAGGCTTTCTGAAAGCCCTAAGGTGAAATGAAGTACAGGGAGTTGTGCCCTCAGAACAAGACTCCACCTAGTCCTGAAACAAAAGGCGGAAGGTGTCCTCCTGCTTTAAGAGCAATAATAGAGAAAAAAACTTATGCAAATGTAGCTCAAGAAAGGGACCAGGCTCCACCTCAAGCAGAAAGCCAAACTTGGCAGCATCAGCCACCTGGTCCTGGCTTTAGAGTCATGAAAGGATCCAGGATAAAAGGGTCCCTGGAATTTTCCTCTGGGGTTAAGAAAAGTTGCTGAGGCTGGACAGGTATCAGAGTAATCCCTGGATGAAGACCTGGAGAGGCCATTGTGTGAGGCTGGGAAGGTGAAGCCTGGATTGTGTTAGGATTCCAGACCCGAGGGATATTTGCCACTGAGAGCTGCATAGGGTGAGCTGACCCAGCCTAATAGAAATATATAATAGTCACTGGAGCTGGAAGGGGAGAGACATATGACTTCAGACATAGAGCTGTAGGTTTTGGAGTTTGCCCTGCTGGGTTTCAGTCTTGCTTTGGTCCAATATTTCCTCAGTAGGCAGCCATTCCTCCCTTATGGAACGTTAGTATATATTCTGTGCCAATGTATATTCCAAGAATCCAACTGGTTTTCTGAATTTACAGAGAGCTACAATTAAGAGATTGCCATGAGTCTCAGAAGAAACTTAGACGTTTAAACTTTGTTGAAACTGTGAGACACTATTGAGACTTCTGAAGTTGGAATGAATACATCTTGTGTTAAAAGATATAAAACTATAAGCCTATGGGGACCCAGAGAGCAGAATGTGGTGGCTAGAATGAGCCACCAGGTTCATATATTTGAATACTTGGTCTTCAATTCTTGAAACAGTTTGGTAAGGATGAGGAGGTGTGACCTTGTTAGAGGATTATGTCACTGGGGCAGGCTTTTAGCTTTTAAAAGCCCACACAAGGGGGCTGGAGAGATGACTCAGCGGTTAAGAGCACTGACTGTTCTTCCAGAGGTTCCTGAGTTCAATTCCCAGCAACCACATTGTGGCTCACAACCATCTGTAATAGGATCTGGTATCCTCTTCTGGTGTATCGAAGAGAGTGACAGTGCACTCATATACATACAATAAATGAATCTAAAAAATAATAATAAAAATAAATAAATAACAGTCCACGCCATTCTAAGAGTTCCCCTCTCTCTGGGATTACTGCTTGTAGATCAGATGTACATTCTCTCTGTTATTGATTCAGCACTATGCCCTGCTGCTGTGCCCCTCATCATGATGGCCACGGACTTGCCTTCTGAAACTGAGAGTCCCCAACAAACTTTTTCTTCAATAAACCACCTTAGTTATGGTGTCTTACCACAGCAGCAGAAGAGCAACTTAGACAATCCCATGTCAGATCCCTTCATCCCTTCCATATACTACTGTTCTAAGTTTCTTGAACATGATGGTTAGTTTAACTTTGCTAAAGTGCAATGGTACCCTCCCTCAAGACCTTCAATAACAACCAAAGGTCTTGAAATAATCAACTCAAAAAAAAAAAAAAGAAAGAAAGAAAAGAAATAATTGACTCTGAATTCTTTGGCAAGATTTTGGGTGATCTGACCAAACTCTATTACTTTCCCAATTCATTCCTTTAACAACCACTCAATGGCCAAGGATGAGCTTCTTCCCATTCTCAATCCACTCAAAAAGTTCCTCCCATCGTCACAGTTCTTGCCCTCCTTGCCTGCTCTTTGTACCGTTAGAATCCAACAGTAAACCTTCACCAAGTTGCCAGTTTTTCCAACTTGAAACAAAGTCCCTCAGATGCAAGTATTGTTAGGGCTTTGGTTCTGTCTCTCAATATTCACTTCCTTCTACTTGAGGTCTCTCACCTGTTCCTAGATAAAGTTTTATCTGCGCTCTCAAATGCCAGACTTTACTAAATGCCTCCTTCTTTTCTCTCCCTTTCTACATCTTAACAAAGGCACTGCAATGCCCTCAAGAGCTCTATAAAGATCTGTTATTGAGTGATAGGAATTTGGAAGGAAGGAAGAAAGAAAAGAGGGAGGGAGGGAGAAGGAAAAGACTTTTGAGTCTCTAAAACACTGACAAAGCAAAGAGTGGACTGGAAAGGTTAGACAATGAGAAGCTTCTCTACTTCACAGTCAAGGCTCTGGGAATCAATCCATACTCTTGCTCCAGGAGTTGTCCAACAGCTGACTTGGTGATCTGCTGACTTGGTGATCTGCTGACTTGGTAATCAGCTGACTTGGTGATCTGCTGAAAGGCGGTTCTTTACTGTCACTAATTCTGGGGAGCAATAATAAAATGAAACACAGCCTTCCCCAGTCTGCTAAAGGGAATCTATCACAACCTAAAACTGAACAGAGTCATTAAAATCATTTAAATTCCGTTATGAAATAGCTTTATGGAGGGGTAAGGAGGTGGCCCAGCAATTAAGGGCTCCCTGGCTGCCACTCCAAGTACCAGGGCTAAATAAATCCCCAGAACCCACGTGGTGGCCAAAAACCTGCCATACCTCCAGCAGGGAGTCTGATACCCACCTGCTTCTGGCCTTCTTGGGCAATGCATGTAAATGATGCATGAACATACATGCAGACAAAACATCTACATCCATAAAATAAAAGTAAATAAATGTTAACAATAACAAATACAAAACTACAAAAGAACTGAAAGAAATCCAGCTTCATGTACTACTTTCTACCACTACTGATATTCATAAATAAAGCATTTCAAAGGTACACTGGAAGTATATCTGTAAATCTAAGAAAAAAAGCCCTAATGGGCTAAATTTTTACTAATATTGCCAATGCTTCCGTTGTTGGGTTGGGTTGAAATGGTACTATAAGGACTGATTCAGCCTCTCTTATTTTACAGACATGATGAAAAATAAGGAGCTCAGAAAACTCACGTAGAAAGCTAGCAAAGATGCCAAATCAGATGCCAACTCTAAAGCCTAGTCCTCTGCTCAACAGAGCCATTATTTTGCCCCATAAACTAAAAGCAGCAAAATAATGATGAATTTGTTTGGAACAAGCTTGTTTGTTTGTTTGTTCTTTTCTGGATACATCTGTTTGGCTGGGACTAGAGTCACTGTGTTTCTTTGAAGTGTATTTTATGTATATGACTCTCTAGACCTCAGTGGTCAGTGCTTGCTTTACACTAATCATAATAGTAAACACACACACACACACACACACACACCCTCCTTTTAGCTACATTAACCTTATTTTAAGAAGACGTGCTATAGAATCTGAGAGATGTTACCTTCAGCAGGCCTGGGTCCAAGATAACAAGTCGTTTCCCAAATGGGGTAGAAATTTTAACAATTCTGTCCCAATTCCCCAAAATAAACGTCTTCTTTGTGAGGGAAGATATTTAAAGGGCTCACTAATAATAAAGACCTCTAACTGTTCACAGTCATCTCCCCTGGGTATAGGTGATAAAGCCCTATAATCTGGATGCTTTCTAGTAGATCCACAAAGATATGAGGAAAACAACTCTCATTATTCTAACAAAAACACTGCACCGGAGGATATTTCTTATCAGGTAATGCCACAAATTTACATATACTTATCATTCTTAAACTTTATGTCATCATATTATGTATTATAGGAAACATCTGTTGCTAGCATAAACCACTGGTTCAGTGACAAGTATAGGAGGCCATTTTATAAGCATGTATAAATAAAAACAGAAATTATTCAACTGGTTGTTGACTAAACTTTAATAAGAATGCTGCAACTAATGAACATGATGAAAATCTATTTTCACTAAGACAAGAGAAATCTCTGTAGGAATGGGCAAAAGTGAGCAGAGCTGTAAATATATACCCCAACCCTGAAAACTGTAGCCTAGCAGAAAGAGGTAGAAGTGACAAGGGG
Organism: Tokudaia tokunoshimensis; assembly: GCA_036184795.1. Taxonomy (NCBI): domain Eukaryota; kingdom Metazoa; phylum Chordata; class Mammalia; order Rodentia; family Muridae; genus Tokudaia; species Tokudaia tokunoshimensis. The sequence goes on along the minus strand of BTHU01000006.1, from coordinate 67,591,381 downwards.
ATAAGAATAGAAACAAGAATAAAGTCAAGGAAGAGAGAGACCATGAAGAGGAAACATGACATCAACATCTCTTCCACAAATTAAATGCAAGTTCTTTTGAACATTTGCCGAGAAATAAGACAATACACATTACACATGCAAAAGATACCCATTCCCAGGGTAAAGACACCGTGAACTCTCATACTGAGAGAATATGATCTGTGAACACTATAAGAATGGTCACATCAAACCTCATCAAAGGTCAGCCAAAGACAACCATTTCATATAAAAAGACTATATGTTCATATCTAAAATGATGGAAAAACTCACCATCGAGCTCCAGTGAAGGAATGTACAAAGGTAAGAATATGGATTATAGTAGATTAAGTGCTAGATTAAAAACCACTAAGTACTACAAAAGCACAATTTAGGAAGTGAGCTAAATCTCTTTAGAGCCGTTATTAGGGAATTCACCAAGAAGATAACATTAGAGAAAAGCTCTAACAAATGAATAGAAGATTCCAGAAGAAAGGCATTCCAGGCATGAAGATAGGTGCACTGAAAAGCGCAGGGCTTCTTTGAAGAGCCAGACAGTTTCGTATATGAATGGTCTATTCACATTAACAAAAAAATAGTTTCTCACTAAAATGACTTACAATCCAAGAATTTTGACCTCACTTCTATTGATAGCCTACTCTTAATAAATTATAATAAAATATGGATGTTACAGTTAAACACACTTTTCTAAGCATTTTTAAATTACACTTTTAATTATGTGTATCCATGCGTATCTGATTGTATGTGTTAATGAGTGCAGTATCCACAGAGGACAGAAGGAGGCAGCAGATCCCCTGGAGCTGGAGTTACTGCAGTTGTGAGTTACCGAACCAGGAAGGTGCTGGGAACCTAACTAAGCTTTTCTTTAAGAAGAATACCACTAAACTCTCTCTCTATCCCCTGGCAAGTATTTGTAACACAATTGTTTGGTTTATCCTCACACAACTTTAAAAAGTGATGATAACGTTACCTTCTCCACTTCATAGATGAAAACAGAGAAGTTAACCAATTTGGCTAATGTCACAGCTTGACTTCAGAATGATCTCACTGCCCATCTTCTATCCAGGTGCTGGATCATCGAGTCCAGCCCTACAGCACCAGGCCATTCTCACCTCAGAAGCATGGCCTCAAGCTCCAAGCTCTGTCCAGTATGGACTGGAAGAACAGAACCACAATCACCAAGCCCCTCCTTGCACTTCCTTTGAGGCCTTCCAATCTTTTCCTTTCCTTCCTTCCACTCACTTCTTTAGACCTCTATACTGCCCTTCTACAGAAATCCTTTTTCCTTTTTTTATTCTCCCAGAAATGTTAGCAAGAGGGCTTAATTATAAAATGTAAGAAAAGTAGAAAATCTAAGATAGGTGAATGTCCAGAGCTGTCTTGATCCCGGTCTATCAACCCCCAGAGAAGGCTCAGTTTCATGAACTACAGAAACAAAGATCTACCAACAGAACAAAGAATCAAGAAAAACAGTGCTGTTTTAGACTTAAGACAGTTACCACATCAATTCACTGTGCTGAGGGTGGAAATGTAAATTCTCCCAAATAATACATTTTAAAGGGTACAGTTCATCTTGCCCTTTTGAACCAGGCTTTGTTAAAAAAAAAAAAAACAGAGAAAGCACACAAGACTACCAATTAAGCAGATGGTGCTTTTATTACAACAGGGTCAGGAGCTAAAAGGGCAACCACATACACATCCAGATTGATTCACCTCATCCTCATCAGAGTTAAAGGAACCCATTTTGGAGTAAAATGTATCAAACAACAAAACCCAGAAGGAGGGCTTATAGCAGCACAAGTGGGTACTTAAAAATGATTTAAACTGGCACTCAGTAGTGATATTTTCCCCTCAGCCATCATGGCCATCACAATGAAGGAGCTCGCTAAATTCACAAGCCAGTCCAAATAAGCCAGACATAATAAGGTATGAGCAGAAGGTATCTAAAGTACAGCAAATGTCAAAAGGGGAATGACACATGAATGCTTATTCTGAGAGAAGGGGGAGGAAGAGAAGGGACAGAAGAGGAAGGAGGGAGGGAAGAAGGGAGGTAGGAAGGGAGGAGGGACACAGACAGAGATGATGACAGAGAACAGAAGACATAAAAGAGACAGGCGGTCCATAGGCTCACTGGAGCTCTGTTAAAAAGTTCTGGATCAAGGCATGTCCACAATGAATTCCTGTAGTGACATACTCCAAGTTTAAAGACAGAGTTCTCTTTCTGGTAGATCTAATATTGAGACATTCACCCATGTGGTTTAAAAAAAATGTTTTCTTATTTCTAATTCAATTATAATATCAGCACTACATGCGCAAAATCACAGTCAGGTCTTGAGGAATCTTGAGACGCAGTGTTTAAGATGTCTTATTCTTTCTTCTCTGTATATATGTGCTATTATGAGCAAAGCTGTAGTACTTTAAAAAGTTGATACATTTTGCCCAAGAACAGTGAAATTCCAGGGAAATTTCACATAGACAAAGAAAAACACTGAGGAATTTATTCATCATTGACACTTCACCGGGTGCATTAATGTATTTCTCCACATAGGCACTCAACAGATTCAAAGGCAAACCGGACTTCTCCCACATTCTGGTGTACAAGGCTATGAAACTATGTTCTGACTCACTAATAGTCTACTTCATTAGGTCTAAGTTAGCATTTCTAGACTGATCACACTGACAAGTGAAGTTCTCAAATAATGGCACCATTTAAATAGAACATACCCTTGGATGCCAAACAATTCTAATGCCTTAAGAAACTATTTTCCTTTATTAATAAGTAAGATTTATTTAATCTCACTGACAGCAAATTTGTAATGCACAACCACTAAGACCTTGAGAGGGACATTTATAACCATATAGTTGCTGGGATCACTAGGCAATTGTATTTCATATAATAGGTTATTTGCTAAGTGTCAACAAAATCAATCAGTATATTTTAATAGACTAAGCAGTTTAATCACATCAAGAATTGTACACAGCCAATTTAATTATCATTTTTATAAAAGCACTGCTTCAAAAAGTCTAAATTGTGATAGGACAACAAAACTTATTAAATATTATGCCTAAATGAATCATGTTAAAAGTTTGAGTATAAATGAAATGCATTTGGTAAAATCTATTCTTTAGCAATTATATTTTGCTTGGCTTTAAATGATTCAGCATATGAGCGCAACGTATGTTAACTTCCAAGTATTGAACAATTATGACAGAAAAAAAACAATGAGTCAAAGTTATTGACTCTTAGTTAGGGTTTCCATTGTTGAGAAGAGATGCCATGACCAAGTTATCTCTTATAAAACAAAACATTTAACTGGGGCTTGCTTACAATTTCAGAGGTTCAGTTCATTATCATCCTGGAAGGAGGCATGGATGGTATCTTGTAGGCAGACATGGTGCTGAAGGAGCCAAGAGTTCTACTTCTTGATCAGAAGGCAGCCAGGAGGAGACCAGAATTCTAAACCAGGTAGAGCTTGAGCATAGGAGACCTCAAAGACCCCCCCCCCACAGTGACCCACTTCCTCCAAGGCCACACATCCCCCAAGGCCACACTTCCTAATAGTACCGCTTCCCATGGGCCAAGCATATTCAAACCACCACAGTTACCATACCATCCAACCAATATACAGTGGATATAAAATTAAATATATTTATAAAACAAATCAAGATACTGGCAAATGAAGCTGAAGTGGTATTTACTTTATACAATATATTTATTTATTACTTAAAATTAGTAGTAGCAGCAGTGTGTTGAAAAGCGCATATCTGCCCCAGCACACAGTTCCAAGGACAATTTTCAAGAGTCAAGTTTCTCTTTACATAATGAGTTCCACAGACCAAATTCTGATCACCAGGCTTACATGGCAAGCACTTTTACCCACTAACCCATCTCACCAGCCTTATTTTTACTGTTTGAAACAAGAGCTGCATATGTAACCTAGACTGTCCTTGAACTCATGATCCTTCTGCCTCTGCTCCCTAAGTGCTGAATTAAAGGTGTGTACTACCATGATTGGTCAGAAGCTTCATACTGATAGCTGAAGGATTTTTGACACAAATGGATTTTGAGCACCTTTTTATAAACCACAAAGTCTTTATGTCTGAGGCCAGGGTACAGCTATTAATCTCCTGTGTTTTATTCATGACTAATTAATACACAGAAGTATCAACTCAAATGAGAAGTTGACAGCTAGCTTGTGGCAGAATAGACTTTTAACTGAAGAAACACCTATGATCTTATACTCACGAGGATGCTGTTCTCACCAGCATCAATAAGCAAAAACCAGTTTGCCTTTAAAACTGAAGGAAAGCTTTTAGCCCACTACACTTCTAAATTTGGAACTAACATGGCATTCAGAAGGAGAAAAATCTCCAATTGGTGTCCCAAAGCTTCTCTTTTCCATCATATGACAATGGCATTAAAAATTATTACCCTAATTATATCTCAAATAGTAACAGATGGCATCTCTGAATGGTCCCTGTATCTTTTAATTTAGTCTGCAAAAAAAAATTATCTTTTGAATTACAATGCATGTGAATTAACACTCATATGTGTTCTCTCTTTAAAGCACCAGCATACAATTTGCAAGCTTTTAAAGACACAATGAAATCCAGTTAAAGCAAGCCACTTCCCATAGGCCTGCTGCACCCGGGAACAGGGTTTTGGTTATCTGGAGAAAAGGCTGGAGTACAGACTTCAGAAACGTCTCCCCAAGCTCCAAAGCAAGCATGGAATGGGACTGAGTGAGTGGTAATGAATTGAGATCATGTCCCTGTGCAACTATACTTCTCTGCTGAATAGAAGCTTGAAACCGCTTATTAAATGCAAGATGGTGGTGCTTCCACATATCAACCAGGCAAAACAGGACTGGGAGACATGTGAGGAGAAGGAAAACAAAGAAAGAAAAACCTAGGTCCTAAAGATCAGTCTACACAACTCTCCTGAGATCAGCTGAAGGTATACAAAGGACAGGCTCATCCTCTTGAAAATACCAAGTTGATCGATCGTACAGTCCACATACAAGCACGATCATAATGTCTGCAGAGACAGGAAGATAATTAAAGCAAATATAACCTAATACCCATGGCCTGAATAAGCAAAACCCACAAAGAATAGTATTTAGAAGTGTAGAGTATTGATGAAGATGAAGAGGAAGTAGTTACCAAATGTACTCCTGGGTACCAGACTGAGGTGATTTCTTTCATACATGCAGTAACACTGGCTTCAACACAGGAAACATCGCATGAAAACTGAGATATAGGGAGATTCCCAATAGTTAACTGATAGTGGTGACTGAACAGGTGGACAAGGAGATAACTTAAAATTTCATTTTGCGATGCAACTTATGTTATGAAACATGTCTCTCTCCTAGGGAATGCCTTGCTTTTTGCCCACAGAGTAACACGGTAGTGGATCAAGTCAATCAGAAGTGGATTCAAATCAATAACTTGCACGTGTGGAAGGCGGAAGTCAGGGCACAATGAAACACACAGGACACGTTGACTAAACACAATGAAAATGAGCCTCCGATCTCCCAAAAGATCACGTATTGACACTGAACTCAGCCAGCAGTACAACAGTATAACGGAATGAGCTGGTCTGAAAATCAATAATGCAGGGACTGAATTGAATTCATGGAGCTTGGTTCGATAATAAATTCCTTTTTGCAGAGTCAAAAGCAAAGGACCTATGAATGAAAGCAACCAAAAGTTCTTGTGGTGCCTAACAGATTTCTCTACCAGGTGTAAGAGCAATGAGTGAACTGGCAGGGCCGAAACCCACCTGTGCCTGGAAGGCAGCAGAGCAGGGCCAAGGTAGGTTCACAGCTCTCAGGAGCAGAACAGCAGAGAATTCAGAGTGAGTACTCCATTGGTGGGCAAAGAGGAAAGAACTTTCTTAGGAAAGGAATATTGAACATATACTCTACTTTTCCACTCAATGTCAAATAACTAGACTAATTGACATAAAAAAATTAAGGTTAAAAAGTAAAAACATTTACTTTGGTTAATTTTATGTGAATTTTACCTCCATCTATTGATCATAAGAAATCAATCAAAAGAAGGATATGTAAGAGAAAAATGCTAACTTCAAAATCAACCAGAGGCCGGGCGGTGGTGGCGCACGCCTTTAATCCCAGTGCTTGGGAGGCAGAGGCAGGTGGATTTCTGAGTTCGAGGCTAGCCTGGTCTACAGAGTGAGTTCCAGGATAGCCAGGGCTACACAGAGAAACCCTGCCTCAAAAAACCAAAAAAAAAAAACCAAAATCAACCAGAGCTCCACAGTTGATAAAGAAACAAGTGTGGGAGGATGGGTTGGGGGTTTTCGGGGAGGGGGGAACCGGGAAGGGGTATAACATTTGAAATGTAAATAAAGAATATATTCAATAAAAGAGAAAAAAAAAGAAACAAGTGTAACTGATTTCTAAGAGTGGTAAGTATTAACTATGTTTGCTGTTGTAAATTATGAATTAATTAAACATTAAGAGCTGCTAATATTTGTTTCTTTCGTCAGCATGACTTGTTTTTATCATCTGAAGCTATCTGATAAATTGTCTCCCAATTATAAATGTTAGCCCCAAACCCCACAATATTAAGTAGTTCTTAAGCACACAAATAAATTATAGTTAGTAATAAGAATTATTAAATAATTGTTCAAAATTGATATTTCATAAGTCAACATATAGGTAACATACAGTTAACAAGAAGCGTTATTAAAGTAATAGTTCAGTTGATACTTCTTCACTGATCAAATTATAGATGTTCCTATCTAGTATATAGAAACAGAATTAAATCAGGATAAAAAATTATATACCATATGCTTAAATAAGCAAGAATTGTTACAAGGAGATGAGTGAGAACTGCCTCTGGGTATGTACAGTAATTGTATGCCTACTGTGTTAAAGGACCTACTGTGGTAGGTATGTTAAGAGTAGACTAGGAAGAGAAAAGAGACCCAGTGTGGCTCACATGTAGTGAGCCAAAGGGACAGGGGTGACTTAAAATCAAAACAGCAACAACAAAAACATGTCAACAGACATAAGCTTGATCACTCAGAATCATACACAGTGGACAAAGGCAATCAGAGATTGTATGCCTGGGGCTTTCAGTGAGCTTCAACTAGATAGTGTACTAGGAGGACCCGGTGCAGATCTCTGGTGCCCCGAGGAGACTAATATAGGACAGCAATAACAAGCAGAAGTAAAGAAAGAACTTCAGGGACTATTACTTTGGTCCAGTTACAAGGACGTGGTTTTGAGTGATCATCAGAGAAGACGGATGTGAATGGTTGGTTAAGATACACTTGAGAGGCTGAGGAGGTGGCTCAGGAGATAAAGTACTTACCACACAAAGGAGATGACCTGAATTCAGTTCCCCAAAGCCACATGAAAGCTGGGCAGGTGTGATCCCAGCATGAGGAAGGGATGAAATAACAATGGCTTACATGATCCAAAAAAGAAAGAAAGGGCAGAAAGTAATGAATCTCAGGGTGTGTGTTTGAGCTAGCCATTCAGAAATGGATCAGGATGAACTGTCAGGGCAGCAATGGGTACCATAAGAGCAAAGAGAAGCAGTCAGCAAGGGCTTCCAATATGAGAATAAGCAGTACAAGAATCAGGTAACCGGACTCTTGGGACCAATGTGCTTGCTTATGAAATGCATATATTTACTGACTCCTCAGGAAGCACATATCTTAATTTCTCAACATGCCTTCAACAGAAGTATTTTTGAATGCCTTAAAAAAAAACCGTCTTTCAGAAACTACAAGTTATGGCTGACTTGTAATGACATTTTATAATCCTTCAATGTTTTCTTATATGTCTCAGTTTGTCTGCTACGTTATCTGGTACCCTAATAAATGAACGTGAGGACAGAGGAGTAGAACGAGTGGCTCTGTCACTTAGACCATTCCAAATACCATTCCAGGTGAAACCATTGATAAGAAGAAACAAAGTGTTCCAATTTGTGCTTCTGGAATTGGGGGGTTCTTAAGAACTCAGACATTGAATGCCAGATCTTTCCCTTGTTTGATATAAAGACTTACTTCTAAACCATTACAACATAAATAACTTCTCAGGTGAATAGCAACTGAGGAAAATTTATTTCCAAACTTAACACATATCCCCATATTTAAAACCACTAAGCAACTACACAGGGCATGCTGTCACTTCTGACTGACAGAGATCATCCTGACCTGGTTCAAATGGAAAGCACAGGCCAAAGGACCCTGACAACAGTCAGACTCCACTAGGTTCCTTTCATGGACTCATTCACTGGTTCATTCATTTGTTTTTCTCAAGAATGAGCACGTGACACATAATTATACATCTGAAAAGGCTATAATCATTTCATCACTCTTTACTTCGGAAGACTCACTGAGACCAAAATGATGATTTAGCTTAGCTGAGACTAAAACCTAATGCTTGCACTCAAAAACTTACCCAAGGGACAGGGAATGGCTCAATCAATATGGTACTTGCCTTGTAAACACATGGATCTGAGTTTGAGCCACAGAAACCCAGTATAAATCCAGGTGTGGTGGCATGATTGTAATTCCTAGGCTGGGCCGGAAGACCAAGGCAGGTTCAGGGCTTGCTGGTGGTCTTGCCTAGCTTAATCCGTGAGTTCCAGGCCAATGAGGGCCACTGCCTCAAACAATAAGGTAGAGGTCGTCAAAGGAATAATAACTGGGATTGTCCTCTAGACTCTATACACATACACATATGGATATGCAACCACACCCCATGTACCTACACACATATGAACATACACACATGCACGCACACATACACATATATACACACACACACACAAATGTTCATTGTAAATTCTCAAGGAATCTCTGATTGCCCTTGTTTTGCATCTTTAGTCTACTGTTGGTGGCTGTGTCTTACTGATATTCCTTCTGCATTTGCTCGTCTGAGAATCAGCCAGACCTCCTCTGCCACACACACTTTATCACTTCTGTTTTAAGAAAATAGTTGTCGACCATGAAGAGTATACTTAAACACTTCTCATGGCACTTATGGAAAACAGGCAAAAAAGCCTTTAATGAGTAACACTTTACATAGTCTTTCAGACTATTCCCCATAGCCATCAAAACACTAATGATAGGTCATGTGATAGAATCAAAGTGCCCTCATACAGGTATAAAAGTGATACAATAAAATCTATTTGCCCAGTTTGTTTTAACTATCAACTGGACACAGTAGAGAAAGAACAACCTGAAAAAAAAAACACCCCCCCACAAAAAAAAAGTTTCAATTGAGTAATTGTCTTGCCTGGGTTGGACTGGAGGCAGGTCTGTGAGGGGTTGTCCTGATTTATTAGTTGAAGCAGAATGACCCAGTGTGGGCCACACCATCTCTAGTCCATAGCCCTGTGCAAGAAAGCTGGGTAAGCATGAGTCAAAGAGTAAGCCGGCAAGCAGAAATCCTCCATAGGTTTGGTTTCAATGTCCTGCTTGAGTTCCTGATTGACTTCCTCCAAGGATGGCCTTTGACCTGGAAGTGTAAGATGAATTAAACCCTTTCCTCCCCTGACCTGCTTTTTGGTCAGAATGCTTTTATCACAGCGACAGAAATCAAGCTAGAGTCTTAGTATTTTGTGCAAAACTATATGCTAATTATATTTACCCATATATAAAAATATCGAGGTTTTAATAGGTTAAAAATCATAACAAGAGGAAAACCAGGTGGCAGAACAGACTTAGCAGCGCTAAGACAATACTGAAAATCTAAAATGCAGGAAGCAAAAATCTCTGGCTTCATTGTCTGTGCTGCAACCAGGTAGTGGAATAAAGGAGAAGATTACTGACAGCCTAACCAATATTTTAGTCTCAGTAGTCAGAAGAAATAAACTAGTGGAACGGATATTCTATTGGGCAAAAGAATATATTTTTAAGCATGCATTTACTTTTTATTTTACGGTATGCGACAAATTTTAAGCATAACTTTAAGTTCCTTTCTCGGTTTTCTACTTCTTAACTCCATCTGAGACCCCAAAGCCCATCCATGATCTGGAGGTATTATTATTCTCAGTTTAATGCTAATCAAGACTTAATGAAATTTACATGAAAAAATCCATAGGGAGTGGGCTGAGAAGGTATATTTTATTATCCCCATTAGTATATTAAACCTTCTTAAAATGTCATTAAACAGTATTTATATGCTGGGGTTTTGTTGTTTCATTTAAATTCGGTGTCTTCCAGAGAGAAAAAGAGCTTCTCTATCTCAGCTTGTCTGTTTGACAAAAGGCTAGAAAAAGCAGAGAGAAGTCAGCCCCACACCATTTTGGCTATGAAATCCCCATTTCTGGACAACTAATTTAGGAATGCACTTAGTTTTAAACAAACTCTCATCTTATAAATTTTATATAAAGGTCTAGGGATACTTTGCTGGAAATCCTTCATAAAACCATAATATCAGCATTCACAATACATGAGGAACTGATGTTTCCCAGGCTCACAGGTAGAACAGAGATCTCTCCAGAAAGCAGTTTGGTTATTCGTTATTATTTAGGCAAAGTAGATAGCTTCTAGATGAGACCACCATGGAGGTTTCTTGCTGGCACTCAGCAAGCAGGCTCCTTCCCCAACCAGCACTCAGCCAAGGATCGATGGGCTTCCTTCCCAGCTGAAATGGGAATTTGGAGAAAGCCAGACCTTTTGACCAAATGTGTCTATTGGTGTGTCCTGTCCGTAGGCTTTGGAAATGAATCTGGGAATAGATGAATGAATGATAAGACTCCATCAACCGTTGAACAGTGGATCAATGCATTAACACCCTAAACGATTAGGGATGTCAACTTTCCAACTCCATATTAATTTCACTTCTTGGCAAATAATCCAGCCTTGTCCTGCCTTGTGAATTGGGGAAATGCACAGAAAGGCATCTGCAGAGTCATCTCTAAAGAGATTTCAGGAACAAAATATTATTTGATCTCAAAAATCATATCTGTCCTTAAAAATAAAAAAATAAGAACAAAAGACAGAGAAAAGTAGACACACGTGCATGTGTGCATGCCTGCGTGTGTCCCTGTCACCTGTCTGACCAAGAAAGGAGAAATAAAAATTCTGTTTTAAAAACAAAAGTGCCATTCCTGTCCTTGAACAGGTGAGGGGAGGGAAGGAGAGGCTGAGCAGCTCAAAAAGACAGCATTTTCCCCTATAGGGCCATGACATTGTCCTTTTCAGAATTTCCCCCAATATACTCTATCTAGTCCATGGATCCTCTTCAACTAAAACAAGACAAATTAATGAGTCTCCTTCACGCTACAGTTCTTTAAAGAATGGAGGAAGCTATTTAAATCTGTGCCAGCCAATCTTGGTTGGAAGGAATTAAGCCTGGAACTCTCGTAGACTCTGTCCTCTGGATACTGGTTTTACCAAGACCTCCCAGGAATCAGCAACCCTCCCAGGAAAGGTACCCTAGTTTATTAAGTCTGTGTTTAAGAGAGAGAGAGAGAGAGAGAGAGAGAGAGAGAGAGAGAGAGAGAGAGAGAGAGAGAGAAAATTCCTGCCCCTTAAATCTGATGGAAGTGGCTTGTTTAATAAAAATTATTAAGGTGTCAAAAAACAAGAAACGAATGTCTCTGAGCCGCAACCAAATATTGGTCACCATAGGGAAATGGAGCAAAGCGAAATCTGGTTTCAAGAACTGAGGTTTGCATTAATCTAAGTTATCTCAAGAAATTGACAACATATATATATATATATATATATATATATATATATATATATATATATGAATATAGAGAGCTACTTTAAGAAATTGGCTCAGGGGTTGGAGAGTTGGCTCAGCAGTCAAGAGCACTGACTGCTCTTCCAGAGGTCCTGAGTTCAATTCCCAGCAACCACATGGTGGCTCACAACCATCTGTAATGGGATCCAATGCCCTCTTCTGGTGTGTCTGAAGACAGCTACAGTGTACTCATATAAATAAAATAAATAAATCTTTAAAAAAAAAACAACAAAAGAAATTGGCTCATAATCATGACAGCTAAATCTAAACTGCACAAAGAACTGGTGGGTGGGACTTAGGGACGAGAGGTAACTCCAGGTCAAGCTGAACTACTGGCAAGACTCCTGGTAAAGGCAGACACCTGCCCCACAAAATAAAGGCTAATCTATTCATTTAAATATTATACTTATCTTTAAACGACAGTTCCACACAAATATGTACCTTGGGCCAAAATCTGAGAATCATGCTATAGCCAAAGTGGCATATAAAAGAAAACCATGGCAATACCTGTGAGGAGAAAGAAACAAGCAACCAGGGTAGAGGGTGTGTCATGTCAGCTGTGCCTTGTGTTATGAGGCAATAGTGTGAATGGCCGTCCTGGTCTAGGGGACTGAACAGTTGCTAGAGGAAACCTAAAACTAACAGCAAAGCACACTAGAGAGAGGCTGCTTCCTCAGGCCTCGTTATTGATCTCAGTCTCTCTCAATTGACCTTTGACCGTTTCAGTTATATCTATACAGTCCCCGGCACATTTATCCTTAGTCAAGTCATTCTCCAAAGTAAATTAACCATTGTGACGGACATTTCCATTAGTTTAGGTTGGATTTCTGTTACCAGTGTCCCATCTCTGAGTGTGACAGTCAAGTCTAGGGTCTAAACTGATCATGATGATGTCATCAAAGTACAAAGAGTCAAGGAAGACATCTACTGTCAGGCAACAGTTTGCAAATTTTAGTAAACAGAACAACTGTAAGGTACGAGTTGGCATGACAGGAAGAGCATTTCCCAAGTTCATTTCCATGATTTAAAAACTGCCTCAAAAAGGGCCAGGGATACAGTTAGAAGGTGGAGTGCACTTGCCTAACATTCTTAATGCCCTGGGTTTGATTCCTGACATTGCTTACCCCACCCCCACCCCCACCCCTAAAATGCCAAAAAATAAAAAATGAAAAAATAAAAAAATGCTCCAGAAGGCAAACATGCTTGGGAAACAAAGTTACAAACAACTTTACTGCAAACTTTTTATAGCTTCGAAAATACGATGTATTTTCACATATATATGTGAATATATATCACATATACATAGAGATATATGTATATTCACAAGCTCTACATATATAAATACACACACACACACACACACACACACAGCTCCAAAGGATTGAATAACACATACATTTTCCTAAGCCCCTATGCTAACAGAGGTCACCCCAGTTGATGCTCTCTCCTAAAACACAGGATCCCATTTTGGTAAATATGGGAGCAGGAAGCCAACACGAGAATTAGTTCATCTCACCACAGGGTTTCCAGAAGCATGACCCTGAGTTCAACATTTACTTTGATGAGTGATTTTTAGGACTCCAAGTTTGTATATGTGTCCTATTGCACAGATACTCACCTCATATATAAGTATTCCACAAATGAGTTCCACCTTTAAAGAGGAAATGGACTTTTTCTTCCCCCGTTCATCTCAGCAGCAGACTATACTTGGCAAACATGGTTAAGGTCTAGATGATGAGGCCAAGAATAGCATGTGTGGCACCTCGTTTCTCCACAGAAAGAGACCCTGAGGTTCAATAGGCACTGTGTTCCCAGGCAGACAGGTGATGACCCTGGACCAGGAGTCACGGTGGCCTGTCATAGCACTCCCACAGCCTTAAGCTACCCCAATTCCTGCCACCCCTAGTGACATGCTGACCTCAAGGAGGATTTCCAGGATGGAAAATCAAGGAAAACTGTGACAACAGGCTTGGAAGAAAATGTGCATGGCAGACTGAAAGGAACTCTAATTCCAAAAGCACCGACAAGAGGCATGCAAGCCCAGTGAGACCCAACGCAAATGCGTCTGTGGCTCCTGGTTGCCATGTGGGAGTAAGGCCACTCTGGCCCATTGGAAACGGAAACTTCAGTCTCTAATCGATTCAGAAAGAAAGGGTGAGGATATTTCTTTAAAAAGACATCCTAAGCCGGGCGGTGGTGGCGCACGCCTTTAATCCCAGCACTTGGGAGGCAGAGGCAGGAGGATTTCTGAGTTCGAGGCCAGCCTGGTCTACAAAGTGAGTTCCAGGACAGCCAGGGCTACACAGAGAAACCCTGTCTCAAAAAAAAAAAAAAAAAAAAGACATCCTAGAAGTCGTTCAGGCAAACACCAGGTGGATACTTGTGGGATGAGAAAAACGTAAAACTAGAGGAAATATTGAAAATGTGGTGCTTAAAGCAAGCACTAGCTAATTTTAATGATTGCTTTCTCCTGTGATCCTGCCAATATTGCCAGCAACAGATGTTGTTGCTGCAAGTAGTGATTACTGTAGATCCTAGACACACCATCCGGCACCCTCTTCCCGCCCCCCCCCCGCTCTCCCCTCCCCCACCATTATCCCCCTTTCATTGGTTTGTATTAACAACTCCATCTGCGCATGTATATGCCTCAATCTGAAGTTGTGTTTTGTGTAGGATGACGTCAACACACAAAACTAACAAAGGCAAGTTATGTTATTTTCCAGTGTCAAACGGTGCTTTTGGGTTATCCTTGAATAAAACATGGAGCTCATATATGATGTGTGATTGTTACATTTTAAGTCAATCGCATACAGTGAGAATTTATTCCCATAAGCAAATAAAAAAATGCCCTCGAATTAACAGAGCAAAATATGAAAATAAACACAAAAAGTCTATCCCATGAGAATTTCCTTAAACACCACAACATGAACTTTGTGATCAATCACCATAAGCACAACTTAAATATTATTATTATAGAAAAAGCATTTGCAAAGAGGACAGGAAGATTCCAAATGAGACTCAAATGCTATTTGGAATCCTCAAGATGATTTCTTCTCAACTCCTAAATATCCTAGATATCAGGAAACTCAGTCTGCGTTTAGAGGAGCTCAGTCTAAGAATAAAGACTTCTTGCTTAGTAGTAAGTTTGGTTGTTTGAAAGAAACCTGCAAGGCAAAAAGTGGGTATATACCCGAAGTGGAGGAACTCTGAGATTAGTTGCAAGAATGTGGGATTGTATGGAACCTCCAAAGCAGAGGTAAGACACAAATAGAATATCGATTCATTTCTAAGCCAGTTTCTCCAAGTAATTGACAGGTCCTCTCTTGCCAAAGTTGATAAGGCAAAAGTTTCTGAGTCATAATGAAAGAAGAACGGATACAGGCTTAGACTTGGGATTTTATGGTCAAATTGGAAAGGAAGATCTATTGAACACTGTGACCTAACTGGTAAAGCGGATAGCCATGTTCTATCCTAAATCCTAAATCATTTCATGAGATACTCATACTATCACGTGCCGATGCCGGACGCTGGGGCTGTGATCGTCACAGTACAGCAAACCTTCAGCAGATGTGCGATAAAATTTCACTACATGTAAAATTAATTTTTGCCACAAATGGCATACCATGCTATTCTAAATAGAACTATCGGACAGTAATGATGGTGTTGGTGGGAGCGGTGAGCTGAAACAAACCACCAGGCTCAGAAACTAAGAAGCTCTATCAAGCCAGGGTCAAAGAGAATGCTTTGTTCTCAGAGAACCAGAAGGATTTTCCAGAACAGTAGAGCTTTGCACAATAACAACAGCGAGCCACAGGGGAGCTGAAGGCTGGCTGTGATGACTACCCTCTTCTGAAAGCATTGCAGGAGTCTGCACTCACATAAAACACTCCTGGACATTAATGACTTGGCTTTGTCTTTTAAAAGCCATCAGACATGCCACAAACTGTAATATTCAAAGCTAAGTAGCAACCACCAAATATCCACATACTGTACTAGGAGGAGGAATCAAATCAGGAGAAAAAAAGTGTTCATGGTATAAAGAATGTATTTACTATGGGATAATGAGTCACTCGTAGATACTTAGATAAAAATAAATAATTGGATTTTTCTAGAGATCTAGTATCTTGTCTTCTTACATTTTGTTTAAACATATATTTATTTTTTTTGTGGGAAACACGCACAGAGGTAGAGGTCTAAGAACAACTCACGGGAGTCATTTCCACATTGTAAGACCAAAGTCAGATTGAAAAAATACAGAGTACTGTGGGATTGGAGCCATTGCTACAGGGACAACTTTTCAAATAAAGAAACACTAACACACATTAATGTTATAATATACATTATAAAATATGTTAGAAACAAATCACCACCACCAATACAATCCTTATGCAAGAAAGCAGAAGACATTGTACAAAATATTATTTCGGTGTGTTAAATAAGCATTAGATGTACAAAACAGAGTGAAAAGAAAGGAAATAAGATGTTAATAGTGTTGCTTTCTGATTAGCAAAATTAATTGGTCAGCTTTATTTTGTTCTTCCCTCCTGGATATTTATAAAGCAAGTACTTTCTCTTTAATATGTCCAGGAGGTACACTATAAATGCCACTTTTAGAGCTAACAAAATCTACTTGATATATATGCATAGTCAAAACTGTCAAAATGCTTCCTCAATACTAAAATTCGAGGATGTTTCATTAAAAGCATTTTAATGTGGTGTGTGTGTGTGTGTGTGTGTGTGTGTGTGTGTTCATGTACGTGGAGGCGTATGTAGTGGGGAAAACAGAACACAATTCTCAATAACACTGTCCCCAGTGGAGGAGCTAGAGAAAGGCCCCAATCTGCTGAAGGGGATTGCAGCCCCATAGGAGGACCAATAATATGAACCAAACAGTACCCCAGAGCTCCCAGGGACAAAACCATCAACCAAAGTGTACAAATGGGGGACCCATGGCTCCAGATGCATATGCAGCAGAGGATGGCCTTGTTGGACATCAAAGGGAGGAGAGGCCCTTGGTCCTGAGAAGGCTTGCTGCCCCAGTATAGAGGAATGCCAGCACAAGGAAGCGAAAGTGGGTGGATTGGTGAGTAGGGGTGGGGGTAGGGGCTGGGGGGGGGATGGGCTAGGGGATTGTCGGGGGGGGGGGGGACCAGGAAAGGGGACAACATTTGAAATGTAAATAAAGAATATATCTAATTAAAAAAAAAAAGATTGTAAGGAAACTAGAAGTTCCCAGAACTAGGTTAGTAGCCTGAGGCTGCAAGCCTCAAAGCTGATAATTACATCAGATGAATAAAAGTTACTTTAACTCAAAAAACAAAAACAAAAACAAAAAAAAACAGTCAACATTCTTCAAGAGGGGGAGGGCTGCATGTTCATGTACATGGAAAAGTATATGGTATGGACCTGTGTGAGGAGGGCAGAAGGCAGCCCTCAAAAACTGTCTTCCTCCTCCTCCTCCTCCTCCTCCTCCTCCTCCTCCTGCTCCTCCTCCTCTTCCTCCTTCTCTTCCTCCTCCTTCTCCTCCTTCTCCTCCTCCTCCTCCTCCTCTTCCTCCTTCTCTTCCTCCTCCTTCTCCTCCTTCTCCTCCTCCTCCTCCTCCTCGAGAGTGTCACAACTGGCCATGGGCAGTTCACCAGTGAAGCTGGGCAGTGAACCCCCAAGGATACTGCAGTCTCTGCCTCCCCATCAGTGAGATTGCAAGTACACACCAACCCGCACAGCCCTCTTTCACGGGTCCTGGATATAGAACTGAGCCACTTGTCTTTGCAAGGCAAGCACTTTACTGAGTTAGCCATTAAGCCCAACCCCCACCAAGTCATCAAACAAACAAGCAATATTATGTCCAGAAATCGCCTTTACCCCTCCCTGCACAGGGTTCCTTTCATTCATTCAGCTATTTTAGAAGCACCCCATTTCTTTAGCTATTTCTCAAGGGATCTGATATCGTGGGGAAAAAAAACAACAAAACAAAACAAACAAAAAGCAGTCCGATGCGCCTGGGGTAGCTCAGGGGTAACACACTTGTCAAGTGTGTACAACAGCCTGGGTTCAGTCCCCAGCATGATACAAATAATAAAACCAGGGGGAATTATTTAAATGAGTATCTTCCTTTTTCTGATTCCAACCTGAAACATCCACTCATTTCCCCATGTAACAGCTGTATCAGGAAATACATGGGGTGGTTAAATGTTAGTATTTGATTTCTGACCTTTATTAAAAGCGAGACTTCAACTACTCTCTGTATGGTGTAAACAAGATTTTCAGCAAGCTGCAATAAATATTTCTTAATTTTGATTTAATTTAAGGAGTGGGAGGTTAATCAAGAGCAATTAATCAAGACACAAACTAGATGTGAGAAATAAATAAATACATTTTAAAATCCTCCAACAACTCAGCTATTTCTTGGTTATGTTATGACATCCAGTTCATGTTCGGAAATCAAAATGTACTATGCTATACCATTTTCTAGTAACAAAGGAAGAACTTAATGTTTGAAATATTACAGACTGTCAGTTTATATAGTGAAGTAGAAAGTGCTAGAAATAATAAGATTTTTTTAAAATTATTTGTAAATTATAAAAGCAACAAGAACTCTGGACCCTGAGGCGGGAGGATTGCTGGGACAGCAAAACCAACCTGAGTTCCGGACAAGCCCAAGCTACAGACCTGAGATCCTATCTCGAAGAGGAAAGAGGTGAGGCCTGAGAAGATACTCATTTAAATTTACTCAGTGGGTAAATTCTTGCTGAAAGACTTGAAAGACGTGAATTAACTGTAGAGCTAATTGACAGAGAAAAGAATATCCCAAGTGTTCGCCAAATCAGTGAGATCCAGGTCCAATAACACTTCTTGTCAAAAACCAAATAATAATAATAATATATAATAAACAAAATAATATAATTATATTGTATTATTATTATTATTATTATTATTATTATTTTGCTTGATTGAAGAGATCCCAGTGTCCAAAACTGACGACATCTACATGTACTGGCAAAGGTAAGCACACCCAGATACACAATGCATATCTATCTACATACATCACATTTATACTCACATAACCCCCAAAATATACCAACAAATGTTCCGAAAGAATGTGACTAAGTCAAATTATGAAATAGGTGGCTTAAATGATATCAGAGAATTGATAAAGGCAAAATAAAACAATGTAACATAAATGAGCTTTTCAGTTATTGAATCTGAATTATTCTTTGACAAAGCTGATGTGCCCTAAATAAAGATGACGATTGTCCCAGAGTTTGTGAATTGAATCTTCATGAATAGAAAACCATAAAATCGGTATGTGCATCAATATGTGTGAGGGAATGGACACTCCTTATGCCAGCCCCAGACAAATGTCAACATTTCAAGAAAGAGCTGGAAGTCGTGCTAAATAGGAATTCAGCCTAAAACTTTCCACAGTACTAAGTTTGGAAGACTGGGTGCTAAAGAAATAAGATTACTTTCTGTTTAATCTCTACAGGAATTTGAGACCAATGGCATATCATACCTCATACTTTGGAAAGTTATACATGTTGATAGGAGGGAAATGTAGGCTTTGTAAGAAGAAAAAATAGAGTTGTAAACTCTTTCATTTGAGTTTGAGTTCAAAGCATGAGAGCTATGAATTCATTCTGCAAATGTTTATCACCAGGTAAATGAAGAATTTTCCAAGCACTTTCAATGTATCACTATCTCAACTTGACTATGAGAAATAGCAGTCCATAAACACCTTACAGGAAACTGACCATCTTTACTTATGATTAAGTTGCTGTTACTTTTCCAACATTTTATCATAAAAACACTCAAGCATACAAAACAGTTGAAAGTCTAGTAAAATAACCACAATAACATCTGGAGTTGGCAACAGTTAAACTGTTAGCATGCATGTTTTATCCAAAAGCTATATTTACAACCATCGAGTACATCATTTGTGCCAGCTTCTTGATTCATTTGAGGTTAACTGTTCATCCCAGAGACCTGCAAAACCCACTTCAGATGTAACATATCATAAAACCCAACAAGCAGAGTACATTGTCATGAGAGAAGTTTGCCACTGACACTACTGATGAAAGTTAGGACAGATCGCTTAACTTTTGGATGCACCTGGTCCACAGATTTTACATAAAATAAGGAAGCTAAGGCCAAGTGTTGACAGCATAAGCCTATACTTTACGCACTGGGGAGGCTGAACCAGGAGGTTCTGAAGCCAATCTGACCTCTAACAAGTTCCTCTCTCAAACATAAAAGCAGAACAAACAAACCAAAGAGGAAGCTAAATTTAAAAATGTCAAATTCACCTCTAGTTATTGAATTTTAATAGCATTTCAGTGATATAAGAAAATTCTATTCTCCTCACCTTCTATGATCCACACGTAGAACTTAAATAAGTAAACACCTACAAGACACAAGAGCGCAGCCGTCTCCTTTGGCCCTCACTCCCGAGAACATTCTAGAAGTTCCTATAGCTTCTAAAGTAAGGGTGACATTTGGCACCAGTAAACTTACGAATCATTAAATTGCCTAATGAAGTATTGAGTCTCAACCACATGTGTGAGTTCCTGAAATTTTGGTTCCTATTATATAATTTCTCAAATCCTTCACTGGCTTCCTATTAGGCCATGCGGCTCTTCAGAATAAGCAGAATAGGCCATTAGGCTTCCATTAGAAGCAATTACTGGGGAAAAAGAGGCCGTGTTTCCCTTACTTTACCTCCACTCCACACCACATGAGGATTTTCTACAATGAAAAGGCACACGGAGAAGTAATGAGGGC
Source organism: Tokudaia tokunoshimensis (assembly GCA_036184795.1). Classification (NCBI taxonomy): domain Eukaryota; kingdom Metazoa; phylum Chordata; class Mammalia; order Rodentia; family Muridae; genus Tokudaia; species Tokudaia tokunoshimensis. The sequence goes on along the minus strand of BTHU01000006.1, from coordinate 67,570,829 downwards.
TTGGCTTCCAACACAAAGACAAAACAAGACAATTCCTGGGGTCATTAATTCAAGTGCTTCATCAGCTATCAAAACCTCACTCTCGGTAGAGAAGTTACAGAAAAAAAAATATCAGAAGTATGGAATGTTTGATTATTGTTAAAACTCAAGGAAAATCTTCTTGCAGCCTTCTCTCCTGCTCGTGAGCATCTGAGGTTATTGCTGTATACATTTAAGAAACCACAAGTGGCCAGGCATGGTGGCACATGTCTTCATTATCAATACTCAGCTCTGCGAATTCAAGGCCAGCCTGATCTATATAGTAGTTCCTGGGCTGCCACGTTTACAGTGTGACCCTATCTCAAAAAAAAAAAAAAAAAAAGAGGAGGAAGAGAAAAAAGAAATCACAGCTGCCCTAATTTTGTGTTGAATAATGATTTCAAAGCATGTTGCCTCAGAGACCATTAGCCACTGGTCTTAGACTCTTAAGATGTGATATTATGTGTGAAGTAATTAGTGATGGATGTGTTTGGAAAAACCAGCATGGTTTTTACTGGCAGAAAATGTATCCTAATATGGAGGAAGAAGAAAACTGAAATGCTCATGAACTGTGAAAGGACCTGAAGTTCTTAGTAGGCTAAGTGAGCTAGGACAGACACAGGCTCTTTGAGTTGCGTGTCATATTCCAAATAAATTGTGGTAAAACCAGACAGATGAATATTATCAGTGTTGTTGCTTATAGAAAAGGGAATCATAGAAAATGCAATATTTCAATAATATTGAAACTCTTCAGGGCCAGTTCATAAGCGTTACGATGCCAGGCCAGTGAGACCTTGCTGAAGGTATGGAATGTTTAAATGAGAAGAGTTCATAGATCATGTGTACCTTTTATAAAATGAAGTGGCAAATGAGGTTGTGTCATGTAGGCCTTCCGATTACAAATTCAGCATTTTCCCCCTTTATTCTTACCTTTATTAAACTTTACATAATTAATATGGAAAGTCAATTATATATAGCTCTATAGAGTTTATAAAGATTGAACTTAGGTGTTTTATTTGTTATTACTAATTAAACTCTACTAAATTCTCACTGGGAGGCAGAGGCAGGCAGATTTCTGTGAGATCGAGGCTAGCCTGGTCTACATAGTGAGTTACAAGCCAGCTGAGACTGTCTCAAAATCAAATGGAAATACAGAATTCTCTAAGTTAAGGTAGTTAAGTTCACCACAGAAAACTGGAAGGGTTTTTCCATGACTTTCTATTTCACAATGTTGACAAACTGGATCACATACTAAAAGAAGGGGGAACAGGGGAGAAGACTCAGTGGTTAAGAGAGTTGGCTGCTCATCCAAGACAGGAGTTTGGTTCTCAGCACCCACATCCATTGGCCTGCAATCACCTATAACCCTAAGTAAGACCTGATGGCGTTGTTTAGCCTCTGTGGGCAGCCAACACATGTGTGCACACAGATACACAGACACAGGTACACATATACATTTAAAATACGTGTGTGTGTGTGTGTGTTTGTGTGTACACTCCATATATATTAATGGAAGAAAAGCTAAGGAAAGTTAGTGGCTGCCTCAGGTTGACAGACACAGAACATAAGGAAGGGTATTTAGAAGGTCATAAAATGTTCACAAACAAACTCATAGTGATGGTTGCAGAACCCTACATATATAAATTATTATTATTTTTTATTTCACAGAATAGAGTGACTAGTTCTAGATATCAATTTTATTTCAATAAAGCTCTTTGTTTCTAAGATCTATTTTTACATTTTATATACATGAGTGTTTGCCTGCATTGTGTATGTGTGCCATACACGTGTGTTGTACTCAGCAAGGCCAGCAAAGGCTGTCAGATTCTTCCCTGGAACTGCAGTTACAGACAATTGTGAGCCTTCATGCAGGCGCTTGGAACGGAACCCTGGTCCACTGAGAGATAGAAAAGTGCTCTTAACTGCCAAGCCGTCTCTCCTGCACATCAATAAAGCTGCCATAAAAAAGGAACCTGGAACCATTACACATTGCATTTCTGCTTTATTATATTAACATTCTGAACGCTGGATTATTTATTCAATGTTTATGTATTGTTCAGTATTCTAAGTATCAAAAGATACTGATAATAAGATACGGCCCCAATTTTTAGAAAGGTCATAATTGAAAAGGTGAAACAGACAAACAGATAAATGTAGTGCTACGAAAGTGAGATAGACATGCATATATATATAACCATAATATGTATCCGTGTGTATATATGTTTATATACACACGCATATATAGATACATATATGTACACATATTCATATATGATCATATGTGTACATATGCATACACATGCATATGCACATACACATATACATATAAATACACATGTCAGAGAAATCCTTGAAGCTGAACCGCAAAGGCACTTGCCTGTTCAACCTTGGGTACCTTCAAACTCCATATTCACACTCACTTGAGAAGTTCTATGTGTATGCCAAGGAATTGCTTCTTCAGATACAAAACTTTAAATATTTCAACCATTCTATAAACCCTAAGAATTCTATAAGGTTCTAGAAGCCCAGAATTTAAGTTAATAATAGACACGTTTGCTGTGGCTCTTTTTTTTTTTTTTTAAATTTCTGCTTAAAATGCCATGACATTTCCTCATCAGTTGCCTTCCAGCTTTTTGTCACTCCAATTGCACTCCAGCATTTTGTGGCTTACATCCAGAGGAAGGTTGTCCCTTGGAAAGAAGACATTATAAGTAACCATGTCCTTGCCTTAAATACACAGACATTAAGCAATTTTGTTTTCAGAATTCCTTTTTCAGGACTGGAGAGATGGCTCAGTTAATAAACTGTTACCTATGCAAGTCTGAAAATTGGATGAGTCTCTCCAGCACTTGTGGAAAAAGCCAGGCATGACAGTACCTGTCTATAATTTAGCAGTGGGGAAGCAGAGATGGGGGATCCCTGAGGCTCTCTGGATGACCTGTCAGGCCAAACTGGTGAGCGTTAGGTTCAGTGAGAGATCCCATCCCAAAAATAAGGCTGACTGTGTCCACAGAAGTCAGGTCCTCCTTATGGTTAGCTATGGAGGGAGAAGGAACTGGTGGGACACAATCAGTTCTGCTGATCTATTAGTAAGCATTAGACTCCTGGAGAGGGACAAAGTGTCCAGGTTCATACTCTTCTGGTGATCCCAGTAGGTTCTAATGCTTAGTTCCACTCTCAGAGTCACACTTATGACCCTGCTTAAACCCGACAAGGTATAAAAAAAAAAAACTAAACTAGTACATCGGGGAAATATTTGTCTAGGTAGGAATAGGAGCTTATAGCAGTAGAGGGGAGAAAGCGGGTGATGGACTACAACGTGTACATGCATAAAGTTGTGAAAAACTAACTTTCCCTCATAGGAAAAAGATTATAGGAAGAAACAGAAGACATTTGATGTCACTCTACCACAACTACATGTACAGCTGTGTACATGCACCTAAATATATAAATCCACATGAACAAACACAGAGAGACTGACAGACACATGTACACGCTTGCACATGCACACTCCCCCAAACCTTATAATTCCTTTCCAGAAATGTTTTCCATGCTTGAATATCTCTAATATTCACAAGCATTTTCAAAACAGATTAAACTTCAGTAATTTGGGGGAGTCAAGACCACACTGCTGGAAACCAAAAGACTAGTTCAATGTTATTACAATACTCTAATGAATGAACTCTGGTGAAGAAACACCTCAGTCCCCTGAATGCGACCAACGTGCTTTAATGCTCTAGGTATCTGCTTCTCCTGGTATCTATTCCCAGAATCCTCAGCTTCCCTTCAATTCCTCCAGATCCATGCTGGGTACTTCCGTTTCCCTAAACACTTCCCGTCATTTCAGTCAGAACTTCCTGTCTTTGGTTTTACCTCACACCCTCTGTCATGTCCCATGTAGGCCCTGTAGTGTTTTGATTCTAAGCATTCCATTCAGGGCCAGAATATTTGGCTCTATACTTTAGCAAATAGGGTGTGTGGGGGGGGTATTGATCTAATACCTTCATAAAACATTTTAATCGATACGTGCTACCGTCTGCCACCATGCTAAAAATTCAGCCTCCCAGCTGGGAGAGAGCATGCAGCTGAGTGCCACCTTACAAGGTAGAATTTGACCTTGTGTATAAGAGCCTTTGGAGGTTCTGCACTTTAGCACAGTTGTTATGTTCTACAAAGGTATTCTGAAAAATAATCAGGATACAGTCAGGAACGCAGGAGTACGTTCGCCACGCAGTAATTTGTCACGAGAACACTAGCAACAAGCAGGCATTGCAGCACATTTGAAAGCTTGGGTGAATTACGTCACATTGAAGCCATTCGATTGAGTTTTATTTATACCATTGGGAAAGAAATCACAATGTAAGAAATACTTATTGATCCAGGGGAAAGCATTCATAACATATAAAGATGAAAAGGAAAGTTATACATGCAAGGAGAAAACTCACTAGCAAAGAAATTATGCCTATTTAGCTTGCATACAAAAACAAGTCTGAGCGATGCCTCAGTCCCCTCAGCTTGCATAGGTCAGGGGCATAGGCCCTGTGATAGGTACCTTGTAGATTCTGAACCAAAAGACATACAGGAAACATTCTCAATCTAATCAAATTCCTTCCTACTTCTCTTCCTCTGAGTTCTGTAAAATTTACCCTTTTAAAAGTAAAACTTATTATTTTATAAAATACCTTAAATAATTAACAAGAGCATTTGCTAAAAGTCTACCCATTATAAGCCCGACATGGTGGCACATGCCTGAAAACTCAGCTCTTGGAAGACAAAGCTGGCAGGATTACTCCATGTCTGAGGCAAGACCAGGCTAAGCAGTTAGTCCTGGACCAGCCTGGGCTACGAGGTGAGTCCCAGACAAGCCTGGGCTATGCGGTGAGTCTCAGGTCACCCTGAGCTCATGCCCAGGCTGTATGAGATGAGACCCTATCTCAAAATTAGTTAACTAATTAACTATTTAGAAAAAAACAGGCTAATTAATGGTAGACATAGGCCAAAAAAATTAAACTCAGGTGTTTGGCCAAAATTAGGATATCAAAATATATTCATTCTGCCATGTGTGGTGGTACATGCCTTTAATCCCAGCACTCAGGAAGCAGAAGCAGGCCTCTGTGAGTTTGGGGCCACCATGATCTAAAGAGTGAACTCCAGGACAGCCAGAGCTGTTACACAGAGAAACAAAACAAAACAGTGTTCATTCTTCAAGATACTGAGAAATGTATTTTAAAAATTGTCACTTTCTAAAGCTGAGAAGGTTGACCCTGTAGGAGGACCAGCAGTCTCAATTAATCTGGACCCCCCGAGATCTCTCAAACACTGGACCACCAACCAGGCAGCATACCCCAGCTGATATGAGGCCCCCAACACATATACAGTAGAGGACTCCTGGGTCTGTGTTTATTCAGAGATGATGCACCTAACCCTCAAGAGACTGGAGGCCCCAGGGAGTTTAGAGGTCAGGTGGGATGGGGGGGGGCATCGATGTGGAGACAGGGGGAGTGGGGAGGCAGCATGGGGTGTGAAAAAGTCTGAGGGTGGACTGTGCGGTGGAGAGAATAAAATATGGAGCGTAAAAAAATTAATTAATTAATTAATTGTTACTTTCCTCCATCTCCTCTGAGTAAATGTGTTGCATTCTCTTACAATGGTCACAGGACAAATAACGACTTTCCTGGCTTTGGTTTAAAAAGAACAGAGCCTCTTAATAATGACTAAATCAGTGCAATATAGTTGTAGTGTAGGCTTCAAAGATTACAGGCAACAAGGGGGAGCCTGGAAATCCAGAGGAGCCCACAGAACAGGGAAAAACACATGCTGTGGCACTCTGTCCTCAAGGTCCACGCAAAGACTGGTCTGAGCTTTCCCAAGCAGAGCTGCAAACAGAAACCATGACGCACTCTTTCTTCCTCCTCTATACAGAACAGTAGAGTCTACAAGGTTTGGATCGTTGAGAGACATTCCCTTGGCCATTATGCTGTGGATTTCCTCTTGGGCACACTCCCTAGGTCATCTCCCCTGATCCATGAATACCCGCACAGCCCTGAGTAAGGATTCCAGATCTCAGTGAAATTCAGAGAGATTAACTGAACACTCATTTTCTGAAAAGACAGCTGAGCTACAGATCCCGTCAATGGCTTGTTAAGGTGATGGAAAAGTAGTAAATGACCAGGCCAGAATTGCATGAATGCACATATTCTTATTCTAGACTAGTACGAACACTTTGACTCACTGCAATTCTTCAGAAGTTCATATCACTACTACTATTATTAATTATTAAAATGACTGGCTGTGGTGGTATGGTACTGTAATCCTAGTACTCTGGAAGCTGAGGCAGGTGGATGCTAAGTTTGGGGTCATCGTGGGCTACATATGCAGAGACAGCCTCAAAAAACAAACAGGACTGGAATGATAACTAGTTCCGAGGTTAAGGTCACCTAATGGCCTTTCTAGGGAGTACAGTTGAATTCCAGTACCCATGTTAAGCAACTCACAACTGCCTGTAACTCCAGCTCCAGGGGATCCAAGCCTCTGACTATACTCATGTCTACATGACTGCAGACACACACACACACACACACACAGATACACACTTCAAACTAATAAAAACAAAGTTTTAAAATTTTTAAACAAACAAATAATAAATGTAAGAATGAAATATTTTAAATGTCCTTAGAACAACTTAAATGAACTTCTGGGATTGACAGAACCAGTACGTTACTGCACGCTGAACATATATTTAGTACATGAGAACCACTGAATACATGGCTTTCAAAAAAGAGAAAATGCTTCACTAAAAAAAAAAAAGGTACACCACAGCTGATTCCTTTCCATTTATCTTTTAAAGGAGCTATTATGTGCCTTAAATATGATGATAAAAAACTACATTTGGGTATGGAGAATTAGGCTCAGTGAATACATAATTCAATACTTGTGGTATTGAGACTCAAACCAAACTAAATTATGAATCAAAACCCAGAACCAACTATATCAATTTGCATAAAAATGAGCCAATCTATCCTTTATACAAAGCTGAGAAATGAATCCATTAGAAAAAATAAAGCTTATAGAAACTGGAAACAAAAAACAACAACAACAAAAAACCCCACTCATATAGCCAAAATAGTTTCAAAGATAATGTAGCTCATTGTTTCTCAACTTCTAGATGAAAACAAGTACCTAAGCATCCCCAAAACTATTCCTGATAAAACATCTCCACAAGGTGTGTTTCCTACCTTGTACAGTGAAAACACAAAGAAATAATAGCTAAAAGGAAATACATCAACGACTGAAGCTACTTTCTCTTTCTTTACCCCTAAACTGCATGGTTCTTTGTAGATCAGGATAACCCTTGTGACCACCTGAAATGAAATGCAGAGAGACATTGAATCTGGAATCAGAAAGCCTGTCAACAGCATCAGTTGGGTCATATACTGGATCATTCCCTGCTCTGTGCCTTCACTGTGGAGTTACAAGAGCTTTTTCTCCAGATGTTCAAAAGAACTGATGACAAGTTTCTTTCCCAGAGAGATGATAGGTAGGTAGGTAGGTAGATAGATAGATAGATAGATAGATAGATAGATAGATAGATAGATAGATAGAAGATAGATATGTAGATAGATGGTATATAGACTAGATAGATAGATGGAATGGATAGATAAATAGATAGATGGACGGACGGACGGACAGACGGACAGACGGGCGGGCGGGCGGGCGGATGGGCGGATGGATGGATGGTAGGTAGATAGATAGTAGACAGACAGACAGACAGACAGACAGACAGATAAAAATAGTTATTAAAACTATCTTAAAAACCACATAGGACCTTTAAAATATTATTCATTAGGCATCCTGTCAGTATTTTATTAGACACTTTCCCATAAAGTCTTGGGTTGTTGTTTTGCTGTTGTTATTTTTGTTGTGCTGTGTTTTTCTATGTCAACAGTTTTTTTCGTTTCTAATCCTTTTATAATAGGAAAAAATACAGACACCATAAATACGGCCCGAGAGGGTGGCTCACTGGATAAAGTGGGTGGCTCACTGGATAAAGTGCTTGGCTTCAGCTTGATTCTCAGCAACCACAAAAAATGTCTGCTTGGGCTGGGCGGTGGTGGCGCACGCCTTTAATCCCAGCACTTGGGAGGCAGAGGCAGGCAGATTTCTGAGTTCAAGGCCAGCCTGGTCTACAGAGTGAGTTCCAGGACAGCCAGGGCTACACAGAGAAACCCTGTCTCGAAAAACCAAAAATATAAATAAATAAATAAATAAATAAGTCTGTTTATAAAAAATAAAATAAAAATAAATGGTGGTGTCTGTGCACTGTTTTGTAACTCTGGAGCTAGGGCAAGCTAAATGGGAGAATCCACCCCTGGTGCTCATTGGTCAGTCAGTCTAGACAGATTGTTGAGGTCCAAGCCAATAAAAGATCCTGTCTCAAAAGAGATCGTGACTTCTGTAAATGTGGTGGTTTGAATAGGAATGGAGCCCATAGAAGAATGTATATGAATGCTTGGCCCATAGGAAGTGACAGTATTAGGAGCTGTGGCCTTGTTGGAGAAAGTGTGTCACTGTGAAAGTAGGTTTTGAGGTCGTAGAAGGTCAAGTATGGCTGGTGTGACAGAGTCTCCTGCTGCCTGAGGATCAAGATGTAGAAATCTCAGCTCCTCCTTCAGCACTGTGTCTGCCTGCATGCTGCCATGCTTCCCACCATGATGGAAACAGACTAAACCTCTGAAACTGTAAGCCAGCCCCAAATAAATGCTTTGTTTTGTTTTATAAGAGTTGTCAAGGTCATGGTAGCAACTGTCTACCAAGCTCTATAATAAACATGCACAAACATGCATTAGGTGAAGGAGGAGGAGGAAGAGGACGAGGAGGAGGTAGAGGAGGAGGAAGAGCAGCAGTGGAGGAGGAGGAACCCACTGTGAAAACCAACATCTCCCAGAAACTGCTGGTGATTGTCCCTAGGGCCTTACATATGTTAGGCAAATGTTCGTCTCGCACTATACACAAAGCCTTGGTACTTGAACATTTTAATTCGAGACAGAGTATCACTAAGTTATACAAGCTGACCTTCAATTCAATCTATATACTACCCAGGCTTTGAACTTACAATCTTCCAGCCTCAGCTTCCCAGATAGCGGACAGTACAGAACTTGTACCTCCAGGCCTGACCCAACTAACTTCTTCAGTTTACATTCTTGAGGAATTTTGTTCAGTCTTTATCAAGCCATGCTGTCACAGCGGCCAATTATTTATTAAGCATTAAAAAGCACTGTCTGCTTCTGTGAGTGAGCCTTGTTACGACTCAGTCTTTCAGAGCTCCGCAGAACTGAACAAACTAGAAAGAGAAAAATGAAAAGCAATCCTCTGTCACACTCCACATCCTTTCCAATTTCAATTATTTGGACTCATTCACCTTGCCCAAGAATGAACAAACTTCACACGAGTGAGAATGCTACGATGGCGTGACACTTTGTATATTCTCCTATCCCTGCTAATTGTCTAATTTCGAGAGCTAAATATAAACAACTAACTTCCCTGAGAAAGGCCAGCAAGGCTCAGCCAAGAATCAGGAGAAAATGGCTCACGCCTGTAGCTTTCAGACCCATACATCCAGGCTGGAAATTTCCATTTGATACTTAATAAACTGCACCCCAGAGAAAACACAAGACATCAAGCCTTTAGTCACAATGACGAAAGAACATTTTCTGTATCTAGAGTGCTATGCCAGCTCTCTTCTCAGAAAGAACTTTCTGTTTATTCCCAACTGTATCAGCATCAGTCATGTAGAATTCCAACTAACGCTTAGGTTCTTAAAGAACCATTTAACATCTAACTTTGTGACTGGCATTATTTTTTTAATCATATAAAAGCATTATATTAAATCATAAGCTAAGTTTTGGTAACATGGGTTTTCTGATTAATGACATGTTACTACTTAATTAAGTAATTAACAATAATGTTGATATTGACATTGATATGAGGAATTAATGTAAAAAGGGAGGTGGACCATCTAAGCTGCTGCTTCTTTGGGAAGCCACAAGACAAAACACACGTGACAGTCACAGGCAGCAAGGAAGGTCTTCTGTTTGGAGCCTTCTGTTTTTGAGTAATCTCGATCTCAGCACGGACTGCAGAAGACAAAGCATTAAGAAAGTATTTTTCTGGGGGTTCACACAACTTTGATAAGACACAACAAAGAGCATCAAGGAAAGGGGAGAGTAAATGTGGATCCCTCGGCATCGGCCATTTTGCTCCGTGGCATCTCATCCTTCATATCTTCTGAACCACCCAACCCACTGGTTTCTCATGAAGGCAAGAACTGACAAGTCGTCTTATGACCAAGGAGACCTCAGGCTAGGGTATCCATTTTCTGTGGCTCAAGAAATATGTGTATGGTCTGGTTATTGAGAGAAACAAAGGGAGCCTGATAGGCGGTCTTAACATACCTCTATCTTAACATTCAGACTGTGCCCAAGTCAAGCTCTAATGCTCTGAAACGCTTCAGGATTTGGTTATCCAAGGAGAGCAACACACCCCACCTGAAAAGTGGCTGGGGAGACGTTTGAGAGTAAAACATGTGAAGCTTATTTAAAAATGTACCACTGACATGTTGTTTTTTCAAATACACATATGCTCGACCTTATACGAACCTGATACTAACATACAGATGCCAGGCAGCATGTGAACTTAAAAGTCATTTCAAAAGCTGAGTGATTGAGATGTCTTCAGAGTTACAGAGTTAACCTTTATAAAAGTATCTACACAGGGTCTATGTGGTTCACACACACGAACATATATACAGATACTGGGGAGGAGAAACTGATTTTGTTTAAACATCACTTGTCATCCCTGGTTTTCCAAGCAGTCATTGTCCCCTACTAGTAAAATAGTAGTCACCAAATGGTGGGAGAAAAATGCACAGAAAGAAGGGGGCAATCAGTCCAGGCAGTAAGAAGACAATATTTTTTTTTTTTTTTTTTGGTTTTTCGAGACAGGGTTTCTCTGTGTAGCCTTGGCTGTCCTGGAACTCACTTTGTAGACCAGGTTGGCCTCGAACTCAGAAATCTTTCTGCCTCTGCCTCCCAAGTGCTGGGATTAAAGGTGTGCACCACCACCACCCGGCTGTAAGAAGACAATATTGACCACACTGCATGATTATTGAACAGACGTTTCTTTCTTCATGGCATCTGTGCACAACTCTGAATTAATAATATACACCAGGATGCTTAAAATATTTTAACTGATAGGACACATGACAAAATGTTTGGGCACAAGACTATTTCAGCTAAACTGTTTTACATACATATGCTGGCAGCATAAAAATCATAAAACTAAATCAAAATAATTTGCTAAATCAATAAAAATGCCGAAGTCATGAAGAACTCAATTTATAATACTAATTAGTTTTCAATGTTCTATGACTCATACACTAATCTACGTTGTAAGAATCTACTTTTACCATGTCAATTATTAAATATGCCATTAAAAGTGGCCCTGAGGGGGTGGGGGGCTTATAAAATTCCTCTCTAACTCAACATAACCTCAGCCAGTTTTCAATCCAAAGACTGAAGACAGGCCAAGATAATCACAAAATGCAAACAAGTTAAAGTCAGTAGCAGTCTTAAAAGTCACTTACATCCAGCTTTGCTTCCACGGTGCTCTAATAGAGGAAAAATTATCCTTTGTAGGATAATTAATATTTTAAAGAAGCTAAGTGATCTAAGCCCAATCAGGAGAAATTAGTATCCAGGGTGGGGTGGCTCTAGGACGTCAGGGCAATTTCAATGCTGCTATTTACATCTCAAGTCAGCAGCCGATATGTTTCTGTTTCCTGCCCGAATTTTAGTGGTTGTATAACCAGAAAGAAACATTTTTAAAGGCAAAAAATACGATGGCATGTATAGTTGGAGGGGGGTTATTCAGAGCCAGAGTTTCCCAAGTTCCCCTCATCCCTGTCCCTTCCCCTATGAGAAATAGTCAGGGGGAAAACACATGAAAATAAATAATAAATAAAACTCAAAATGAGAACATTGTGCACAAATTTCCAGTCGTTTTACACTTACTTATAAATGACTGATATCCCACACAACAGGCAAAAGAAAGACGAGAAAGATGAAGAGGATACAAATATTCAGACACCAGTTTTCAAAATGCCAAGATGAATGCAAAATAGACTCATCCCTTGGGCGATACAACATTTCTCTCCTTTTTTTTTCCAGTCTTTAAATGTACTTAAAATATATTCTTTCTGTATTTTTTATGGCAAAACACTAAAGTGTTTAACATTTCCTCTCTAAAAGACTAAATTTAGGGAACGTAAGAGATGTAGGGGAAAATAGCGGTGACAACATTTGCAATTTAAAAGAAAGAGAATTCAGTGGCGCGCTAAGCAGATAAACAGCACAGCCAGTCCAACTTCCAGCACAACAGCACCACTGGTAACAAGTAGACTCAGTAGATATAGACACCATGTCATTAATAGAGAAGGACAATCGACATTAACTCTGTACCTATAATTTTATTCATAATGACATGAATTAGGATCCATTTCCCAAATACAATAAGATAAACAAAATATACCTGTCACCAGCTCATTTATTCTTAGTCAACAACATCACGCCACTTCCTTGTCTGGAGTCCCCAAACCCCATATATCACTGCCTGACACTGCCACCTACTGGAAAGTACTGGAACTGTGTGTCCCCCATTGCACTGACTGAGCAGTAGCTAATTTCACATATGGTAGAGAATATATAAATGGTAAATTTCAATTGCAAATAAGACAACCTCGGGTTTGCAAAAAGTAACGCCTGTGCCGAACATTTAAATTCTAAGGCATCTTTGAGAAATGAACAAATCTCGATAAATCTTCTCAAAGAATACTCCTGTTGGAAGTAAACTTCCCCTTGATTTTAGGGATATGATGTGTGCTTATTTAGGGTATTATCATGAGACTACTTAGTAGCTTTCTCCAGCACCTTAATTTTGCTTTATATGTAGAGTAAATTCACCCAGTGGCCTTACTGCTCAAAAACCCCTCTGCTTTTGTGAAAGTGCTTATGGGAATAGATGAGAAAAATAATAGCCCAGCTTTCTTTTTTTTTTTTAAATGCTTCATATATTTATACCATTAGCTTAAAAAAAAGTAACATATATTCACGATTCATGTACCTATACTGATAGTTAAAAAGTAAAATACTAATATATTAGTGAATGCAGTTTTCTTCTTCATTATCAAAATTGGCTTTTTGTGAAACCTTAAACATGTTACAAAAACACACTGATTCTTTAAAGAAGATGAAATCCCAACATATCCAACGGTTAGTTTTGTACTTTTATAACTGTATTAATAAGTTGGACCAAGCTTTAATTAACTTAATACAAATGAAAATGCAGTATTTCTTTAAAGCATGTCTCACTACCTCAATCTATTTCCTAAAATTATATTTTAAAAAGTAAGTTTATGGGCAGATATACATTAAATTAGACAAACTGTAAGGCACAACAGTGTGATTAAAAAAAAAAAATCAAATAAACAGAATCCAGCTTCCCAGCCTGAACCCATTGCTTTATAGGCAGAGCCTAGGTGCTTCGACACATCAAATTTAATAACTTCAGAAAAATAATGACATAAGAGGCAGTTTTCCCAATTACAGATCAGTTGGTCTTTTAAAGAACAGTAAGATTCCTTCTTTAGAAGAATTGTACAGGGAGAAAGAGCATATTATTGTAATAACATAAAAATTGACTTATTGCTGCTATAATCTTCCTTTTGCATCGTTATCATCTTGTTTTTATAAAAGAAAATAAGGAGACAGTATGAACACTAAATAACATAAAACCATGGGCAATAACAAACACTAGCCCAAAACACAGGAGGACGCCGGACGGCTTGTGTTTAGAATGACTGACACTGCATTCAAAATGTGTAACTGTCAAACAAGCTATGTCTTAAAACACTACTTAACCCACCTGTCCACAGAAAATTGAGTTCTTCAACTTTAACTACAACATGTGGAGACTCAAAGAATATAAGAAACGTTTATAATGGGGCTAAGCTTGTTTTTAAAATGGGCATTACTTTTCTTAATTGGAAAAAAAAAATCAGCTATAAAAAGAAGAACACATTAAGCAATCTGTTGAAAGACCGTTTTGAGCTCTCGGCTTGATTTTGCTGGAGTTTAACATTGGATTAATGTGTCATTAAATATTAAGATATTGCAAAGTACCCCAGAGGTAACAGGTCTTAATGAAAATAGTTTGTCATATTTTCTCCAAACAACCCATCTCAGAAGACTAGGTTATGGATGGTAAAATAAAATATGCACTAAAATAGTACTTGTTTCAGAGGCTTAAGTAAATTTTAACAGAGCGATTCCCCTTAACAGCATTTGCAATCAGTTGCCTGGAAAAGGAGTTTTTCCTTTCCTTCAGAAGAGCCTGAAAGATAAGTATTTCCTAGTCAGGCAACAGTGGATTCTTTAGACACCCACTCCCTATTTCCAATCAGTTACCTTGCAGAGCTTCTGGTACCGCGGAGAGGAAACTGCCATCCTTTGTAAACGATGTAATAAAACCACAACTTTCTGCAGAGACGTTCTCACCACGGCCATCATTTTAAGTTTACCACACTTCTGAAGAGTCCTCAGAATTTGCATTATAAATGAAGAGCAGCGATCATTTCCTCCCGGTCACTGGACAATGATTTGCCAGTTCTCTGAGCATGCTCATTTCCAGACATGCATTTGAAAGATAAAGGGAGGGGGGGTGGTTAAGGTTCTAGAGAAAAGGAGGCTGGGAGTCCATCAACTTCTTGATTTGACCAAAACACTGAAGAATGCCACCCAGACAGCCCCCAGCAGAAGCTCACAGCCAGGACCTGCTCAGCCTGGCGTGGGCAGAAATGAAGCAAGTTGCAGGGCGGCCAAGCGATGCTGGCCGCAGGGAAGGAGAGCGCTCCGGAGCCGAGAGGATATTAAGTGAGGCACTAAAGCTAAAGATACAAAGCCGACCTCCCCCGGGGACAGAGAGTGAACCCCGTCACAGCCACGGTGCATGCCTGGTAGCTGGGTTTACATGAGGAAACCAAGTGGCAGGGAGTCTGTCGCTTTACAGAGGGATGCGAGCACTCCCAGCGGAACGCGGCTCCAGCTGTGTTTGTGGGATGAGTAGAAATACAGAGGGATTTGTCTGGAAGGACCAAAGCCTACTCTGTGCTAATAAATCACTTTAAGTCGGTCTGGGCATTGCATCATCTGAAACAAAACTGAACGTATTTACGGAGGGCTGCAGGTTTACCTAAGCCCCAAAGGCAGAGCCAAAAGATAGGCTTCCAGGTCCTTGTATAGGAGCAAACCATGCTAGAAATCAAATGGGACCCCTCTAAGTAAACAGCCAAGTTAATAACAAGGAGCCTGCAAATGACAATAGAGCATGACCAACTTCTCCATCTCCCTCTTAGACAGCATCTTTGTAATCTTTTTGTTTGGCATGAAGCTGTTTTCATTTCACAAATAGGAAATCCAAGATAACAACTGTACGACATCATACGAAGGGTGTGTGTGTGTGTGTGTGTGTGTGTGTGTGTGTGTGTGTATTTGCTTTTGTATATGTGCATGTATACATGTCTGAGACACGTTTCGCACTATGATAACCAGTTTGGGTACAAGATCTTAGAGGAACAGAGTATCCCAGGATGATTAAGTGGATGGGCAAAAGGGCACAGTCAGAAACTAAGCCCATATGTTTCTCATTATCAAGGTCCAGCCTATTCTAATTGCCCAGGGAACACTGCCCAGTCACCTCTGTGTGATGTTATGATCAGGAAAGTGACATCTTCAGGAACTTTTTTCTTCCCATCTCCTCAGTCCTTCACACTACTGTGATTTAAGGTCTTAGATTGGGTCTAATAGAAGCTGGTTCTTCAGGAAACTGTCAGCCTGTGTATAATTTTCCATCAGCTCCTTATTGAGGAGCTATACTGCCTCCTCCTGGTGAGGCTGCCAAACCCCAAAACAGTCCATTAGCATAATTGAAAATGCTTGTTCTTAGGTAGATAGGAAAACAGATTAGTGATGAAATCAAGGTCAAGAGTCTGAAGGGTTGAGAATAGGAACTGATCCTCAAGGGAAAAGTGGATTTCTGTTCTATGTTGACAGTAGCAATGGCCGTACATCTTTGACTATACAAAAAACTGAATTACAGAATGCAAATAAACAGTGTAGTATGTAAATAACAGACAGAAGACTAGCTATAAAAAATGTAAACTTACAAGCTGAGCATCTTTCATGTGAAATGAGTGGGCCCAGGAGTGTTTGAAGCTACAGGATTTTTTGTTGTTGTTATTGTTTTGTTTTTGTTTTATTTCCCCATCATGGAATAACATAAATATGCTGAGGTATTCCAGAGGTGGGACCCAAGCCTACACACAGGTCAACTGTGTTTTCACGCAAACCTTAAGCACCAACCCCAAGAATGGTTTTTATAGCATTATTAATGATTCTGTGCATGCAAGAAAATGTCACAAGGTGGGCCATCATGTTAGCGTTGTATAATTCCTGTTCCAGGGCCAGCAGGTGAAACGGGAGTTCACCCCACAAGCACACTGTTGGGTACAGGGATAGAACTGAATGATCTTCTGTCTCCTATGAGATAGAAGTAGAACACCAAGCTAGCAGCAAGCACGCGGCAGGACAAGACGCAGATTCTAAAACACAAAGACTTTCAGATCAAATCCAGCACATTCTCATGTCTACTCCAGAAAGGCCACCAGGACCCCAAAGTTTATCCAGAAAAGAACTAACACTTCTCAATAGTTGATTCTGGAAAAAATAGAGCTTATGTTTAAAAGGTAATTAAAATAATGAATGCCCTAGACTGTGGCAATGAAAATTAAGATAAATGTGTCAATTAATAAATGGAGCTTTTAAATCAACAACAGCTTCTTCTTGAAAGCAATAAATAAAAAAGAGCCAAATTTGGCACCTTCCCCTGGAAGCTACTCTTAACACTTTATTCTGTTTTAATCAAAATAGAACTTGCCATCCCTTCAAGTCGAAACAAGTCTCTCCTATTACTCTGATACCTTCTCCTATGATACCAACCTTACCCTGGACCACCACACACAATCTCATGTTCACCTCTTCCCAAGGCCTTAGACTCATGCCAGGACTGTATTTCTAGCTACTGTCACATCCAACACACAGGAACTTAGCAGGTACCCTGTTGCCTCTGTCACTGAGGACAAATCCATTCCTCACAGAGTCATCAGCTAGATTCCTCTGAGTTGGAGGCTTTAACACCTACTCTCTTGTCTAACCCCCTTTATGACATCTCCCATCAGCAGCAGACTAAATATACAATACGCTGCCAGGTACACCTCCCCCCCACACACACACACCCCTGCCACCATGTACTGTTTAGCTCTCAAGGAGCATCTCTCTCCAGCAAGTCATCAAAATCAAGTTTTCTCTTGCTGAAAGACCTCTGCCTAGAAGAAAAACCAAAACATAAATACAAGAGTCCAAATGACCAACTGTCCTTAAAAGAAGTGGTCCAGAAAGTCTTCAACCACCATTGTGCTTCCAAGCCCTTCTTTATTAAAACATATTCAGTATCATCTTTAAACTGAACATGGTATAAACTGTATCTCCAAGGAATACCTCTGTAGGGCTTTGCATCTGGTTGGCACAAGATGTAAATCAAATACAAATAGTGAGCATGTCATCTTAGGACATACATAGATAGATAGATAGATAGATAGATAGATAGATAGATAGATAGATAGATAGATAGATAGACAGATAGACAGACAGACAGACAGACAGACAGACAGACAGATAGATAGATAGATAGATAGACAGATGGATAGACAGATAGATGGATAGACAGATGATAGATGGGTGGATGGATGGGTGGGTGGGGGTGGATAGATAGATAGATAGATAGATAGATAGATAGATAGAGAGAGAGAGAGAGAGAGAGAGAGAGAGAGAGATAGATAGATAGATAGAAAGAAAATGGATGATAGGATAGATCCATCCATCCTCTGATCATGCAACATGAGTACAATGAAGTAAACATAACACCTTACACAGAAATCTCAGGTGGCTCACCACCACCAGCAGCTCAACACCAGCAAATTTACTTCATGATTTCAGGTCTTCTGTGGTTTACCTTTCCATTTCCAAACAAGTGTCCATTTGAAATTACACAAACAAATGTGAATAATCTACAAACCCATGGGAAAATTTAAATTCCTTTATCTCAGAAATGCTCAGCCAGTGGCGCTAAGTCTCTAACAACCATCTGGAAGGTGCCAGAAACAAAATCATTTAATTATTTTTTAAGTAAAACAATGGGATAGCTATAAACTAAGAGTATCCAGTATGAGAGCAGAAGGTGAAAACCATGTAAATCACCATACTGTGAGACATCCTGAAGATAAACACATTCTACATTTGTCTTCAGATAAACAGATATCAGACTTAGCTGTTAGCAAAGGCCCTCCTTTGTATGAGCCTAAACAGACTATTATAGTAACATCAGATCATTTTTTGAGAAGCAATTTCCATACATATTCTCTCTCCATCCGTTAGCCAACGGCCTCCTTGGGTTGTCACAGTTTGCCATTAAGACAAGTAATCCCCAGCTTAGTTATTTTTATTTAAAAGATTCCTACCATTTCTATTTAAATTTATTTCTCCCATAGCTTGAATATTCATTAAATATTGAGAGGGTAAGAATATATCCTAAGAGAAAATGTGTGAGAAAACACCATTAGACTCTCCAATGGGCCTGTGTTCTGCTGGTGCTAGGTATTAATAGGGTTCATTTGGAACCTGCCTTCCTTCCCACAAGTTATTGTTTACTGGAGTACACAGTCTAAACAGCATTGAAATTAACACCACTATGTAAATTAAATATCTGCGAGCATGTGCAGATCAAATTTGCAGTTGTTTAAATCATAAAAGTAATATGGATTAGCATTTACACACACTTAATGCCCACTGCAGCCTCCTGAGATCCAGACTTTCTTGAAATACTTTAGCAATTCACATTAATGGTCACCTTCTGAGGGTCCAGAGAGTGAAAGAAAAGAGCACATTTAACTTTGATACTTGCCTGGACACACTTATCACCAAGTCACAAAAGCAGTGTGCAATGCATAAGAAATGAGCAAGTCAACAGACATTTTCTCGGATATTTGCTTTTCTTTCTTTTCTACCATTTCTTTGTGTTGGCTGGTGTGCCTATGTGCATGTGGGGGGGGTGCCCTTGGACATTCGTGAAGGTGTGGGGTGAGAGGTTGACCTCAGGTGTCTTCTTCAGTCACTCTCCACTCCATTGTTTGAGACCAAATTATTCAGTCAACCTGAAGGTCACAGTTTAGGGAAGACTGCTTGGCCATTGAAACCCTGAGATCGCCTGTCTCCACCCTCCTACCTGCAACTTGAGATAGAAGACCCACAACAAGACAACCTCCACACTCAGCTTTTGGCCATACAAGGAATCCAAACTCAGGTCTTTATGCTTCTGTGGCAAAGACATTGCCTACTAAGTCACTCTTCCCAGGCTCTGATTCTCCTTAATTTCACTATGAGACAATAAGAGTTTTCACACATAAGGATGAATTATATATAAGCCCATTCTAAATTAAACACATTTGTTTTAAAAGTTTTTTAAACTTACTGTGTGTATGCATGTGTGTGTATACATGTATATGTGAGTGTGCATGTGTTTGCATGCATGTGTGTCGGTGTATGCACGTGTGTGCAAGTGTGTTTGTGTGTTTCTGTATATGCATGTGTGTGTTTGTGTGCATGCACGTGTGTATGTGTGTACACATGTGTGCATGTTCACTTGTAGGAGGTATAGCAACAGCACTCATTTTTAACACATTAATAACAATTATTTTTAACTTAGAAAATTTAAGAGTAATAGTTCCAAGAAAGCCTTTAGACCTTTAATTCAATTTGCTGATATTTTATGATAGGGTCTTTTAGATGTTTCAAGAGAAAAGCATTCTTAAGAATGGATTAAAAAAAATGGTTGACCGTACTAAATTTCAACTGCAGAAGTTAGAATCAAGTGTATTTACTTGGGACTTGATCCTGAAACACCATATAAACAACAAGAATAGCGCCTCTATGCTTAAAGAACTATGTGACCAACTAAGGTAGGTAAAATACATGCACCAGATGAAAATAAAACGCATGTTCACCACAATAGTAAAAGACAGTAGTCAAAGTGATGAATTGACATGTTTGTAAATAAATCACAAGCAGACAGAAGAAACGCAACGTATCACCTTGGCACACAGGAGATGCCCCTGCTGAAGCAACTTTTAAATTGTCACTGAGAAGGTTTATCTAAAATTGACAAGAAATGGTCACTCCACTTACCCACAATAAGAGAAAAAGACGCAAGAACACAGGAGTGCCATTACTTGGAATGGGAAGAGAGATTTTGGCATGCTTCATATAATTTTGCACAAAGTTGCTTAAAGAAAAGCTTTAATATTATTGCATTTCTTAATGACCTTTGAACCTCAGACTACATAATGACTTTGAGCCTAATAAATCTAGCTGTAACTGAATCATAGAGATTTGAAGTTTCTGTAGCAAGTATTTATATTAAGTGTAGTATAAATATAATTTATTGTTATAAATAAGTATATTATAATAAATATAATAATATAAATTATAATAACTCCCCATTCACATGTAGGTGAAAATGACCTTATACTTTAATATTCAATAGCACTAACGGCACAAGGGCTTAAAATGACAGAAAACCAAGCAGCCCTGAGTCTCTAGCTCCAAATACACAATTATTTCCATAAAATAAGGTGGATATTCACCCTAATATTAAATATATTAAGTATTCTATAGGTCGTATCCAAAAAAAACAGTTATTCACAGGACAACATGGATTCCATAACTAAGTGTATGGACAGCCTCCTCACCTTGGAACAGTAATCAGTGGCCAGGTAGCCAGCAGGGGCTCAGGAGGAAACTTCTGCCTGTGGCTTCCCACACACTTACCAGCATCTGCTGTCTGAGCTGCTGGGCCAGGACACTATCCTGAAGTGCATTCTCCCGCTGAGAGGCATCAGCAAGCACATTTGCTGTGGTTTCTGCTTCCTGAAGCCACTTGACAAAGTTGTCCAGGTCTCTACGAGAAGTCTGCACCGTCCGCAGCTCAGCCTCCAAGGCACTCTGTCTATCAGCAATGCTAAAAGAAACAACGTGGAAGACGCAGCTCTGTGACTCTCAGTATGACGTCACACGCACCCAAGACAAAATTAACACACAGCCTCAGAGGAACCTCCATCCTTTAAACCATCAAATGGAACTGTGTGATTTTTTTTCCATCTGTGGGTCTAAAATAATCCTTAAAGAAGATGTCTAGTGACTTGTGAGATACCAGTAGAGATAGAGAAATATTAACAAAACCCAACATAAAATAATCATGCCTGTATTTTACATATCAGATTTGTGCATTAAAATGATCTCTTATAGATTTATGCCAAAATCTACAAGCTATCATAAAAGGGATGTCAATCCATACATAGTCATACATCACTCACTGAATGAAAAAGAGCAAATTCAAAATAAATATTTAAGATTTAAAAACAAAATATACGGGCTAACGTGTAGAACTCAATGAGGAAGCACTTGCCTAGGATCACAAGGCCCTGGGCTCAATCCCCAACACCACAAAGAAAATAATAACTTTTGGCTTTTGCTAATAATCCAAGTAAATACAAGTTGATTTAATAATACTTGACTTAATAATTCAATGACGTAATAATATTTACTAATATTAATTTAATATTTAATAGTATCCAGAAGACACTGGACCTACAAGCTTTTATGAATGTTGCATAAGATCTACATCCAAACTAGAACACTGAGAGTTATCTGAATTAGACAAGATATGCACCTGTAAATTCAACATTTAAAGCTGTTTATACCTCAAATCTTCACAGTGAGAAAATAGACCAATCATTTTTATTAAATGGGTACTACACTGGAAAGATGGATGGACCAGTGACTCAGAGCGTTTGATGTACAATCACGAGGATGGGAGTTTTCGTCCCAGAAAGTAACAAGCCAGGTGGTCCATAGATACCTGTAACTCCAGCCCCAAAGGATACAATTCCTATTCTGACCTCTACACAGGTAGGAAGGCACACACACACACACACACACACACACACACACACACACACACACACTAGATAGATAGAGAGAGAGAGAGAGAGAGAGAGAGAGAGAGAGAAACAAACCTTATTTTAAAAAAGGCACCAACATTTTTAGTCCTATTTATCTAGACCCAAGAAAATTGGAATTGCTGGTCCATAAAAAGTCTCAAACACAAATGTTTAGAGCATCATTATTCAGAATATTGAAAGAACACCACTGCTCATCATATGAAGGAAGCACTAATCAATGGAATATTATATGCTAATACATGAACAATTACTCATAGAATGGATTAAAAAAAAAGTCCTGGTAAACAATCTAACATGCCGGAACCACAAAAAATAGGCTAAGAGAAAGAATCCAAGTTCCAAAGGGCACATACTGTGAGATTCCATTTTGGGGATATCTCTAAAGCAAATAAACTCAAGAGAGGGAAAGCAGATGACTTGTCCCCCCTAGGACAACAAACAAGCCTAACAGGAAGTGGAGAATAAAATACACTACATGAAAGCAATGGGATATGAGTCAGAAACTGAGACAAACTATACTCAATGACATGGTCAAGCTCTCAAATACACGCTGCTAAGTGAAAGAAGCAAGAAGCAAAGGACAACGGTGAATCAGTTAATGTAACATTTGGGGATGATGTAATCACAGCAGCAGTTACTCCATAAAATTCCTCTAGTCACATTTGTCTAGAAAATAAACTCGAACTGCCTGTAGTAGTTTGAATAGGAATGGCTTCCACAGACTAATGTATGTGAATGCTTGGCCCACAGGGAGTGGTAAAAGGTGTGGCCTTGTTGGAGGAAGTATATCACTATGGAGGCAGGCTTTGGGGTCTTTTAAGCTCAAGTATGGTCAGGGTAACATGGTCTTTCTCCTGTTGCCAGTGGATCAAGATGTAGAACTCTCAGCTCCTTTTCCAGTACTATGCCTGTCTGCAGGCCACCATGCTTCCTGCCAGGACAACGGACTAAACATCTGAAACTGTAAGCTAACTCCAACTAAATGTTTTCCTTTATAAGAGTTGCCATGGTCATGGTGTCTCTTCCCGACAATAGAACCCTAACTAAGACACTGCCCTACTCGGAATGTTCCATCTTCTATAACTTTTTGCCAAATTCTTTTCCCAATTTTAACCTCTATTTTTTTTCTCATATTCTCTTTGTGTCCAAGTAATGTTTCAGTTTTTTCTAGAATATTATTGATAGTATGACTATGTAAAAATTTTATACCTACATTATAGTGTCCTTTCTACCATCTCTATTTAACAAAATCAAACCTATCTTTTAAAGTTTTGAGCCCATCCCTTTGAGGCTATTCTTTCTCAGGTTTCCTTACTCTGGGTTTAAAAAAGAACAGCGAGCTGCTTTATATAGAAAAATAATCATGTGTATTCTAGAAAGGTCTTTAGATTCTGATCTACTTTCACTCTAAACTTTTATAATGTATAGACTTTTTATCTGTCCACTTATTCTACAACCTACAGGCAGAAATTGTTTTCCATATTTCCACATTACGCAGAGTCCACACTGCAGAATCATAGTATTCATAAAGATGTGAGAAGAATTAGCAACAGGAACAAATAAATCATGCACTTAAAAAAAAGAAGCAAATACTAACTTCAGATAAAGCCAAAGAAACAAAGGATCAGTGAGAGTCCCTATCTCAAGGAAACAAGACAGAGCAATACAGGAAGACTTCTGGCACTCTCCTCTGGCCTGCACATGAACATGCAAGGGTACACACAAAGGCATATACCGTGCATACACGTGCACAATGTACCTTCTAATTATAAAAAGGAATACTGAAATTTAGACTCTGCTTATAGAAGTCTAAATAATCTTTATGTTATAACGAATTATAGGGGAGGACACATGTATGTCTGCATATGACTCAGTAGTAGAGGGCTTGCCTACTACATGCACAGACCTAATTTATAGAACCACACAGAAAAAAAGAGTTATCATAGTAACATATATGATAACATAGTTATCATAGTCCACACATATATGTCACTTTATGTTCTGATTGCTGAAGTTAATAGAATTTATATGAAGTTTCTAATAGAATGCTGTTCCCTGATAGTTTATTAAATTTCTGTTTCTAGTGTGGTATACTAAATTTTACACACACACACACACACACATACACGCACACATATATTCAACCAAGCAGGTTAATAAATTACTTTTAATACCTCTGTATGCTACCTTCAAAAGAATAGAACCTATTTTTGCCTCCTCTGTCATTTCCTAGGAACATGGCTTAGAGTGAACCACATAAAAATCCTTGATATATTGGTTCCAGCCTTAAAATGAAGAGCTTAGACCAGATCAGTGAACGAGCCATTTCAGACACTCTAGGGGTCCTTTTCAAACTGGATAAGCCATTGCTGATATCATAGAAGCAGCTGGAAGAGTTCTTCCACGGTTGTCCCCATCCTAGCTTGAAACTCCACTCCATTAAGTGTCTCTACTTGTACATGAAATGTTACTGGGGGAAAGAGAAGCAAAGTACCGGCAGCAAAGAGGTTGGGAGGCACTGATCCTAGGGCTCCTACGACCATACCTAGTCCTGAACTCATATTCACCCAGGGCCTCAGGGCTCATGCATATGTACATTTGAGTGTAAAAGCCAAGGGCAAATTGATGTAATTCCTGACATACCATCTACTTTTTTAACATAGTCCAGCAGGCCATGTAGGCTACACTGGTGACTGAGCCCCAAGGATCCCCCTATCTTTATTCCCACAGCCCTGGGATTACTACCATGTTTGGATCTTTTAATTTCTTACAAAACATGGTTATGGGGATCCAGCTCAGGTCTTCACCCAACTCTTGATTTGCTGAGTTTCAAATTAGATCAGGAAGGGGTAGAAGAAGCAAAAGGGCAAAGATGACTGGATATATGGAACGGAGCATATTATGATGGGAATAAAAGTTTTAACTTTAAGAAATCTGTGTTCAGAAGACAATAGCAGGGACTTTTTTTAAAAAATATAAATCTATAAACCTATAAAATCAAAAAAAGAATAAGAATAGGCTGAAAACATGTAAGATATAACATTTGAAGTCTACAAAGGGTGCTCTGGCTAAAATGTTTTTATTCTTCAAACAAAAGAAATAACCGACTATAGCACACAAAGAAAATAGAAATAGCTTCACATAGAAGATGTAAGGCCATCCATGGGTGACAGATTTGTGATCGTTTATATTAAAGGGAACCAGGATTTTCTAAAATATGAACTCTTAGCTTTCACATGATGTCTGCAATAAAACTCGCTGTGATAGTCTATAAAATAAGCCGATGGCCATTTTGTAACATAAAATATGGCCACCTACAAAGCAGGCTTTTGAAAATGTAATTTTAAAAATATTAGGCAATATCTAGTATTTTAGGCTATAAAATGTAATATACTGTTCTATGAAGTGTGTGTATGCTTATAATTGGTCAAAGAGAACATTCTGTCCAATATTTTACAAAATGAAAAAAGAGTTCTTAGAAAAGCCACAGTTGTGTGTTGGTAATTTTGACATCTTAAAA
The DNA here is from genome assembly GCA_036184795.1 of Tokudaia tokunoshimensis. Lineage (NCBI taxonomy): Eukaryota > Metazoa > Chordata > Mammalia > Rodentia > Muridae > Tokudaia > Tokudaia tokunoshimensis. The sequence continues at coordinate 67,545,048 of BTHU01000006.1, read as the reverse complement.
GGTGATCTCTGCAGCAGTAGAAGATTTAAATATATTTATCTCTTTCAGCATGGAAAATGGCAGTATCAGTTAAGTGGCTGGTAGGGAACTTACAGTGAAGTGATTTCTTAAGATTTTGTTAGTCTGAAATATATACTAACACATACTGTGGGGGAAAGGCCTTCAAAGTGCACAAAAAGTATTGATGAAATGTTCTGTGATCTTCTGGTGAGCAGTCCTTGCTATATAGAAACTATGTCTTTCCCAAGACACTTAAACATTTCATTCCACGGGTCTTAAGGGGACTGTGTGCTAAGGTACTAATGCTGGAGCACTAAGAGATTTCCAAGAAGATGGAAGGAGAGACCCCTGGTCCTGGAAAGACTGGATGTAGGGGAACGCCAGGACAGAGAAACGAGAGGGGGTTGAATGGGGAAAAGAGGGAGGGAAGGGGGCTTATGGGACTTTCGGGGAGGGAGGAAACGGGAAAGGGGAAATGATTTTGAATGTAAATAAAAAAAAAACTTAAAAAAAGAAAAGCAAAAAAAAAAAAGTTAAACAGAAAAGCTCCTCCTACAGCTCAAGATGCAAGATTGTGTATAGCACAGCAAAGCAGCTACTTCCCCGTGGGGGCGCCATTGCCAATTAAAAAAAAAGAAAGAAAGAAAAATAGACCGTTCAGGCATTTCCAAGAGGCTGTGTTCTCTCTAGATCTTTTTTATTTAATTATTTATTTGAACTAGATCACTACTCACATTTGCTCTTCATTTTATCAATCAATATTATATCATTCCATACCTTTCCCTACATGCACCGGTCTACCTTCCAAAGGCGTCTTCGAACAAGTCCCAGAGCTCCTGCTATACAATCAGCCACAGTTGTACCTCAGTCTCCTCAGGTCAAGCCCTCATCTGGGCTTCAAGGACACTGGAATTCTTGAGCCCAAAAGTACTATGCTTTCAATCTCTACCTTCCCCCAATTACTGTTTAATCTGGCTGTCCCTCCTCACAGCAAAGTTCTCTAAAATTATTTCTATAAATTGTTTGCACTTTCTCACCTCTAGATTGTTTTTCTCCCCAAAGCTTCTGTGTCTCCTAGTTCAGTACCTTTCACAAAATTCCATCTTCTAATATTTCCACTGTATCAAACCACATAGCTAACCCACCAAAGAACATCTACACCCAAGGCATATCTGAAGACTACAGAATCTATGGCTGGATCACAATAGCCAACAATGTCTTCCCCTCAAAACTAGACCCAGGAATCACTTCCTTTCTGTTCCCAATTATTCTTTTTTACCCCAGTGAACTACTCTCAAAGCATGTTCTACAGAGATTAAGTTGTAACCAATACAGTGTTGCTCCCAGACTTATCACCCACTAGCTTCCCATTGAGCTCTTGTCAAGACTCCAATGCTTTACAAAGCTCATCGGTCACTGTCTTCCTCTCCCCTCACATCTCAGGCCCATGTATTCTTACTGCTTCATGACTTTTACTATTTATTCTGGAAGATTCTTCAGCTGGTTCTTTCTTAATCCCCAGAAGTAGCTAAGCTATCACCTCTGGTTTTTGCTTTCTAGCATTTACCTAAGCTCTTAAAGTCCCATTCTTGCACTGCACTGCTGACTTCATTTGCAGGTTCCAAACAACCTCCTATAATTACATTAATCTTTGTCCCAACTTCTTCCATACCATGTTTACATATTACTATTTCTCTTAATAGACTGTAAGCTTTCTAGAGGCAGGCACAAGTGTGTTTATGGTTGATTCTTCAGTATTCTCATAGAGCCTAATTAGCTGGAGGCTAATGAATAGTTCTTTAATTAAATGATTAATTCACTAATAGAATAAAAACAAATGAAGAAAAAGACAAAGAATGTGTCCATTAGCCCTCTAAATTATTTGGTGCAAAACTGAGAAAAATGTCTGCCTGTAGGGTTCTGACACAAACTGAACACAGGAACCTTCTCTCCACACACCATACAAATAGTATGTCATCATGGCTGTGTTTTATTAAGGGCAGAAAAACAATACATGGAGTATTAAATAACAGAACAGAAATATGTAGAAGAGTATAACTTTTATACTTCTCTCAATGTGAATGATGTAAACAAAAGAAACAGACTGAAAACCAAAGGTGACTATCGAGGAAGGAAATGGCCTTCCAAGAGGAAAAATCAAGTTGGCTGACGCCAATCTCTGAATCTCATAATAGTGACTGAGCAAGAAGGAAAAGGCTGCCTGCACTTTCCATCAATGGCCATTGATTGAGCATGATAGTTGCTCATTTTAGGAGCACAGTGGTTGAGCCTGACCAAGGCAGAAGAGGTAATCCTGATATGATGTCTTTCATTGGCTACTCTTAAAAGGTATTGAGCAAACTGAAAAGTGGCCCATGCTGAAGAAGGATAGATGCTTTTTTGCTTAATCTACGAAGACAATAAGCAAACACAACAGAAAAAGGAAAACAAAACAGATGGGACACACAACAAAATTCACTGTGAAAACTACCACAGTCCAGGAACTAACAAACTCAGTCCATTTATTTCAGAGTCTCCTATGTCCCAGGCTGCCTCAAACTCCCTGTGTCACAGAGGATGTCCTTGAACTTCTGATCCCACTGCTCATATCTCTTGAGTACTAGGATTACAGGCAATTGTTGCTATAGCCTGTTTATGCAGGATTTGAGCCCAGGACTTCATGCAGACATGACAAGCCCTCTACAATGGAGCTATATGCCCAGTCTACAGACTCAACCTTCAGTGGACACAAAACTTCTGTCAGTCCATGTAAACTATATCCAGTCCACGAGTCTTATATCAAAAGATAAGAAAGTCATTTTGCTCATCTGTTTGAATCATATGCATGACACTCAATCAAACAATAGTCCTTAATATTTTATATTCTTTTCTTCCCAAGATGGTTAGATCATGTGCTAAAGCACAAGACACTTGAATACAACATTAATTAAGCAAGTATGATGATTTCACTAAGTAAGATGATTGGATTTTTAAAAGAAGTTTTCATCTACTAATAAAGACTAAGTATAACTCTAATGCATTCATTAAAGCAGATAATCCAACACTTTATCATCAGGATCAGAAGAAACTATTCAGAATGACAAACAAGGCTGCATATCAGGCACACAAAGCTCTGGAAATCGTGATGGCTTACAAGGAAGACACGGCAGCACTGATGTTAATTTGGGTGAGCTTTTGTGGAGCACAGACCAGGAGCCAAGAACATTTATGCATGACTTTTGATCTCACTGGAGGTCTACCCATCAGCCATGATCTACTTTAAAATCAGGAAAGCTGAGACCCAGTGAGATGAAATAACTTGCTCAAGGTTCACACCAGGCTTTCTGCTCTGCCTGTACCATCCTGGAAGTGCCTTAAAATAGGCGTGTATGGTGATAGGACAAAGGGAGAGTCCATAGTTAATTAGTGACTCATGAGAAACCATAGCATATAGTTATGGTATCTGATTTCTTATATAATCCTTCAGAACAGATAATTCTATTTCTATACATATACATATATATATATCCATACCCATAGACATCCGTATAGGTATATATGCAAATAAAATGTTATTTTATCTATACAGAGTGAAAATATAAGATGAAATAACCATTCAGACCCAAATCAGGCATCCAAACTCTAAAAATTGCCATAAATTGAGTATTACTAACCCCAACATCTGAAATGGTCTGAAATCTAAAAAAGATTTCAGTACTATCATGATGCCGCAGTGGAAATTTCTGTTTCATTTTTTTAAAAACTACTTAACGTGTTATATAAATTGCCTTCTGGTTATATGTTTAAAATATATATGAATTTTTGTTAGTTGATTAATTACAGTGCTGATATGGTACAGGCTTCACACATGTTACACTCCTTGACTTACATGATATGTTTAAAACATAATAAATTTCATGTTTAGATTTGAGCATCACCTCCTATATCTGTCATTATATGTCCATAAATATTTCCAAGTCCAAACCACTTCTTGTCCCAAGCATCTCAGATAAAGGATACTTGACTTTTGCAAACTTATTTTGACTATCAAAATTCGCAATAAGTAATTAGCTAACTGGCATTAAAAATGTAAAGCAAAGATCTAGAAATTTCTATACATTTCAAAATGAATGTATCTATATTACAGATCATCTTCCAGGAGGTTTAGGGAATCAATCAAACATACTAATATTTATGCTACTAGGAGGAAGCCATTCCCACTGCATAAAGACCATAATTAAGGCGCTCACATCAAAGGGCAGCTGTCTGTTATCAGGGTTGTTGGGGATTTATATACTGTAAAGAAGGGAATGAGGACCTTTAAACGTAAATGGTCAATTTCAATTCATACCAAACATCTCCACTGAAGGCTGATATTAAACTTTAACAATTACAGCCACTAACATTACTGCATATGCAAGTATGATACCCCTTTTGCCTCTGTGCAATTCTGACAATGATGTATATTCAGAGCTCAGCTGGGAAGTAAGAGGAAGTGATGATAAAGGCCTGTCGGGGACCATCAGAGTGGCACAGTGGTCATGTGCTAGAGCTTGCTCTATTATTCACGGAAGCTCCCATATCTTTAATCTGATCTGCTCTCCATACACAGTAGAGATAAGCACCCGTAAATAAACTCGCAGATCTGAGAAGCAAGCACACAGAGCGAGCATTCACCAGCAACAACTGATAGTCTGATAACAAAGAAGAAATATTAAACACTTGGTAAAGGATGTAAGAGCCTGGCTGTGCAGGCAAAAAGGCAAGAATTCAAATTCCAGCTATGCTCGATGAGTTGTGTAAATCTAGGGAACTTTCTACCGCCTCTGTGCTTCCATTTCCAACCAACGCAATGCTGAGGAAGACGCTTCCTGTCTCTTTAAGACTGTGGGCGAATTACAGGAGAGCCATGTGAAGTGCCTACCGCGGTGAGAGACAATGAGAAGCCACTCAGGTCCACACTCAAAAATCACAGCAGACACCCACAGGAGACAGCAGCTGATTAAGTTTGTCTTCTGTGTTTCAGAATTCAGAGCATGGAGAGTATTACCGGCTTTTGGTCTTAAGAAATTGTCGTCCGCATTCTGTGTGACTTTTATCTTCACAGAGCTTGACAGTGTTAGGCTAGCCCACGTGTTCATTCTCAAAGGAGTTGCTAAGTGGATCTATCCCCAGAGTGGTGGTAGAAAAACTTACTCCTTTTTTCTGTCTAACTAAAAAGCTTAAGTACATAGGATGGAAACAGACACACAGAACAGTCCATTATTAACAAAGCTTCAAAGATTATGCAGGAAGATTCCAAGTTTGATCCCACTCTGAGCTACACTGCAAGTTCAGCTCCATTAGTAAGACTCTGCTCTGCCGCCAGAATAATTCATTAACTAATTAATTAAAATTTCAGTGGAAGGAGTCTTAAAAGCTTCCTGCAGAAGAAAATTTAAAAAGTGGAAAAATATTGGTCTAAACTCTGTCTTTATAAGAGCAATGTCAAAAACACAAAAGAAGGTTAATATAATCTCACACCTTGCTTAAGAAAGCAAGGTATGGCTTATATATTCCCAAGAGATGTCTATTTAGGATAGTTAAAGATTTGAAAGACACATAGTTTCAATATAGGAGCTGTAGCTGTCACTCAGGAAGGAGTCTGTGAGCCAAGGTTTTGTTGTATTTTCCCAACTGCATAAAGAACAATATGACCTAAATCATGTCTGAATGTTAAATAGGAATTCTCATTTCTAAAACAACTCAGAAACAGAATAAAGTGAAGCACACATTTTCACTATGACAAAACTGGGGCTCTGTGGCTATCTCAACGTTGATAAATGAGAGATCACCTTGGAATATAATTCGTTTTTAATTGCCTCTTCCATCTAACTTAACTGCGACTATGGACAGTCTTAGAGTATTTACGAAGTAAAGCCTCAATGGTGCTAAACAAAGCAGACTGTTCATTTCAGTGAGTGCTCAAGTTTGGAATTGCTTACAAAGAAAAATAAAAAACAAAGCCCCATACATATTTCTTCCACAAGTAATTTCTGGAAATGTACGAAACAGTTTTAAGGAGTACCTCACTCACTGCAGTTTTTTATCCACCTGCCTCCCTATCTTAGTTATGAGATCTTCGCAAACAACATGGTATAAGAACGCTATACTGCTAAAACTGCCAAGATCACAGCCATTTTACCTTTAACTTATGGCAAAGTTGTGTGTTTGTCAGGGCACCCATATAAAACCTGAGTAAGTATCTAACACACATGCACTCAAGCTCTCCCCTCAGAATCTTCTTCAAGGAGTTTCAGAACCATGTTAAAGAATCTAACTAACAATCATCTCTAGAGGTCCAGCATAGTGGTTTGGTGCATAAAGGTGCATTCTGCCAAGCCTAGCACCCTGAGTTAGACTTCAGAACATAAGCAGTAGATAAAGAGAACCAACTCCTACAAGTGATTCTCTGATCTCTATACGAGTGCAGTGGCGTCCATGGATACACTCATGCATGAGCATGCACAGAACACATGCATACACGCATGTGCATATACATGCACACGACCACACACATGCAGTACACACGTGTTCACATACACACACATGCACATATGTACACATGTGCATACACACATACATGCAGACGCGCACACACACAATTTAAAACACACCTAGAGGCAAAAATTATTTTGTGTTAAGTTACCGTTAAATTTTTGGAATTATCTTGACATGAAAGGCTCTGGTATCAATTTTATCCACTATAAAATAAATATGTTTTGGTATCAAAATCATTTTTAGGAAACTGCACTTAGCAAAGAAAAGAAGCCATAATTTCACTTACATACGGGCACTGACAGTATGATGTATAAATATTTTAACTGATGATGGACATAAACATGGAATCTGGAAAAATGCTAACTGCTGCCTGTACTTTCTCAAGCCCTGCAAGACTGAGTGAGTGAAATCCTCTTTTAGAAACACATATGTTGTTTCAGGCTTTTCCATACATAATGAGGAGACAATGATAGAAAGAAAGATAAATTAACCAAAACTTGGCACATAGGGTATTTCAGAAGTCGGGTACGGTAAATTCAAAGTGTCTGATCCTCATATGAGAATAACCCATCCAAAATTCACACACTATTACAAGGAATAATTAGTACTAAAATTAGCCTGATGTAGTTACAACTATCTGTGTTCTACCAGAGAACTACAAAATGTATTCTAAATAATACAAAGAGGCATGGGGGAAAAAAAATAAGAAAACTTGAAAAATAATGCTAGTAAGGTTTATTTTTAAAAATACAGTGTTAAAATTTCAAGGAGAGCCGGGCAGTGGTGGCGCACGCCTTTAATCCCAGCACTTGGGAGGCAGAGGCAGGAGGATTTCTGAGTTCGAGGCCAGCCTGGTCTACAAAGTGAGTTCCAGGACAGCCAGGGCTACACAGAGAAACCCTGTCTTGAAAAACCAGAAAAAAAAAATTTCAAGGAGATATAAAAATACACACTCTGCACAAAATATAATGATGTGAATTTTGTTCATCAGAATTTAAAAGTAGAAAAAATAACAACTAAATACACTTCTAATATTTGCCTATTTGGCTTGTTTCCATGGGAAAGTGAAAGAAATTGGATGTTCAGGTAGGAGGTATACATGTTCCAACCCAGGTTTTCTTGTTACCTTTGTTTGAGATTGATCCATGATGTTTTCAAATACTCCGTGGTTTCTTCCACATTCCTTGTGTCATCACTACTGTATTCTTCCATAAGTTTCTGCAGGACATTATCAAACGCCATGATGACACCATCACCAGATCCCAGTTCTTGAAGCAATAGCTAAGGTATAAGTTGAAGCACAGTTAGAACTGGTCACTCAGTAACTATTACTACCCATCCCTGGTCATTCAATAACTAGTACTACCCACCCATGGTTACTCAATAACTACTACTACCTACCCATGGCCACTCAGTAACTAATACTACCTACCATGGCCACTCAGTAACTAGTACTACCCACCCATTGTTACTCAATAACCACTACTACCCAAGCCTCATATTTCTGGAAACTTTTTAGCACATTTTCGACACAGAAATCATGAGAAGAAAGCAAGAGGACAAACTCTCAAGTTTAAGCCAAGAACAATGGAACCAAAGTAATTCCAGAAGTAGCAAAAGAAAAAAAAAAGAGCATTTCCACCATAGTAGTTCGAAGTTCTAGGCAGTTTCGGTAGGTGGACACCCTCTTCTGACCTCTATGGCCACCTGCACTCATGCATGACACACATATACACATACTTAAAAAACTAACAAAAACACATGTTTGAGAGAGAAAGTGCCTGAGGAATCAGGTACCTAGTGGGTGAGAGTAAAATATTGCCCATTGGGATTTCTGGCTTCCTTAAACCCTCATATTCCTGGAATGCCCTGGTCATTCTTTTCGCTGTGTATCTAATTCTCACAGAACATGAATCCTATTAACACAAACTGAGCTCTTCTGGATACATTTGGAGACACATCGAAGATTACCATGGTGGAAATCCTCTGCCCCTTAACTCCAGATCAGTCGGAGTGTTTGTAAAGATAATAGTAGGAATGCATCAAGCAGCCAATCAAGAGTTGTCCAGACTTCACCTACATGTCTACACAGATGCTCAGTGTATCACAGGCACAATCCCCTTCACAATTTCTCAACCTTGGGGCGGGGTGTTTATCATTTGATCAAGAAGGACTGCTGATGTCATTTGTGTCTGTAATGTTTTTGTAGCAATTGTGAAAGAAAAAGCCACTTTAAGGCTTCAGAAGGAACATACACATTGTACATTAGAGCAGCAGAGAGTAAGTGTCCAGGACTTGTGAAAGACTGCTCCCAAACCTTTCCACTCCACGGACATCCCAATTCATGCACATCCCTTAGAGAAAATAGCATAGTATTTGCACAGTAAGACGTGCAATGGCCTTCCAGTACACTTTAAATCTCCTGTGGGTTACTTGCAGGGCTTAAAACACTGGTTCTCAACCTGTGGGTCGAGACCCTTTAGAAGTCAAACTATCCTCTCCCAGGGGTCGCATATCAAATATCCTGTATATCAGGTATTTACATTACTATTCATAAAAGTAGCAAAGTTTCAGTTATGAAGTAGCAAGAACAATAATTAAATGGTTGGGGGTCACCACAACATAAGGAACTTGGTTAAAGGGTCACAGCATGAGGAAGGTTGAGAAGCACTGGCTTAAAATGACATCGATGCTTCACAATTAGTTGTCCTATTGTTAGAGTAACAGGATAATGACAAGCTAACAAAAAATCCATATGTGTCCATCTTAAAATCTAAGACATGGATGCTATAGATCAGAAGGTCAACTGCATTCTGGGTATAAAGATGGAAACACTGGTGAACATTTTTAATTAGGTTCTTCTAGTCATGTGTACAACAGCTTTGCTCTTACTTTGGGGCAATTGACAAGAATAATAAACACATAAGGCAATTCAGACACTAATAGGCTTGACCAGATGGGTTTTAAATGATACCCATGAAGAGTTCTCGTGTGCAGAGATTCAAGGCATTATTTGCAGGTTTTCAATTTTCTTCCCACATTTTTCTAGATTACTACATTCTTCCTAAACGTACATTTTCATCTCAGGCAATCAGAAGGGCAAATACAAAGTGTAACCACATGTCCAACCCAAGAAATTTTCTATGACTATAGAAGGAATTTTTAAATAACACACTTTAAATCATAAGTGTTCAATAGTCTCAACACTACAATGAAATCGGTCATAAAAGCTGTTGCTACTGATAAACACAGAATTAGAGAGACACTGAGGTACGACCTGGCTTGCACACTACAGAAGTACTCAGATTCAAACGAATGAGGATTCCTTTGTAGATGCTAACTATGGTTCCCCTTACACAAGTGCAGGTTCCTGCTCATTATGTCTTTAGACATCTTCCCAAAATAACAAAAAATCCGGTGATTAAATCCCCATAAATTTCAACATATATGTCTAAGAACTTGGAAAAATGTGAGAGCCCCTAATTAAGGCTAACAATATAAAAACAAGCAAGTCCACCAGATGACTGCACCAAAAGCTAGTCAGTGTGCCTTACTTGATTATCAGAAACTTGTTTGCTCAGTGGGTCCCGGCGCGCCTGCTGAAGCATGTAGAAGCGAGCCTCGTACTTTCTCATGAGCTCTTCAGTCTCTTCCCTGTGGTCATCCCACTGCAGGCTGTCCACAACCATGTCTTCCAGCTGCTGCCGCCGCAGCTCCACACCATGCTGCGTGCTCTCCCACTGGGTCTTCAGCTTTTCCACTGGGGAGTGGGATTAAAAAGAAACCCTTTAAAGTGACTGCCAGGGAAGGAAAAGACCTGGTCCTAAACATGTCATAAATAGATCTAGAAACACATAAACACGTCTTAAAGGAGCACTATGTGCACCTGCCACAATATTTATGCACACATATAATATGTATTATTATAGATTATATAGTTAGCAATGCTATATAATGGTATACAGGGGTTGGCTTGCACATATGTACAGTGTAACAAAATATATTACACATCACACTATTGTATAAATATAGGTATATGGAGACAAGGTTTTGTAACCCATGCTGGTCCCTACTTGAGATTCTATTGGCTCAGCTTCCTGAGTGCTGAGATTGTCAGCCTATTCCACCATGCCCAGCTCACCAATTTTTCTTCCTTCGGTGCTGGGTTCAAGCCCAGGTACCAAGGAACCACTTTACCACTGAGCTACATACACAGCTCTTCTAAATGCTTTGTTTATGTAAGTCAGTCCTTCTTGTGTTCCCCAAGACCCATCTTGAACTTGTAATTAATTCCCCTGCTGCGGTATCCCAAGTAGCTTGGTTTACATCCAGGACTGAGCCACCTCACCACAAATATTTCTAAAACTATACCTGAACAGGGAAAGCCTGAATATAGTTTATGTTAAATGGTAGATGGTATGTGGTTAGATGGTAGTCATCTAATAACAAAAACTATCTACTAAATTGGTATAAAAAATAAAGACAATTCCCTAGTTTCTGTATTTTACAGAGCCTGGTTTGACAATGATACCTAATGGCAGTCTAGGATAGGGCTTTAACAAAAAGACACAGTCTCCTTCTGCCTAACAGTGACAGTCCCTCAGGCAAAGTGCACTTTTTATATTTGCTCTAGTCTAGTATGAGGTCTTTCTGACTGGCAATAGTTTACATGTTCAACAGAAACACTGAGAATGAAGAAACTGCAAGTTCTGCATACCTATGGGTTCACAGTCATAAAATTTCATGCTGACTTTTTAACCCACCCCCCACTACTTCTCCTTTCTCTCAGTCCTGCTTTCTCTGCCTCTGTCTCTTATCCTTACATTCTCTCTTTTCCATCCCCAACACTGGCTCCTCTCCTTTCTTTTATCCTTATTTTTAAATCCTGTATCTGAAAAAGAGAGAGACCTATCGAAATTTAAACTTCGGTTCATTATCACAAGGAAAGCTCATGGCCATGGGCTGAAATACCAATAAAGAAGAGTTCTACATATCAGCCCAGGAATGGCAACGGCAAAGCAACGGCAAGGCTCGGTGATGCTCTGAATGCCGGAGAGTCTCCAGGGCACAGAAGAGCCCGAGAAGAACTTAACTACAAGACAAAACCCCCGCGGGGACTCTGGAGTTGCTGCTCCTGCAGAGGGCCCAGGTTCAAGCCCCAGCACTGACATGGAGGCTCACAGCCATCCGTTACTCCAATTCTAGGAGATATAATGACCAAATCTGTTCTCCGTGGGCACCAGCATTCACATGGTACACATATTTACATCTATACAGACTTACAAGCAGGCAAAACACTCAACACACGTACAGTTTTTGAGAATTGAAAAGATTGTGGTTTAGTTACAATGGAACATTCTGATAAAATTCTTGAGATTACATGCGATCATCGTAAGTCAAGAAGCTATTGACTTAGAGCTTTTCAGAAGTCTGAGAGACTTACATGTCATAAACTCCATTAAACTGTTCAGTGAGTTATAATTTTTAAGAGGTGTCCATTGAGATTCTCTGCTATATATTGTTTTAATAATGTAAGGAAGTGGCTGAAAGTTTTAACTCAAGGCAAGAAAAGACAAAACTATCATGATAGTCAAATTCTCAGCTAAGTACCTATAGCCAATTTTACTACTGATACAGTTCACTGATTTGCACAAATACAAGCTAAAGTATCAAGTGACAGCAAATATCATTGGTTTATCATGAAAAATAAACAGCTTATCCTATTCATTATAAATGATAAACATGTTACTATTAGTGCCACAGGACCGGGTAAGGGCTCTTGGCATACAATAATGATGAAGATTAATTAGTTGGGAGTGAGAAAGACAAGGAGAGGAAAAAGAGGAGGAGAAGACAGAGACCAGAGATGGAAATAAGTGGGGGGGGGGATATTCAGGAGATAGAAACCCTGTTGTCAGAGAGGGAGAGGGAGAGGGAGAGGGAGAGGGGGAGGGAGAGGGAGAGGGGGAGAGAGAGAGAGAGAGAGAGAGAGAGAGAGAAGGAGGAGGAGGAGGAGGGGGGGAGAGGAAGAGGAGAGAAGGAGGGAGGAAAGGAGGGAGGGAAAGAGACAGAGAGACAGACAAGAGACAGAGAGACAGAGACAGAGAGACAGAGAGAGACAGAATGACAGAGAGCGAGAGTGAGCACCAAGTGTGTGTTAGGGTTGTATCTCAGCCGAGTGCTTTCCTGGCATGCAGAAGACCCTAGGCTCAATCAGAAACACTGTCTAAGCTTGATATAGTGATGTCAGCCAGCAGCCCACTTGCTCAGGAAAAAAGAAATCTATTAAAATAAGTCCTGATAAGATGATCAGAAGGGAAAATGAAATGTGGCTGGATATGGTTTGGTGCTGGGAACAGAGAAGATGTCCCACAGAGGGAAGAAAGATGACTCCAGAATGCTCCCTCATATCGGAGTACTCCATCATAAAACATCCATCATCGATCAATTATCAAAATCAGGGAGACTGAAGGAAAGTGTCTGTTTGAGTAGAAATAAGTCAATGCATCCATCACTCACAGCCCCCAGCTAATGTCTCCTTCAGGAACTACTCTGCTCTATGTATTTTGAAAGCCAAACCCATCTATCATGCCTATAGCTGAATACCCTCCCTCCAGAAAAATTCAACTTTATTCACCCAGTTTACATTCTCACATGTATTTAATTGAGTACCTCACTGGGAAGACCTAGTGGGAAGACCAAAGGCCAGAAAGGTGAGTGGGCACAGACTGTGCATGGGAAAGAAGATTAAAGTAGCTAAGAGATCTAGAGGGAATTGATGGGGAAGGAGACTGTAGCAAGAACTAAAGATAGAAAATGCCGTCCACTGGGGAACATACGTGGGTGGGAAGGATTCACAGAGGGGGTGACACTTTAGCTGCTGAGTAATCTCACCCCAGGAGAAGACCAAAATTGGGATTGTTGGGGAGGGGCATGATTAAAAATAAATGGCTGGAAATGTCAGGAGCTTTGAACAGGGATCTGGAGTAGGCCAGGTCTGCAGGGGATAGGGGCTGAGGAGAAGGTCTATGATAGCCACCAGACACCATTGTTGGTTCCGTGTGTGATGCAGACATAGGCTCCTCAGCTCCAACACTAACTACAAACAGGGACACTGGCTTGTTAGAGTTTCATCCGCTCTTTTTATTGGCTGTTTAATTTTCTTTTTAACTGAGGCATCACCACACGAGAGCCGACCACAAAGGATGTATGGAGGATGTATCTCACGGAACCTTAAGAGATGGAGACAGCCAGTTTCGGTGAGGAAGGCACAATGGCAGCATGGGTTGATGTGACTATGAGTTTGACTGGCTTTATTCCATTTGATGCTTTAAAAAAATATCCTAATATTGGCCAGGCATGGTGGTGCATACCCTTAATCACAGCACTTGGGAGGCAGAGGCAGGCAGATATTTGTGACTTCTGGGCCAACCTGGTCTACAAAGCAAGTTCCAGGACAACCATGGCTCTGTTACACAGAAAAACTCTCTCTCAGAAGGAAAAAAAAATTGAAAAAAAAATCCTAACATAAGAGAAAAAATTAAATGTATTCAGAAGGGAGATATAAGTATGAAGAGACTGTCAAAAAATTGAAGGAAAAAAAAGAGAGAGAAAAGTATTTTCTTCTAAAAGAAGAGTACCAAGTACCAAATACCATTTATTTCTAGTAGAATAATCTCTGAAGACATGTTTGCGACCGTTAAGGAAAGCAGCGGATAATACAAAGGACATTTTTAAAAAAAAAAAAAAAAAAACTTACATTTTTCTGTGATTGCTGTTCTCACATCTGAACTGGAAGCCTTGTTTTTCAAATTTTGGGCCAAAGTAAATACACAATCAAGCTGAGGGTGGCGTTGTTCTAAATCAGCCTTTGTGATCTGCAAAGAGATAAGACCAAAGGGGATTAATGCATCATAAGACAAGCTCCTACCTGGGTATCGGGTGTGTTTTCTTCCTAAGGGGTAATGGAACATCATGGATGGAGCAGAGGAAAAGCATGTGATTTGGAATCAGAGGCCTTAAGCTCAAATCTCAGGTCTTCCATTAGCCAAGGAAGACTTCTGCCCTCTTCATGGCTCCCCAGCTCAGTTACATCAAATGTAAAGAAATTAAATCAAGGAACTCTTACTATAAATGCTCTGAAAACATTAACACTAATTGCTACCGACTCCTTGTGTACCTGTTGTATATCAGACATGAACACATATGTGGATCTCCTAGAATAATGGTTCTCAACCTGTAGGTTGCAACTCCTTTGGCAAGCCTCCATCTCTCAACATATTTACATTACAATTTATAACAGTAGCGAAATTGCAGTTATGAAGTAGCAACAAAAAAAGGATGTTATGGATGGAAATGTATTAAAGGGGCCCAGCATGAGGAAGTTTGAGAACCACCGGTGTAAAGATATGAAAACAGAATATTAGAAAAGCAATAATTGCAGTAACTGCAAATGAATCAACTTAATAAACCACCCTTTATTTATGGACTATGTGTCTTAGCTGATAAATACAGTGAGGGCTAAGAATTCCAGGAAGTCTCTTCTAATTCTAGAACCAATAAATACCAAAAAGATTAGAAAACACAATTCACAGTTGGTACGAACAGTGTGTCAGAAGATTTGTCCAGCCGGCTCCCTGTGGTTAAGCTACTTCTCTAGACCTCAATCACTCCTACAGGAATAAGTATTTCCAAATGAATAACTCCTACTCCAGTTCTAGATCCCAGAGCTTCCGCGAATGCTGCGGACTTTCTTCCCTCTGCACAAGAGACTCAAAACTAAATCATTCTAATGGTCTTTTGAGTGTTCTGATTCTCCTCCTCCTTCCTCCTCCTACTTCCTCTACTGGAAACAGCATCATCTCAGCCCCTCAGGAAGGGCTCTTTTCCCTGATTTAAGCATCTCTTGCCTCCCAGCCAGCCTCATCTACTACTAAAGTGAAGCACTGTTATCAACAGTTTCCAGCCACGGATCAGAAACCAAAAAGAAATGGCAGACCGTGCTTGCCAACTGCTTACAGACTCTTAAGTCCACGGGGCTGTACACAGCTTTGCACGCCTCTTCTCAAAGAGCTAAGTTACCTTTTCCAAAAGAAAAAAAAAAACCACTTCTTGCACAAATGTTGACCCTAAAGTTTTTTTTTTTTTAATCAACCCAAGTCTCTGTCTCCTATCCCCTACAATAGAATGGTACTCACTTTATATCTCATAATCCCACCTCCTGTTCCCATGGCTAATGAAACAGCCCCTCCTCAGCCTGTCTCCTCTAACATGTGGCTGACACTCCCCTGGGCCATTTATTAGAAATTATTTTGTCAGAGAAAACCATCTGCTTGATGTGCCCACCTCCTTGACCTCTTAAAACAACAGTTCTCAACCTTCCTAATGCTGCGACCCTTTAATACAGTTTCTTGGGTTGCGGTGATGGTCCTCCCAGCCATAAAGTTATTTTTGTTGCTACTTCAAAACTGTAATTTAGGTATCATAATTTGAATTGTAATATATTGTTTTCCAGTGATATTAAGCGACCCCAAAAGGGTCAAGACCTACAGGTTGAGAACTACTGGTTTAGAAGCTCAGAGTTCTTGGTGATATGTGAACGAATTGGCACCTATCATACCAGATTGTTATGATATAGGTTAGACAATACATGTGAAAGTAAGAAAATGTTCAACACACATTAAACACTTAGTAGATGCTATCAATAGCTATTATTTTATCATGAATTTCTATCTAAAATGTTCTTTTCAAAAGTACTCTTTAACAGATAAGCTAGCCTAGCATATACAAAGTAGGGAAAAAGAATTTTCCAGGTTCCTACTTGGTGGTCTATATTCTATAAGAGAACAAAAGACATATATCATCAGAATACATTCATTTCTAAGGTCAGAAATGAAATGAACTCATTATGGAATCTAAAATGAAATGTAGACTTATAAATTATTCTATATTGCATTGAGCATTAAATGGAAAGGTAGCTTACACTTATGCGGTGTCCGGCTTTACATTATCAATGCTAGAGATTTACACTGAATCTTCAGTTCTATTTGATCAACCTGCGCTAACAGAAGAGAAGCTTGACTCTTCGGAGTTAATCCTGAATGGCTGCCTGGCAGGTAAGTGATACTGTAACACTTATATTCTCTAAATTTAGGATAAACAATGGAGACCTGAGGGGAGGGTACAGTCCCGGAATTCTGCACCTACTTTCATCCGGGAAACTGTCTTATTGATCTCTTTCACGTCCCCCACAGTGACAATGTTGGACTTCAGCATTTGGTCGATCAACACCAGCCAGTCAGCCAGTTCTGTGATGGTTTTATCCAAATCAGCAGGAACTGAGATCTCCGGGCCGTGCAGAGGAGCATCCGATGCAGATGATACTAGCACCACCTTTTGGACGTTGGGATGAGCTGAAACAAGCAATGAAGCAAATCGACAATAATCAACAGGATGCGATGACTAAGACATGAAGTGAGAGCATGTGTATATGTGTATTCAAGCAAAATTCCATTTCTCTAGGAAGTTATTTCTATGTTGAAATGGCATGGATCGAAATAACCACATGTATTTAATAGCCACAGATCCAATACAACACGGCCCTCTCAAAATTCCATGCAATCAATAATGCACATACAATCAACATTAACACAAAAAATAAAGCAGTAAACAAAGCACACACACACACACACACACACACACACACACAGGATAAAATTAGAAGCATTATTTCATTGAGTCAGGATACCTTAATTATAAAGCAAATTTATTCCTACTTTTTCTGTTCTTTTTATTTAACTTTATAGCATATTCACATTTTATCTTATCTCCTGTCTCTTTGCCTCTGTCTCCTTCATATATTCTCTGCAGGGTCTCAAAGTGCAGCCCTAGCTGTCCTGGAACTCTCTGTGTAGACTGGGCTGACCTCAGACTCACAGAGATCCACCTTTCTCTGCCTCCTGAGTTCTAGGATTAAAAGGTCACACTACCACACCTGGACTGCATATCTCATTCTTAGCTAGCCATGATGCGAAGATCTATATAAGAAATTACACAAATAGTCACAGACTTTTACAACACCCTTTCCTCCAGCCACACATTGAGCTGTACATGTAGAATTCTCCTGAAATCCATTCTTTACCAAAAAGCGTAAAGGGAAAATCTTTTGGTGTATAACATTTCCCACATTTGCAGTCTCCAATTTAGCAGAGATTTCCCAAAGTAAAATCACTGGATCAGACGACATTTTTAAATTCAAGTGTTTAATCTCCTTGCCAAATGGAATTTACATGTCCAACAACTAACTGAACATCCTGCATCTCCATCAACAGGGTTCCATCTCGTACACACCTGCTTCCATTATTGTAACAGATTTATTACTACTAAAGGTGTTTTCGTGCTTCTGAACCAAATCTGGTATATTTAGTATCTGTGAGTTTTTGTTTGGTTTTTTTGTTTCTTTGGAATCTACTTCCTTATCAATCTGGACGAAAAGATGACCCCTTGCCTCCTACTATCTGGGCTATTTGCTTTCTTCTATTTTTTTTGTTTATTTGTTTTCAATGTGTATGTCCCCCCCTTCTTCTTTCCCCTCCTCCCTAAGTCCTTTTACTTTGTAATTACTTATCTCTTAACAAACTTAAGGAAACCAAATCATTAATCTTTCTGAGAGGGGCTGTCCTCTTAGGCTTTTGCTTTATTTATTATGTTTATTTTATTATTGTTTTATTTATTATTGCTTATTATTTCATTATTGCTCTTATTATTTGATTTATTCTTCATTTGACTTATTACTTTTTATTTAATTTTTAATTATTTGCTTGGTTTATTTGATTTTATTTACTCCTTTTGTCAGAGGAATCCGTCCTCTCCTTCACAGCAGGCAGAAGGATCTCACATGCTCTCCCAAAGGTTTTTAAAATAAATTCTTATCTTCTCCAAAGATTTGACAAATACTTTTCTTTCTCTTTGTCTTGTACTTGGTTTTATTTCTGTTACATGTATGAGTGTTTTGTCTGGATGTATATACTGACATCATGTGCATGCCTGATGCCCACAGGGACCAGAAGATGCCACCCAATCTCCAGGGAGATGGATGCAAGCTGCCTTGTGTGAGCTGGGGATCAACCTTGGGTCTTCTGGAAATGCAGCCAATATTAGACACTAAGCCCCCTCTCCAGTCCCTTGGTTTTGTTCTTAGTTTTGTTTTTGTTTTGTTTCTAAGAGAAATTAACCATTGGTTTCAACATAAGATGTAGTTAAGACAAAAACTAAATCTACCTGGCACCTAGTATAAATTCAGTACAATTTTAATAAAACCACAACAGGCATGCACGCAGCTTGACAAAATCAGATACAAATTTCTAGTTGTTCAATAAGAAAGAAAGGGACCCTCCTCTTCCCCCCCCACCCCCAAAAAAACGGCTTATAAAAATATTTGTGTAAGGAGATATGCCCTACCAGCTATTGAGTTACAGTTTTGACCAATGATAACTGTATCCCAAAATAATGAACAGATGACAAGGAGAGAAGAACCATGAGGCACAGGGACAGAGAGACCTGACACGGAAGTGACATTACAGAAGGATGCTGAAGACTTTACTATTCCGCAAGCAGTGCTGTCTGACAGCTAGCGTGGCAAAAGGATGGCACAGAATCTGACGTCATGTACATAAAGGAAAATTAGCCACTTGGAGATGAAGGCATGAAGGGTAAAAACTTTGACTATCTGATTAAGATATAAAGGAATACCTTTATGAGTAGAGACACAACACAAAGACAGGCAAACTTATTAATGCACCAAAACTTCTAAGAAAAGCACCAGAGACCAGTCCATTAAAAATCTCTGAAAGACTAAGAAAGGAGGTGACTGCTATGTGTGCGGATTTAATTGGTGAGCAAAATGTTTTTATTCTTTAAAGGTCTGGACAAGGTGGCAGATAACCTACTACTACCACCACCACAGTTATTTGCTTTAAATGCTCTCCTGGGTATATAGTGGCTCATCACCTACACCATCATTACAGATGAAACCCAAAAGCATAAATGAGGAAGTAGATATCACCTGCGAAACCAGGTACTTAGGTTGTAAAAAGACAAAGCAATAGTACTTCCTTCATTTTCATCTTGTCTTGAAACACAGTAGATTTTAATATTATAAAACTATATATTTTAAAAGTCTAACATATTTGTTACTATCACTTTTAAACATGCAGATAAACAATTTTGAAGTTTTCTATGCTCGATGAAAGAAACATTGTGTGATTCCATTCATACGAGATATTCAAGATGGACCAAGCCATAGACATGGCTGGCATGCACACTGATGGATAGCAGAGGCTGAGAATTGGGGGATCGGAGGGAGGAGCGGTGAGAAGCTCCTCAGGAACAAGAACTCTAACTTCAGAATGGAATTATTTTGGAGATACATAGAGGTGAAGCGTGTACAACACTGTCAATGAACTCAATGTCCTTAAATTGTTTATTTTAAAAATAGATCATTTTACTTTTAATATGATTTTAAAAGGAGAAAAACACTAAACTAAAACATGTAGGGGCTGGAGAGAGAGCTCAGAAGTTAAAAGCACATATTCTTCTTGCTAAGGACCTAAATTCAGCTCCCAACATCTATGTGGGATAATTCATAATGGCCACTACCCCAGCTCCAGTGGGTCTGGCCTCTTCAGGCACCTACACCCATGAACAAATACAGACAAACACAAAATTTCATAATTGTTTACAATTAAATTTTTTAAATTTAAAATTATTAATTTAAATGTTTACATTTTATGTTTAGATTACAAAAAAAACAAACATTGTGTAGAAGGAAAGTCACACTGAAATTGGCTTCAGGTCTCACATCTGCAAACCTAATGTAAAGCGGTTTTGCTTTTGGTCTTTTATAATCTAAGGATGTATGTAAACTTTTCCTTCTCCTTTGTCAAAATGGTTTTAAAATGATAAATCTCTGCAGCTGTACTTAGTGAAGCAAGCTGTTTCTTTATGGTCATGGAATTGAAGCAAGATAGACAAACAGATACATACATATATATACACATACATACATACATATATAAACAGATACATAGATATAGCTGATAGATACATATACATACATACATACATACATACATACATACATAGAGACAGAGACATAGATACAAACGTCAATTCAATTGTTCTAGATATAATCAAGGAAACCAATCAGTCGACAAGGATTTCCAAGACAAGGTTCTAAGAAAAATAAGTAATACAGAACACACATTGGGTCATAAGCAACCCTGCAATATCAAAAAGGAAATATACATGGTTTTTGAAGAAAAAGAAGAAGATAATGAAGAAGAGAAGAAGAGGTGAAAATAGACAAGGTGGCCCCAGGTAGGAGGCTGCAGGTGGGAGGTGGGGTTGAAGGAAAGGAGAGAGAGATTTGGGCGGGGGGGCGGGTAGTGAACAACAGAAAGTCCCAGCCTCCAGCCTCGGCTGGCAAAGAGAAGTGGGTAGCTGGGGTAAGTCACAGCATGATGGGTAGGAGAGTGAGCAAGGCCATGATGACAGGGGGTATATGATTTACTTGTGACAGAAACAGAAGGAAATAGACAGGAATCATGAGAAAACAGACAACGCTCTCCATAACTAAGGGAATAATATTTGCTAGTGCGTGGTATCCTGGGAGATGATCTGAATCCCATGATCAGGACCAAATGATACACACTAAACAAGTGTTGCCATAGCAGGTTATACCCGATGACTTGAAAAGGTGCATCTCCCCATTAAATTCACTTAGTATTTTCCCACCTAGCCCCTCTCCTTCAGCAGGACCCACGACCATCCAGGTACATCTCTGACCCAGAGAACCACAAATCTTTCCACATGCTGAGCATCCAAACAGTCTGAATTCAGATCATGAACAGCACTTGTGTGATGTTTTTCACTAAGTTCTTCTAATACGATGCTCTGTGTTGATAAAAATAACTCCTAAGGAGCAAATGCTTCCTTACCAGAAATCCTCATCTGTGGGGCAGGGCAGGGGTCTTGGGGGCGTGTCTTCAGTAGGCTAGGCACTTCTCTGCATACCTGTAGCATCGAGCCAAAGACACAGAGAAAATAAAGATGACCGTATCTTCGAAAGACAGCCACTCTTCTAAAATGGCAGCTCAGTCAGTTTTCTTTCAGTTCCTACCTTCGCTACCCACTATAACATTACTGGAGACCTGACCTCCCCTGACATAAGCACGAGAATGCCAACCAGTCCTCATGCATGACTCATTTCCACCACAAAAGTGACCCACTCCCCTCTCAACTCTAATCTTGCAAACACCCAATGAGTCTGACTTTCTTCCTGCCTCTCTAAGTTTCCTTCACCATCTGTCAAATGTCATTGCTCTGCAGGATAAACCTTTGACCTTTTTAAACTCTTCATATCCTATATGGAGTTTTCAGAGGCTAAAGAACTCTCCCAAGAATATATCTTCCGCTCAGCTTTCTGTCAAATAGATATTCGGACACATCCAAACCTCAATTCGTGATTTCTATCTTCCTGGAAACTGCCCTTTGTAAGCTTCTCTTGAAACTCAACCTGATTGCTTCATACACTGATCCATCCTTCCCTGCAGTATAGCTATGGGGTCTTTCTAACACAAATCTGTCTATAAATAAATAATAGCTGTCCATTTCCCTCAAAGTTGTGAATTCTTCTCAAGATGAAGCCCAAATTCCATAGAGTGGCACACCTGGTCAATGCACCAGGATCTGGCCTCTGAAGGCATCTCTCGGGTGACTGGTTTATGTATAAGTCTATTGTAGAACACAGATGCACTTCATTCATTGTGTGTCCTCTAGGGCCTTCCACTTGCTGTCTTTCCCCTGGACAATGCCTGTTCCATCATCCTTCGCCTAAGCAGTACTTACTTTTATAACTTAGGCTAGATAAAATCTTCTCCCATAGGCCTTCCTTGATTACTCTAAAGTATGCTAAGCGTCCCCTGAATGTTCCTCGCTTCCAATTTTTAATTGTTGGTTTCTTTGTCTTAACCATGTCAAACCCACTGGGTGATAAGAAATACCATTGTTCCTATATTCTTCATTCTTAAAATGGTGCCTTGCATGAACCAGGGATGTAGTGAAATCTGCTAAGTATATAAAAGAATTGAATGAATGAAATATTCCAGAGTAGCAGTCCCTAACATGGGTAAGATTCCCCACACAAGAAGGTTTGTCTTAGATGTCATAATTACCCAAAGTGGACAGTACTAAAATCTATGTCAACTTAATTCCTGCAGTAATGGAAGCTTCAATGTTGTCTATCATGGTGCTCCCCAACTGACCACAATACCCTTTCATCTATAATACCAACCCAAACCCTCTGGGTTCCATAAAAATGTATGCTCGGGATGAATACACAGAAATGGATTTGGCAAGTGACTTGGGAGCCAATATGTGTGGGGAGCAGAAGTGAGAGCATCAGATAAACTCAGAGATAGCAGCAGGGCAGTCTACGAGAGGCCTTATAAATCACAGGAAGGACAATTGGCTTTTATTCTCAGCAAGACGGAAAATCATTAGTGGACATTGTTCAGAGAGTTCCTGGATCTCACTTACATCTTAACAAAGCTTTGGCTGCTGTGCTGTGACAATGAGAAAGGGTGGCAGAAGACACCAGGGAGGAGGACTTTCCCAGAGATGACTGTGATTTGGGTCAAGCAATACAAAGAAGTGAAATGAAGTCCAATTTATGCTATTATTTCTCTGACATAAAGAAAACTGAAATGACTGTGCAGAAACATTCATGGACATCCAATATCCACACATCAAAAATTTGTCCTTGTCTGCCTTATCACATGTACCCATCCACCTATCCTTCAAACTGTCCATCAAGTACATGGAAAAAGCCAATGACCGGGACTTCAAAGAATTGGGATGGGGGTGTTATGTGTCGGGATGTGGGTGTCTGGGTATGTAAGAAAGGGAAGAAATGTCTCTTTAGTGAGTTATAATTCACATGTATAATTTATGTGCCATTTAATGATTCGGGATTTCCGATTTAGTCAATAATAGAGACATATATTCCATTAACTGAAGAACGAGATATACATTAAGGCCCAAAGAAAAGGTAGAAATCAGGAGTTCAATTTTGTAAGTGTTGAGACATCTATTAACTCCCAAAGCAAAGTCATTGGATATCCAAGTATAGAGTACAGATAAAGGTCTAGGCCAGAGATGCAGATAACATATGATCACCCAGACAATAATTCATCGTCACAGAGGCTGGATCTAGAAAGCACACACAGATTGTTAGATACATCATAATACCACTTCCTTCCTCATAGCTTGTCTTCCTCCTCTTTCTTCTTACTCTCCTCTTCTTGAGATAAGATCTCACACCCCAAAGTAAGTATAATTCTAAAAGTCAACAGACATGAAGAACACGTTACAAGATTCCCACAGGCACACCTTGGTCCATGTTGTGTTTACATTCCTTAAACTTTCCGAAAGTTTATCTCTTTCTCTCAAACTCAGATTTTTGTCTGAAAGCATTTCCAGTTCCGCTCTGTTCAGCCACTTAATGTTTTCAGCTTGAACTTCCATCCCTTGGGCTAAATCCTGAAGCAGAAAACAGCTATGGTTAGAAGGTTGTTCTGAGGGAGAGTTACAGTATA